>OX392543.1:32761898-33361898 GCA_947623455.1 Mimachlamys varia
CTGATATATAAGTATGGTGGTGAGATGGTAGACTGATATATAAGTATGGTGGTGAGATGGTAGACTGATATATAAGTATGGTGGTGAGATGGTAGACTGATATATAAGTATGGTGGTGAGATGGTAGACTGATATATAAGTATGGTGGTGAGATGGTAGACTGATATATAAGTATGGTGGTGAGATGGTAGACTGATATATAAGTATGGTGATGAGATGGTAGACTGATATATAAGTATGGTGATGAGATGGTAGACTGATATATAAGTATGGTGGTGAGATGGTAGACTGATATATAAGTATGGTGGTGAGATGGTAGACTGATATATAAGTATGGTGATGAGATGGTAGACTGATATATAAGTATGGTGATGAGATGGTAGACTGATATATAAGTATGGTGGTGAGATGGTAGACTGATATATAAGTATGGTGGTGAGATGGTAGACTGATATATAAGTATGGTGGTGAGATGGTAGACTGATATATAAGTATGGTGATGAGATGGTAGGGGGTGATATATAAGTATGGTGGTGAGATGGTAGACTGATATATAAGTATGATGGTGTGATGGTAGGGGGTGATATATAAGTATGGTGGTGAGATGGTAGACTGATATATAAGTATGGTGATGAGATGGTAGACTGATATATAAGTATGGTGATGAGATGGTAGACTGATATATAAGTATGGTGATGAGATGGTAGACTGATATATAAGTATGGTGGTGAGATGGTAGGGGGTGATATATAAGTATGGTGGTGTGATGGTAGACTGATATATAAGTATGGTGGTGTGATGTTATACTGGGGGGGATATAAGTATGGTGGTGAGATGTTATACTGGGGGGGGGGTTTAGTATGGTGGTGTGATGTTATACTGGGGGGGGGGGGGTATTAGTATGGTAGTGTGATGTTATACTGGGGGGGGGTATTAGTATGGTGGTGTGATGTTATACTGGGGGGGGGGGTATTTAAGTATGGTGGTGTGATGGTAGGGGGGGGGGGTAATTAAGTATGGTGGTGTGATGGTAGACTGATATATAAGTATGGTGGTGAGATGGTAGACTGATATATAAGTATGGTGGTGAGATGGTAGACTGATATATAAGTATGGTGGTGTGATGATAGACTGGTATATAAGTATGGTGGTGTGATGGTAGACTGATATATAAGTATGGTGATGAGATGATAGACTGGTATATAAGTATGGTGGTGTGATGGTAGACTAATATATAAGTATGGTGATGAGATGGTAGACTGATATATAAGTATGGTGATGAGACGGTAGACTGATATATAAGTATGGTGGTGAGATGGTAGACTGATATATAAGTATGGTGATGAGATGGTAGACTAATATAAAGTATGGTGGTGTGATGGTAGACTGATATATAAGTATGGTGGTGTGAGGGTAGACTGATATATAAGTATGGTGGTGAGATGGTAGACTGATATATAAGTATGGTGATGTGATGGTAGGGGGTGATATATAAGTATGATGGTGAGATGGTAGACTGATATATAAGTATGGTGGTGTGATGGTAGACTGATATATAAGTATGGTGGTGAGATGGTAGACTGATATATAGGGATTGAACGGCGTTTTTTAATTTTCATGCCGGTATGAATGCAAAGCGGTTACATCCATATTGCATGAAGCCCGCTAGGGCTTCATGGTCAATATGGATGTAACCGATTTGCATTCATACCGGCATGAAAATTAAAACAACGTCGTTCAATTCATATATTTACATTTTTACTACTGAATAATTGTCTAATTTATTTTCTTATTTATTGAACAACTGGTTAACCAACTGCGTTTGTTATTGCACCGTCCTTTAAACGAAAAAGGCGGAACAGCCATAATTTGCGTAAAATTGGCGCCAATACTCTACCGTAGTCATTTGAACGTTTGACGTGGGGGCGTTCTCCATGTTATTCGAAGCGGAGCCGTAAGACTCCCATTGAACAAGACTAATATATTACGTCATAAGTAATTCACGAGAATGGATGTATTCATACTGTATTCATGATGTATTCATAGTCTAGTGTTTGTTGTTTTCAGTTGGTATGTTCATATAGAGAAGAAACAATCAGAATGTAAATATATAAGTATGGTGATGAGATGGTAGACTGATATATAAGTATGGTGGTGAGATGGTAGACTGATATATAAGTATGGTGGTGAGATGGTAGGGGTGATATATAAGTATGGTGGTGAGATGGTAGACTGATATATAAGTATGGTGATGAGATGGTAGACTGATATATAAGTATGGTGGTGAGATGGTAGACTGATATATAAGTATGGTGGTGAGATGGTAGACTGATATATAAGTATGGTGATGAGATGGTAGACTGATATATAAGTATGGTGATGAGATGGTAGGGGTGATATATAAGTATGGTGGTGAGATGGTAGACTGATATATAAGTATGGTGGTGAGATGGTAGACTGATATATAAGTATGGTGGTGAGATGGTAGACTGATATATAAGTATGGTGGTGAGATGGTAGACTGATATATAAGTATGGTGGTGAGATGGTAGACTGATATATAAGTATGGTGGTGAGATGGTAGACTGATATATAAGTATGGTGATGAGATGGTAGACTGATATATAAGTATGGTGATGAGATGGTAGACTGATATATAAGTATGGTGGTGAGATGGTAGACTGATATATAAGTATGGTGGTGAGATGGTAGACTGATATATAAGTATGGTGATGAGATGGTAGACTGATATATAAGTATGGTGATGAGATGGTAGACTGATATATAAGTATGGTGGTGAGATGGTAGACTGATATATAAGTATGGTGGTGAGATGGTAGACTGATATATAAGTATGGTGGTGAGATGGTAGGGGTGATATATAAGTATGGTGGTGAGATGGTAGACTGATATATAAGTATGGTGGTGAGATGGTAGACTGATATATAAGTATGGTGATGAGATGGTAGACTGATATATAAGTATGGTGATGAGATGGTAGGGGGTGATATATAAGTATGGTGGTGAGATGGTAGGGGTGATATATAAGTATGGTGATGAGATGGTAGACTGATATATAAGTATGGTGGTGAGATGGTAGACTGATATATAAGTATGGTGGTGAGATGGTAGACTGATATATAAGTATGGTGATGAGATGGTAGACTGATATATAAGTATGGTGGTGAGATGGTAGACTGATATATAAGTATGGTGGTGAGATGGTAGACTGATATATAAGTATGGTGATGAGATGGTAGACTGATATATAAGTATGGTGGTGAGATGGTAGACTGATATATAAGTATGGTGGTGAGATGGTAGACTGATATATAAGTATGGTGATGAGATGGTAGACTGATATATAAGTATGGTGATGAGATGGTAGACTGATATATAAGTATGGTGGTGAGATGGTAGACTGATATATAAGTATGGTGATGTGATGGTAGGGGGTGATATATAAGTATGGTGGTGAGATGGTAGACTGATATATAAGTATGATGATGAGATGGTAGACTGATATATAAGTATGGTGATGAGATGGTAGACTGATATATAAGTATGGTGATGAGATGGTAGACTGATATATAAGTATGGTGGTGAGATGGTAGACTGATATATAAGTATGGTGGTGAGATGGTAGACTGATATATAAGTATGGTGATGAGATGGTAGACTGATATATAAGTATGGTGATGAGATGGTAGGGGTGATATATAAGTATGGTGGTGAGATGGTAGACTGATATATAAGTATGGTGGTGAGATGGTAGACTGATATATAAGTATGGTGGTGAGATGGTAGACTGATATATAAGTATGGTGGTGAGATGGTAGACTGATATATAAGTATGGTGGTGAGATTGTAGACTGATATATAAGTATGGTGGTGAGATGGTAGACTGATATATAAGTATGGTGATGAGATGGTAGACTGATATATAAGTATGGTGATGAGATGGTAGACTGATATATAAGTATGGTGGTTAGATGGTAGACTGATATATAAGTATGGTGGTGAGATGGTAGACTGATATATAAGTATGGTGATGAGATGGTAGACTGATATATAAGTATGGTGATGAGATGGTAGACTGATATATAAGTATGGTGGTGAGATGGTAGACTGATATATAAGTATGGTGGTGAGATGGTAGGGTGATATATAAGTATGGTGGTGAGATGGTAGACTGATATATAAGTATGGTGGTGAGATGGTAGACTGATATATAAGTATGGTGATGAGATGGTAGACTGATATATAAGTATGGTGATGAGATGGTAGGGGGTGATATATAAGTATGGTGATGAGATGGTAGACTGATATATAAGTATGGTGATGTGATGGTAGACTGATATATAAGTATGGTGGTGAGATGGTAGACTGATATATAAGTATGGTGGTGAGATGGTAGACTGATATATAAGTATGGTGGTGAGATGGTAGACTGATATATAAGTATGGTGGTGAGATGGTAGGGTGATATATAAGTATGGTGGTGAGATGGTAGACTGATATATAAGTATGGTGGTGAGATGGTAGACTGATATATAAGTATGGTGATGAGATGGTAGACTGATATATAAGTATGGTGATGAGATGGTAGGGGGTGATATATAAGTATGGTGGTGAGATGGTAGGGGTGATATATAAGTATGGTGATGAGATGGTAGACTGATATATAAGTATGGTGGTGAGATGGTAGACTGATATATAAGTATGGTGGTGAGATGGTAGACTGATATATAAGTATGGTGATGAGATGGTAGACTGATATATAAGTATGGTGGTGAGATGGTAGACTGATATATAAGTATGGTGGTGAGATGGTAGACTGATATATAAGTATGGTGATGAGATGGTAGACTGATATATAAGTATATTTACATTCTGATTGTTTCTTCTCTATATGAACATACCAACTGAAAACAACAAACACTAGACTATGAATACATCATGAATACAGTATGAATACATCCATTCACGTGAATTACTTATGACGTAATACATTAGTCTTGTTCAATGGGAGTCTTACGGCTCCGCTTCGGATAACATGGAGAATGCCCCCGAGTCAAACGTTCAAATGACTACGGTAGATTATTGGCGCCAATTTTACCCAAATTATGGCTGTTCCGCCTTTTTCGTTTAAAGGACGGCGCAATAACAAACGCAGTTGATTAACCAGTTGTTCAATAAATAAGAAAATAAATTAGACAATTGTTCAGTAATAAAAATGTAAATATATGAATTGAACGGCGTTGTTTTAATTTTCATGCCGGTATGAATGCAAATCGGTTACATCCATATTGACCATGAAGCCCTAGCGGGCTTCATGCAATATGGATGTAACCGCTTTGCATTCATACCGGCATGAAAATTAAAAAACGCCGTTCAATCCCTATATGGTGGTGAGATGGTAGACTGATATATAAGTATGGTGGTGAGATGGTAGACTGATATATAAGTATGGTGATGAGATGGTAGACTGATATATAAGTATGGTGATGAGATGGTAGACTGATATATAAGTATGGTGGTGAGATGGTAGGGGGTGATATATAAGTATGGTGGTGAGATGGTAGACTGATATATAAGTATGGTGATGAGATGGTAGACTGATATATAAGTATGGTGATGAGATGGTAGACTGATATATAAGTATGGTGATGAGATGGTAGACTGATATATAAGTATGGTGATGAGATGGTAGACTGATATATAAGTATGGTGGTGTGATGGTAGACTGATATATAAGTATGGTGGTGTGATGGTAGACTGATATATAAGTATGGTGGTGAGATGGTAGACTGATATATAAGTATGGTGGTGAGATGGTAGGGGTGATATATAAGTATGGTGGTGTGATGGTAGACTGATATATAAGTATGGTGGTGAGATGGTAGACTGATATATGAGTATGGTGGTGTGATGGTAGACTGATATATAAGTATGGTGATGAGATGAAAGGGGGTGATATATAAGTATGGTGGTGAGATGGTAGACTGATATAAAAGTATGGTGGTGAGATGGTAGGGGGTGATATATAAATAAGGTGTTGTTATGTTATGTTATAGACAAAGATGTCATGGTTTTAGAAGAGGAGGGGTAGGGTCCTATAGACTGTTCAACGGGAGATAACTCCCGTAGATAATTCCTATTCACGTGCTTATTGTCATCTGTGTATAGTAATTTATGATTAACAGTAACTTGTTAACTTTCACTATCTAAGTCAGTGCTTTCATCTATATGTTGTGTATTACCCATTTTTAAAGTTCAATTATGTCTTTATCTTGAATAGATGATGTTAATTATAATCTCTGTGTTTAGCTCGGTTTCACGGGCTAAGATAATTAGTACGGAAACCAAGGTATTTCACAATACCTATTGACTCACTCCCCAGTCCTGTCGTCAACATTTATCGTAAAACAAACTGTTACGTTAGTTCATTTTGTACGACACCCATGAGGCCCCCGAAGGGATATATAGCTGAGCGAATTGATTGCCATATTAAGCAATGTCAGTGAGAAAGATGAATTATTTATGGAACGCGTGTCACCAGCTTCCTGCTCGTCCCGTATCCTTTGGGCATACAGATAATATGTTAACAGCCCCCCGGCACTGTACTGTCTGTCAGCTGCTGGTCGATTTTCTGTGGTTTTGTTGTCTCAGTCCGGGAACATTGTGTAATCCTGACAACGCGTTTTTTCTTCGTATAGATTTGTAGACAAAAACATATTCGTCCCTTAGTAACAGTAATACAGAAATATATCAGTGTAGTACATTTTACGGGGAAAAAAACAAGACAATCTTCATTTTTTCTTGGTGAAACTCGGATTCAACATTTAAAGTTTGCTCTCGTGGTTAATTTTTAGTCTGTTGTGTTTTCCTGCCAATTTTTTTATATCATATAGTAATACGTATAACAATGAAAATAATAGCGAATTGCCAGCATGGCGCTGGTATCGATTAACGGTGACGAATTGTTACTCCGGACAGACAAATAAATTTTGTTTGTACATATATCAGCTAGCTGGTAGGTTTAAAATGATTGCATAATGTATGAATTTGCTGGCTGGGACAATATCAGAACGTATGATTTCCAGTACTTTCAACTGAAGTTACATGTCTGTCTTCAATTAAATTGTACCTTTCTTCAATTACTCGAAATTATGTACATTTATATACATTTACATTAATTTGACGTTCCAAAACATATATTATATACATTGTGAATTCAGGGATTAGTAAAAGTCCGCTGCGAGATAGATTTTGCTCTAAAATCATTACATAATTTTGATATTTGTTCTCGAACAAAATTCGAAATGACGTCTTGGAGGAACAAAGAAAGACACCATTTTATCATCGTGACGTAGAGTTATACCAAAACTTACACCTTTTTATCATCGTGACGTTAGAGTTATACCTAAACTTACACCATTTTATTATCGTGACGTAGAGTTATACCTTAACTTACACCATTTTATCATCGTGACGTAGAGTTATACCTAAACTTACACCATTTTATCATCGTGACGTTAGAGTTATACCTAAACTTACACCATTTTATCATCGTGACGTAGAGTTATACCTACACTTACACCATTTTATCATCGTGACGTAGAGTTATACCTAAACTTACACCATTTTATCATCGTGACGTAGAGTTATACCTAAACTTACACCATTTTATCATCATGACGTTAGAGTTATACCTAAACTTACACCATTTTATCATCGTGACGTAGAGTTATGCCTAAACTAACACCATTTTATCATCGTGACGTAGAGTTATACCTAAACTTACATCATTTTATCATCGTGACGTAGAGTTATACCTAAACTTACACCTTTTTATCATCGTGACGTAGAGCTATACCTAAACTTACACCATTTTATCATCATGACGTTAGAGTAATACCTAAACTTACACCATTTTATTATCGTGATGTTAGAGTTATACCTAAACTTACACCATTTTATCATCATGACGTTAGAGTTATACCTAAACTTACACCATTTTATTATCGTGATGTTAGAGTTATACCTAAACTTACACCATTTTATCATCGTGACGTAGAGTTATACCTTAACTTACACCATTTTATCATCGTGACGTAGAGCTATACCTAAACTTACACCATTTTATCATCGTGATGTTAGAGTTATACCTAAACTTACACCATTTTATCATCGTGACGTTAGAGTTATACCTAAACTTACACCATTTTATCATCGTGACGAAGAGTTATACCTAAACTTACACCATTTTATTATCGTGATGTTAGAGTTATACCTAAACTTACACCATTTTATCATCGTGACGTAGAGCTATACCTAAACTTACACCATTTTATCATCGTGATGTTAGAGTTATACCTAAACTTACACCATTTTATCATCGTGACGTTAGAGTTATACCTAAACTTACACCATTTTATCATCGTGACGTAGAGTGATACCAAACTTACACCATTTTATCATCGTGACGTTAGAGTTATACCTAAACTTACACCATTTTATCATCGTGACGAAGAGTTATACCTAAACTTACACCATTTTATTATCGTGATGTTAGAGTTATACCTAAACTTACACCATTTTATCATCGTGACGTAGAGCTATACCTAAACTTACACCATTTTATCATCGTGATGTTAGAGTTATACCTAAACTTACACCATTTTATCATCGTGACGTTAGAGTTATACCTAAACTTACACCATTTTATCATCGTGACGTAGAGTGATACCAAACTTACACCATTTTATCATCGTGACGTTAGAGTTATACCTAAACTTACACCATTTTATCATCGTGACGTAGAGTGATACCAAACTTACACCATTTTATCATCGTGACGTTAGAGTTATACCTTAACTTGCAGGTGTTCAGAGTAATTATATATAGGGCTTGTCATCGACGTTCTGTTCGTAATTAATCAAAAGACAAACAACGCCCAAAAATATGATGAGACATAGCATAATAAGAATTCGAGATTATCATATCTTGTGGAATTCTTACCTAAAAATGTTGAAATTTTGTGTGATTTTTTTCATTGTTTTGGCATTCAATCGTGTCATACATGTTTAATAGGACGAGTACATTGAAACGGAGAGGGTCGAAGGCATCGGTTGATAATTGGCCGAGAATAAGGAATCGAATCTACGACCCTTGGCTTCAAAGCCCGATGATTTACCACTGAGCTATAAATGGAAATTTTCTTACAGTCGAGGAAAGTAAGGCGACTCGTACTCTTAACCTTTACATATGTCCTGTACTCCCTTAACCACTACACGAGTCCTATAGCTAATCCCTTAACCTCTACACGTGTCCTATAGCTACTCCCTTAACCTCTACACGTGTCCTATAGCTACTCCCTTAACCTCTACCCACGTCCTATAGCTACTCCCTTAACCTCTTCACATGTCCTATAGCTACTCCCTTAACCTCTACACGTGTCATATAACTACTTCCTTAACCTCCACCCACGTCATATAGCTACTCCCTTAACCTCTACACATGTCCTATAGCTACCCCCTTAACCTCTACATATTTCCTATAGCTACTCCCTTAACCTCTACACATATCCTATAGCTACTCCCTTAACCTCTACACATGTCCTTTATCTACCCCTTTAACCTCTACACGTGTCATATAGCTACTCCCTTAACCTCTACACATGTCCTATATCTACTCCCTTAACCTCTACACATGTCCTATAGCTACTCCCTTAACCTCTACATATTTCCTATAGCTACTCCCTTAACCTCTACACATGTCCTATATCTACTCCCTTAACCTCTACACATGTCCTATAGCTACTCCCTTAACCTCTACACATGTCCTATAACTACTCCCTTAACCTCTTCTCATGTCATATAGCTACTCCCTTAACCTCTACACATGTCCTATAGGTACCCCCTTAACCTCTACACATGTCCTATAGCTACTCCCTTAACCTCTACACATGTCCTATAGCTACCCCCTTAACCTCTACACATGTCCTATAGCTACTCCCTTAACCTCTACACACGTCCTATAGCTACCCCCTTAACCTCTACACATGCCCTATAGCTACCCCCTTAACCTCTACACACGTCCTATAGCTACCCCCTTAACCTCTACACATGTCCTATAGCTACCTCCTTAATCTCTACACATGTCCTATAGCTACCCATTAACCTCTACACATGTCCTATAGCTACTCCCTTAACCTCTACACATATCTTATAGCTACCCCCTTAACCTCTACACATGTCCTATAGCTACTCCCTTAAGCTCTACACATGTCCTATAGCTACTCCCTTAACCTCTACACATGTCCTATATCTACTCCCTTAACCTCTACACATGTCCTATAGCTACTCCCTTAACCTGTACAGGTGTCCTATAGCTACTCCCTTAACCTCTACACATGTCCTATAGCTACTCCCTTAACCTCTACACATGTCCTATAGCTACTCCCTTAACCTCTACACATGTCCTATAACTACTCCCTTAACCTCTTTTCATGTCATATAGCTACTCCCTTAACCTCTACACATGTCCTATAGCTACTCCCTTAACCTCTACACATGTCCTATAGGTACCCCCTTAACCTCTACACATGTCCTATAGCTACTACCTTAACCTCTACACATGTCCTATAGCTACCCCCTTAACCTCTACACATGTCCTATAGCTACTCCCTTAACCTCTACACACGTCCTATAGCTACCCCCTTAACCTCTACACATGTCCTATAGCTACCCCCTTAACCTCTACACATGTCCTATAGCTACTCCCTTAACCTCTACAGACGTCCTATAGCTACCCCCTTAACCTCTACACATGTCCTAAAGCTACCCCCTTAACCTCTACACATGTCCTATAGCTACCCCCTCAACCTCTACACATGTCCTATAGCTACCCCCTTAACCTCTACACATGTCCTATAGCTACTCCCTTCACCTCTACACATGTCCTGTAGCTACTCCCTTAACCTCTACACATGTCCTATAGCTACTCCCTTAACCTCTTCACTTGTCCTATAGCTACCCCTTTAACCTCTACACATGTCCTATAGCTACTCCCTTAACCTCTACACATGTCCTATATCTACCCCCTTAACCTCTACACATGTCCTATAGCTACTCCCTTAACCTGTACAGGTGTCCTATATCTACTCCCTTAACCTTTGCATGTGTCCTATATCTACTCCCTTAACCTCTACACATGTCCTATAGCTACTCCCTTAACCTCTACACATGTCATATAGCTACTCCCTTAACCTCTACACATGTCCTATAGCTACTCCCTTAACCTCTACACATGTCATATAGCTACTCCCTTAACCTCTACACATGTCCTATAGCTACTCCCTTAACCTCTACACATGTCCTATAGCTACTCCCTTAACCTGTACAGGTGTCCTATAGCTACTGCCTGAACCTCTGCATATGTCCTATAGCTACTCCCTTAACCTCTACACATGTCCTATAGCTACCCCCTTACCTCTACACGTGTCCTATAACTATTCCCTTAACCTCTTCTCATGTCATATAACTACTCCCTTAACCTCTACATATTTCCTTTGCTACTCCCTTAACCTCTACACATGTCCTATAGCTACCCCCTTACCTCTATACATGTCCTATAACTACTCCCTTAACCTCTTCTCATGTCATATAGCTACTCCCTTAACCTCTACACATGTCCTATAGCTACTCCCTTAACCTGTACATGTGTCCTATAGCTACTCCCTTAACCTCTACACATGTCCTATAGCTACTCCCTTAACCTCTACATGTGTCCTATAGCTACTCCCTCAACCTCTACACGTGTCCTATAGCTACTCCCTTAACCTCTACACATGTCCTATATCTACTCCCTTAACCTCTTCACATGTCCTATAGCTTCTCCCTTAACCTCTACACATGTCCTATAGCTACTCCCTTAACCTCTACACATGTCGTATAGCTACCCCCTTAACCTCTACACATGTCCTATAACTACTCCCTTAACCTCTACATATGTCCTATAGCTACTCCCTTAACCTCTACACATGTCCTTTAGCTACTCCCTTAACCTCTACACATGTCCTATATCTACTCCCTTAACCTTTACATGTGTCCTATAGCTACTCCCTCAACCTCTACACGTGTCCTATAGCTACTCCCTTAACCTCTACACATGTCCTATATCTACTCCCTTAACCTCTACACATGTCCTATAGCTACTCCCTTAACCTCTACACATGTCTTATAGCTACTCCCTTAACCTCTACACATGTCCTATATCTACCCCCTTAACCTCTACACATGTTCTATAGCTACTCCCTTAACCTCTACACATGTACTATAGCTATTCCCTTAACCTCTACATATGTCCTATAGCTACTCCCTTAACCTCTACACATGTCCTATAGCTACTCCCTTAACCTCTACACATGTCCTACAGCTACCCACTTAACCTCCTCTACACATGTCCTATAGCTACTCCCTTAACCTTTACAGGTGTCCTATAGCTACTCCCTTAACCTCTACACATGTCCTATAGCTACCCCCTTAACCTCTACACATGTCCTATAGCTACTCCCTTCACCTCTACGCGTGTCCTTTAGCTACTCCCTTAACCTCTACACATGTCCTATAGCTTCTCCCGTAACCTCTACATGTGTCCTACAGCTACCCCCTTAACCTCTACACATGTCATATAGCTAACCCTTAACCTCTAGGCATGTCCTACATCTACTCCCTTAACCTCTACACATGTCCTATAGCTACTCCCTTAACCTCTACACATGTCCTATAGCTACTCCCTTAACCTCTACACATGTCCTATAGCTACTCCCTTAACCTCTACACACGTCCTATAGCTACCCCCTTAACCTATACACATGTCCTTTATCTACCCCCTTAACCTCTACACATGTCCTATAGCTACTCCCTTAACCACTACACGTGTCATATAGCTACTCCCTTAACCTCTACACATGTCCTATATCTATTCCCTTAACCTCTACACATGTCCTATATCTACTCCATTAACCTCTACACATGTCCTATAGCTACTCCCTTAACCTCTACACATGTCCTATAGCTACTCCCTTAACCTCTACACATGTCCTATAGCTACTCCCTTAACCTCTACACATGTCCTATAGCTACTCCCTTAACCTCTACACATGTCCTATAGCTACCCCCTTAACCTCTACATATTTCCTATAGCTACTCCCTTAACCTCTACACATATCCTATAGCTACTCCCTTAACCTCTACACATGTCCTTTATCTACCCCCTTAACCTCTACACGTGTCATATAGCTACTCCCTTAACCTCTACACATGTCCTATATCTACTCCCTTAACCTCTACATATGTCCTATAGCTACTCCCTTAACCTCTAAATATTTCCTATAGCTACTCCCTTAACCTCTACACATGTCCTATATCTACTCCCTTAACCTCTACACATGTCCTATAGCTACTCCCTTAACCTCTACACATGTCCTATAGCTACTCCCTTAACCTCTTTTCATGTCATATAGCTACTCCCTTAACCTCTACACACGTCCTATAGCTACCCCCTTAACCTCTACACATGTCCTATAGCTACCCCCTTAACCTCTACACATGTCCTATAGCTACTCCCTTAACCTCTACAGACGTCCTATAGCTACCCCCTTAACCTCTACACATGTCCTAAAGCTACCCCCTTAACCTCTACACATGTCCTATAGCTACCCCCTCAACCTCTACACATGTCCTATAGCTACCCCCTTAACCTCTACACATGTCCTGTAGCTACTACTTTAACCTCTACACATGTCCTATAGCTACTCCCTTAACCTCTTCACTTGTCCTATAGCTACCCCTTTAACCTCTACACATGTCCTATAGCTACTCCCTTAACCTCTACACATGTCCTATATCTACCCCCTTAACCTCTACACATGTCCTATAGCTACTCCCTTAACCTGTACAGGTGTCCTATAGCTACTCCCTTTACCTTTGCATGTGTCCTATATCTACTCCCTTAACCTCTACACATGTCCTATAGCTACTCCCTTAACCTCTACACATGTCATATAGCTACTCCCTTAACCTCTACACATGTCCTATAGCTACTCCCTTAACCTCTACACATGTCCTATAGCAACTCCCTTAACCTGTACAGGTGTCCTATAGCTACTCCCTTAACCTCTGCATATGTCCTATAGCTACTCCCTTAACCTCTACACATGTCCTATAGCTACCCCCTTACCTCTACACGTGTCCTATAACTATTCCCTTAACCTCTTCTCATGTCATATAACTACTCCCTTAACCTCTACATATTTCCTATAGCTACTCCCTTAACCTCTTCACTTGTCCTATAGCTACCCCTTTAACCTCTACACATGTCCTATAGCTACTCCCTTAACCTCTACACATGTCCTATAGCTACTCCCTTAACCTGTACATGTGTCCTATAGCTACTCCCTTAACCTGTACATGTGTCCTATAGCTACTCCCTTAACCTCTACACATGTCCTATATCTACTCCCTTAACCTCTACACATGTCCTATAGCTACTCCCTTAACCTCTACACATGTCCTATAGCTACTCCCTTAACCTCTACACATGTCCTATAGCTACCCCCTTAACCTCTACACATGTCCTATAACTACTCCCTTAACCTCTACACATGTACTATAGCTACTCCCTTAACCTCTACACATGTCCTATAGCTACTCCCTTAACCTCTACACGTGTCCTATATCTACCCCCTTAACCTCTACACATGTTCTATAGCTACTCCCTTAACCTCTACACATGTACTATAGCTATTCCCTTAACTTCTACATATGTCCTATAGCTACTCCCTTAACCTCTACACATGTCCTATAGCTACTCCCTTAACCTTTACACATGTCCTATAGCTACTCCCTTAACCTCTACACATGTCTTATAGCTACTCCCTCAACCTCTACAAATGTCCTATAGCTACTCCCTTAACCTCTACACATGTCCTATAGCTACTCCCTTCACCTCTACGCGTGTCCTTTATCTACTCCCTTAACCTCTACACATGTCCTATAGCTTCTCCCTTAACCTCTACATGTGTCCTACAGCTACCCCCTTAACCTCTACACATGTCATATAGCTACCCCCTTAACCTCTACACATGTCCTATAGCTACCCCCTTAACCTCTACATATGTCCTATAACTACTCCCTTAACCTCTACACATGTACTATAGCTACTCCCTTAACCTCTACACATGTCCTATAGCTACTCCCTTAACCTCTACACATGTCCTATATCTACCCCTTAACCTCTACACATGTTCTATAGCTACTCCCTTAACCTCTACACATGTACTATAGCTATTCCCTTAACTTCTACATATGTCCTATAGCTACTCCCTTAACCTCTACACATGTCCTATAGCTACTCCCTTAACTTTTACACATGTCCTATAGCTACTCCCTTAACCTCTACACATGTCTTATAGCTACTCCCTCAACCTCTACAAATGTCCTATAGCTACTCCCTTAACCTCTACACATGTCCTATAGCTACTCCCTTCACCTCTACGCGTGTCCTTTATCTACTCCCTTAACCTCTACACATGTCCTATAGCTTCTCCCTTAACCTCTACATGTGTCCTACAGCTACTCCCTTAACCTCTACACATGTCATATAGCTACCCCCTTAACCTCTAAGCATGTCCTATATCTATTCCCTTAACCTCTACACATGTCCTATAGCTACTCCCTTAACCTCTACACATGTCCTATAGCTACTCCCTTAACCTCTACACATGTCCTATAGCTACTCCCTTAACCTCTACACACGTCCTATAGCTACCCCCTTAACCTCTACACGTATCCTATAGCTACTCCCTTAACCTCTACACATGTCCTATAGCTACTCCCTTGACCTCTACACACGTCCTATAGCTACCCCCTTAACCTCTACACATGTCCTATAGCTACTCCCTTAACCTCTACACATGTTTTAATAAACATTGTAAAAGGAATTCGAATAAATTAAATACGATGAAGCATTTCACAGGTGAATTGTTGCCTGAGAATTATAGTTACTTTTCAAAAAACAGGCTATAGCCTTATCTGTAATTAGTACCCATTGTTCTCATCCTGTACCTGTGTCCTATTTACTAAAATACATGGATATATATAATATTGGCTGAGTGGGACATTTTCCAAAACCTCTTACTATAATTAGGCAAAACTCGATAATTATAGACTCCGATCCCTATATGGACTAAATTATATAATATGGGAAGACACCAGACCATGTGTCTTCTATGAACTTGAAACCTAAATACAAACACATACATATAATAAATGATATAATAGCCAAGACAAAAGTAATATTCTAACATACCACAAACGGTACATGGTTTAATTCTGATTGATATAAAACTGGTCAACATACATTATGCAATATATCATTATTTTGGAATATCAGGTATAATTTGACTTATATAGAAGATATTTTATTAGCTTTGATTGCATAATAAAATATCATAAAAAAAAAAAATAAATATAACTTAAAGTATGACTCTTCTAATATTTAGAAATGTCAGTTGACCACTATATATAATTATAACAGATATTGACACATATTAGTTTCATCCCAATATGACAAGGCTTTTCATCAATTTAAAAGTCTATAGCTTTATGGTCTTGATTACCATTGTAAATTTTTACTCATACTTGTGTAACATGTGATGTAATGTGTGACACTATCCTCAGTCAAAAAACTGTTGGTGCTCAAATGCCATGCAAGCAAATTAAATATACATTGTACACTGGTCTGAGGCAAGGCTCTCCAATGTCAGCCATGCTATTTTAGTTTAAGTTGACTAATAGCCAGAACCTCATTTGCGTCTTATATCCTCATACAACTACATATATTACCAAAGTTATGGTTCAATATCTCTATCCATGGAGGAATTAATTAGCAGAAACGAAATTATGACAGAATGATGGAACACGGGAGCATAAAATTACTAAATCATGAGAGAATTAAAGGTATATATATACATGTATATGGTACTACGGAATTAGATTACAGCTATGATATCTAAGTCTGTGATGGTACTTGGAGATAATTAATTAATGTTACATTTCATATATATATATAAGTGAAGCTGATTTTATTCTGAATGCATGATACAGGTAGCTAAAATAACATGAATGTCAATTGCAAAGCACCGACAAAACTTGAGATCTATACAGTGTAATTCTGTGGTCAAAGTCATACTTTAAGATTTTTCATCA
The DNA here is from genome assembly GCA_947623455.1 of Mimachlamys varia. Lineage (NCBI taxonomy): Eukaryota > Metazoa > Mollusca > Bivalvia > Pectinida > Pectinidae > Mimachlamys > Mimachlamys varia. Next base: position 32,779,175 of record OX392543.1, read on the forward strand.
TTACACAGACTGCAAACCCGGTATACAAGCATACGTACTTGGCTATCAAGTCACTCACCTGGAACAAATCTCAGGTGTGACAGACCAGAGTCAGCCATGCATGGTCACTACACTACAGATAATTGACACTTATATTGGGTAGTACACAACCATACCCATACTGTAGTGTGGGTACAATTAATCTACTATGTAAATATATATACGTCCCTGGTGCGGGGGTTTTAAGCCTAATCATATAAGCTAAACTGATTTTAATAGAAGTTGAAGTTAAACCTTTCTTCATTACAACAGGGACGTATGTATATATACGTCCCTGTTTACAATAAAATTTTCCTTTGGTGTACATTTTTTTTTTTAAAAAGCTAACATACATGAAATAACATACTTTGTCATTCATTGAAAATTAAATAAGATTGAACAATACTTGTTTAATTACAATATTTAAATGGGTAAATAATAGCATATACGTATACATGGACACATAACATGTTACACAAAAAACTTGTTTTAACATTCAGATGTACAATAAAAAATGTTTAATTTATTTTTGTTTCTATACAAATATTATCAAAAACATTTTAAATATTAAGCAATTAACTTTCATAAAAACTTGATATTATACTGTCTTTTATACATCTTTATATATACATGTAGGTTAATTGGTTCAATGTGTTCACAACACAGGTGTATTATAAAGTTGTGTAATAGTGGTCCAGGTATTTATTCCTTGTACACGAAACAACAAAATTGAATGTTGATTCTAATATCTATTTTTTATCTATTGTAAACAGAACTACATGTCCTATATAGTGTTTTATGTAATTTGAATGTGAACCCCAAGTATAATTGAATTTCATGTCTTTAAAAATAGGACTCCTGCAGGTAGACTCAGAGTGGACCAGGGGTGCAGTCCAAGTTCATATGGAGTCCAAACGGAGTGCACTCCAAGTTTACCTGGAGTCCAAACGGAGTGCACTCCAAGTTTACCTGGAGTCCAAATGGAGTGCACTCGGAGTGCACTTGGGTGTAACCTTTACTCTACACTCAACTATAGATAAGTCCGTAGTAGCTATAGGTTCTGTATGGTTATTTTGTCTCGGTGGTCGATGTCTCCGTGTGTACACCATCCTGACCATGCAGGAACGATACAATGTATGGGACGATAGGGACGTCACCTATATACAAAATGTTACGTCCTTGTTGGTGTACACACCGGCCGGCCGGATATATATCCATGGCCATATGCATGCATGGTGATCATGTTATATAATTATTGATATTTTGTAAAATACCCTTATTTTCAAAAGGCCAACAAGCATATGATATCATGTATACTCATCGATTTTTGGCTAGCAAGCCCAGCAAATGCAAATCCATCACTGGGAAATACCCTGTAGGAGGCCCCATCGCAGGATAGGGGATAGCCCGTTTTACTATTTATAGTTGGGGTCCCCGGATGAAGGTAATTCTCCATCGGCCCAGAAAATGGCTGTCAAAACGAGCTCCGTACTGTTACGGATTCTACTGTTACTGGTGGTGATATTTGTGTTGGGTAAGTACCGATGTATTGTTCATGTGAAAGCTTAATTAAACCAGTGAGGATTATATTCACAAAAAGTTCAACCCCCATGTCGTACTAGGTTCTACCATATAGTTACCACCTTCAACTAGTTGAAGATCTTGTAACGGGATTGGGTTTGTGCTATGCTCAGTGACAGACTTACATATTACATAATAATTCAGTTATTTAGTATTTACTTAGATATACAATGTATATATATGTTTACAAATGATGCAAGAAAAGAAAGAGAGAGAGTGACTCCTAACAGCAAAGTGATTGGGAATCCCCTTCCTACAAAGCCTGTTAGGAGTAAACAGCAGGAGAGAAGAAAAGAAATTATTATGTAAAGTCTGTCAGCTGTTCTAAATTACTCATCATTGGTTGTTTTAGAAGAAAGTTGAGAAAGAGAGGTCTTGAAAGAGTTGAAAGTGGGAGCACTAACGACGTGTGATGGTAAATTGTTCCAGTCTACAACAGTGCGTGGGAAAAAAGATTGTTGCCTAGCCAATGTTTTTGAATAAATCTGCTGATATTGATACTGGTGTGAATTTCTAGATATTCTGGAGGCTCGTTGCAGTCTGTCAGACGTTGGTATGGCTACAGTGCCGTGATGAATCTTATAGAACATTTTCAGGCGTGCATCTTTCCTACGGTCTGAAAGGCTGCGCCAACCAAGAGTATCTATCATATCTGTCACACTAGAGGTGTTACGAAAACGGTTTGACACATAACGAGCCCCCCTTCTCTGAACCATTTCAATTTTGTTTATATTATTTTTAGTGAATGGATCCCAAACTGAACAGGCATATTCTAAAGAAGGTCTGACCAAGGATTTATAAGCCTGTTCTTTAAATGATGTAGAGCTAATTTTCAGGTTTCTTCTGAGAAATCCTAGAGTAGAATTTGCCTTATTACAAATCTGATCTACATGAGTATCCCATTTCAAGTCTGATCTGAGGGTTACTCCTAGGTATTTAACAGAATTTACATGTTTTAGAATTTGGCCATGAAGTGAATAATCAAAATAAATGGGAGATTTTTTCTTAGAGACTGTTAAAGCATAACACTTACTAGGATGAAAAGCCATGTGCCATTTCTGCTCCCAAGAGGCCAGTTTGTCCAGATCAGACTGCAGGGTCCTGGCATCTGTTTCTGACGTAATTGTCAGATACACGATGGTATCATCCGCAAACAGTCTGACCTTGGACTTAAGGCCAAATGGCATGTCGTTAATATAAAATAAAAACAGACTTGGGCCTAGAACAGATCCCTGGGGAACACCGGATAGAACATGAACATATTCAGATTTGACGCCTTCCACAAGTACTGATTGGGTTCTATTATTAAGAAAATTGGAGATCCAAGATGTTGTTTTCTCATCAATACCATAGTGAATTAGTTTGTTGACAAGTAAAGAGTGACTGACCTTGTCGAACGCTTTAGAAAAGTCCATGACCAAAATATCTGTTTGTTTAGAATCATCTAAAGTTTGAGTAATATCATCAAAAAATTCCAAGAGTTGTGTTTCACAGGACCTAGATTTCCGAAAACCATGCTGAAGAGGGTACAAAATATTGTGTCGATCAGAATGAGACATTATGTTTGATACTATGACATGCTCCATCAGCTTACAACAAATACAAGTTAACGATATTGGCCTGTAATTTACCGGATCATATTTTTGGCCCTTTTTAAAGATGGGAACAATATGGGCTGTCTTCCAATCTTGAGGTACAATGCCAGAATCTAGAGAAAAATTGAAAATGATACTCAAGATTGGTGCTATTTCACTGGATAATTCCTTCAAGACCATTGGACTCAAGTCATCTGGGCCTGGTGCTTTGGAACAATTAAGATTTTTCAATAATTTTAGAATGCCATCTGATGAAATAATAGGCGTGTCCATAGTAGGAAATGTCTGATTAGAGTCCATGTAATTTTCGTTGACAAAAACATCAGAGGAAATGGTTTTAGAAGAGGAGAATACAGATTCAAACTGCTTGTTAAGCAGATTGGCCTTAGAATACGAGTCTGAAATGAGTTTTCCCTCCTGCTTCAAGTGGGGGATTCCGGAGTAGTCTGTTTTTTTGTGTTTAATGTAAGCCCAAAATTTTTTCATACATTTGAAAGTTCCAGTGATCGAGGTTTCTTTTGGAGTGACTATGTCTTGGATGTATGTCCAGTACTCTTGACGAATCTTTTTTTGAATTAAGTGTTTTAACTCTTTATATTTCTTTGTTGTGTTTGGGTCACCTGATTTTTTTGATTTTTTGTACAGTCTATTACGTTTACTGATCAGATGTTTAATTTCATGTGATATCCAGGGCTGACTTTCTTTTGGTTTTGATAATTTATGTGGGATATGTGTTTTTACAAGAGAGATCAGAAGCGACTTGAAATCACACCAGATGGTATTAGTGTCAAGAATATGTTTGTTGCTAGAAGATTGGAGTTTATCATGGAAATTACGTAGCTCATTCTTCATAGAATCCCAATTAGCCTTTTTGTAAAGTGGAATTTGCCTTGGAATCTGTTTATGCCTTGCAGTAGAGGCCAGGAATTCGACAAACACAATGTCGTGGTCGGAGATGCCAGGCATCACATCAATACGGGGGACTAAGTTAGGGTGGTTGGTAATGACAAGATCCAAGATGTTATTGTTTCTAGTTGGTTTTTCTACAAGTTGGGTAAGACCTGCATCATCAAGTGAGTTGCCAAAGTTATAGTGGATGTTAGAGTGAAGGGTATTGGGTTTAAGAATTTTATGCTCCCAATCCCAACCTGGGAGATTGAAGTCACCCCCAATGAGTAAACTGGCATTATGAATAGTACTAGCCTTTTTTACAGATATATCGAAGTTTGCCAAATTAGATTCATCAGATGTTTTAGGGTTATAAAAAGAACATAGATACAAGGTTTTACATCCAGTCATTTCAACTTTCGCCCAAACTATTTCAGTATCATCAGATGGGGAAAGGTCATGGACTTCTGATGAAATAAAGTCATTTTTGATTGCTATAAGCACCCCGCCACCAATTTTACCAACTCTGTCCTTCCTGTAAATGCTGAATCCATCTGGAAAAATTTCAGAGTTCTTAATATCTGGTTTCAGCCATGTCTCAGTGCCAAGTATGATGTCAGGCTTGGTACTGTCGATGACTTGGTGTACTAGATGTTGCTTAGTACGGATGGACTGAAAGTTGACATTCATTATACGTAATGGCTTGCAGGATGATTTTTTAGAAAAAGCAGCCTTTCTAACTGGAGTAGATGAGTGTCCAGGATTAAATACATTAGAAGAGGTCTTAGGGCTCATATGACTATCAAAACTCTTTATGGAGGCTAGTTCATCAGGTAGGCTGTCAAAAGGGTTAGGAGTGCACACGCTATGGAGATCGAATAACAGCGTAGAATAATTACGTACAGTAATTAAACAATCATATGATTATGTCGCGGAAATATGCTAACATCATGATATCAGCTAGCATGCAGTTAGGCCTATCTGGTAAGGAAATATTAAAAGTTATACTTAAAACACAGCAGGGATACGCAAATACTTTTATATTGATATTATTTGACTTACAGTCGCTGGGAATGTTATATCCCAACACACCCAGCGACTTTAACCCAAACAATATCAATATAAAAGTATTTGCGTGTCCCTGTGCTTTAAACGATACGTACCAAGACTGTGATTATTGTATGTGACCCCCCCCCCCTCCCTACACACACCACATACACAACTTCCGGTGACTATCACTGTACACACTATCTTACTGGGTTTTAGTGAGCCATGTTGGGCTCACTGTACACACTATCTTACTGGGTTTTAGTGAGCTGTGTTGGGCTCACTGTAGTCCGAAGGGTTCTGACTCTCTGACCCGCTAAATATTTTGACGACGGGCGGCTGCGAGAGTCAGAATTCCTCCTTAGTTAAAAAGTGGAAATTTTATCGACCCGTGCACGGGTCGCCTCTAAAGCTGAGTTTTATAATATGCAACGTTTTCGATCACATGCAAATAATGTATCAATGGAAAGAACACATATTTTTCAACTAACCTACGCCTTTACTCAAGTCACAGGAGGTCGCTAACTAACTGTCGCCATCCATTTCTAAAAAAATAACCAGTTTCCTGACATCTGTTTGAAAATGGCCGCCGCCTCACGTCACGTGATCAAATATACCTAAGGTCAAATGAAATTCTCGTGGGATCTCGCGACGCGCGGCCATTTTCAAAAAGATGGCAGGAAACTGGTTATTTTTTAGAAATGTGTGGCAACAATTAGTTTACGACCTCCTGTGACTTGATTAAATGTTGAGGACAATAGAAAAATATCTGTTCTTTCCATTGCTATTTAATTACATGTGACCAAAAATGTTTTATATTATAAAACACAGCTTGAACATTGACCTGTGCACGGGTTTGTAAAATTTCCACTTTTTAACTACGGAGGAATTCTGACTCTCGCAGCCGCCCGTCGTCAAAATATTTAGCGGGTCAGAGAGTCAGAACCCTTCGGACTAGGCTCACTGTACACACTAACTTACTGGGTTTTAGTGAGCTGTGTAGAGCTCACTGTACACACTATCTTACTGGGTTTTAGTGAGCTGTGTTGGGCTCACTGTACACACTCTCTTACTGGGTTTTAGTGAGCTGTGTTGGCAGGGCTTTTTCTGGGGTCTCTCAGGGGCCGAAATTCGGCCCCATTCCCAATGAGATTTAGGCTTCATTTTTCCCAATTAAAGGACTTTTTTTGCAATCTGATGTTACAACTTAAAAATTTTTTTTTTTTTTTTTTTTTTTTCATTTTAAAACTGAACATCTGCATCAGTTGAAAAAGAATCTATTTGAAAAGAAATATTGTCATTTTATTGCTTTTATCTGATTAAATTACATTGTATTATTTGTCGATTTGTCGTTAATTTTTCCCAATTTCACTCAGGGGCCTTTTCCCAATTTACCCAGAAAAAGCCCTGGTTGGGCTCATTGTACACACTATCTTACTGGGTTTTAGTGAACCGTGTTGGGCTCATTGTACACATTATCTTACTTGGTTTTAGTGAGCTGTGTTGGGCTCACTGTATATATACTTAATCTTCCTTGGTTTTACGTTACTCGCAAAAACCTGCACTTTGACTCCTTATATTGCCAGAGGATTCCTAAAATTGATAAAGTTTTATTCTTTATTATGTGTAATGAGAGTCCCAGGACTCTCAAATATATATAAAATTTGGGAGTCCCAGGGAAAACCCTGTACATCACAATACACACACATATTACATTGTATCGCAATACAGAGACAAACTTTTCCTAGATATATATATATATACACACAAATATGGTAATACATTATATAAGATCATCTGTAAGTATTTGATTTGCTTGGTGTTCAAACTTTATACACATTATAGTTAATACACCGGTACATGGTATAACAGCTTGTTTTGTTAAGTTTGACATATTTTCTGTTTTTCTTTTTTACAGTGTCTCTAGCAGATGCTGCAAGAGGAGGAGGTAGAGGAGGAGGGAGAGGTGGAGGGAGAGGCAGCAGATCTAGAGGAAGTTCAACCTCAAGGTCAACCAGGTCAAGGTCATCAGGTTCTAAGCGGAAGGGATTTCTAGGGTCCAACACTGCCACAAAAGCTGCTATAGCCGCGGGAGTTATTTATGGCGCAAGTTCTTGGCGACGACGGCGACTTTATTATAGCAACCCTGACAGAGGTAATTCGAAGGTCATCCAGGGTCGTCACAACAGTATTTAATTTAATTGGAACGGTCTAATTATGGATATAAATGTAGAAGATAAGAGTTTGAAAGTGAAGACTTTAATACCAATCTACTAACAATATAAGGTACTATAGAATTAACCAATAATAAAAGATGATGATATTTTATGACATTGAAATAGCGCTCTCATTATGATTCATAAAATTAAGGCCCCTTGCTGTACATTGATAATACTACTCCTGTTGACAGTTATTAGTAAATAAATAAATCTATCACCCCGGTGTGATGTAGACGGAGAAATCTCAACCTGAACGTCAGATTTTTAAGTTTAAGCATGAGACTTTGCCGAGTCCTGAACTTCATAGTCTGATCCTGAAGGGTAAGATTTATGAGTTTAAGCATGAGGTTTTGCCGAGTGATGAGCTTCATAGTCTGATCCTGAAGGTTAAGATTTCACTGTCTTCATCACACAAAGGGTATAATCAATTATATTTCTTCCACACTTTCCTACTGTTAAATTAGTTATCATTGTGAATCCAGTGCATCGCATCATCATCAATGGCAGAAAATGTGTGTAAGTGTCTGTTAAGTGACGTTTCAGCAGCTAGCTGTCTTTTCTCTATAGACTAAGACAGATTTGTGTTTTACCTAGATAGACCAAGACAGATTTGTGTTTTACCTATAAGACCAAGACAGATTTGTGTTTTCCCTAGATAGACCAAGACAGATTTGTGTTTTCCCTAGATAGACCAAGACAGATTTGTGTTTTCCCCAGATAGACCAAGACAGATTTGTGTTTTACCTAGATAGACCAAGACAGATTTGTGTTTTACCTAGATAGACCAAGACAGATTTGTGTTTTACCTAGATAGACCAAGACAGATTTGTGTTTTACCTAGATAGACCAAGACAGATTTGTGTTTTCCCAAGATAGACCAAGACAGATTTGTGTTTTCCCTAGATAGACCAAGACAGATTTGTGTTTTCCCTAGATTGACCAAGACAGATTTGTGTTTTCCCTAGATAGACCAAGACAGATTTGTGTTTTCCCTAGATAGACCAAGACAGATTTGTGTTTTCCCTAGATTGACCAAGACAGATTTGTGTTTTCCCTAGATAGACCAAGACAGATTTGTGTTTTCCCTAGATAGACCAAGACAGATTTGTGTTTTCCCTAGATAGACCAAGACAGATTTGTGTTTTCTCCAGATAGACCAAGACAGATTTGTGTTTTACCTAGATAGACCAAGACAGATTTGTGTTTTACCTAGATAGACCAAGACAGATTTGTGTTTTACCTAGATAGACCAAGACAGTACAAACTGTATTGTACAGATAACCAGTGTAATGAATATAGCACAGGAGTGATGTGATGTTTCATTTGAGTATGAATAACCAGACTTCCCTCCGATACATCCTATCTGTCTGAGCAAACAAATGAGGTTTATGGGTCTAACATAATAGATTCACTCTGTTAGTTCATAGTATGATAGAATGTTATGAGCCTAACCATTGTCTAAATATAATGAACTAAACAAATAAACACTATTTTTCAGGCGTCCGTCTGTCACTTTTCCTTCTGATACATTCTGTCAGTCCGTCCCTCCGTTCGTCTGTCACTATTTCTTCTGATACATTCTGTCAGTCCGTCTGTCTGTTCGTCTGTCACTATTCCTTCTGATACATTCCGTAAGTCTATCTGTCTCACTATTCCTTCTGATGCATTCCGTCTGCCTGTCCATCCGTCCGTCACTATTCCTTCTGGCACATTCTGATGTCTGTCTGTGTGTCTGTTTATAAAGTGCCGACGGCCTGCTACAATGACAGGTTCCAGACTAACGAGTACGGTAATGTGTCGTACCTGGGGCGGATGTTGTGCCCCGGGGATGGGGACGAGGATGACGCGGAGTACTGCTGTGGGGACGAAGGACAACAGACATGCTGCTCCTACTTTGATGAGTAAGTATAACATCTCTGCCCCAATATGGCCGACAGAGGGTAATCAATTGTAATGGCTATTTCTTGACAGGTACTGAATGGATCATGTAGTTCTGTATGTATAAGGATCCCCATGGTCCTTATAAGTAGCTGTGCATTGTCTCAGTTTAGGACTGATACGAAAAAAACAATATGGCTGACAGGTTTGCTTAGATTTTAGTCCCTAGTTATGCTCTTTTGAGTTTGGATCAGAAAAACAAAACTGCTAACAGGCAGCCATATTTGATTTTACAGTTGAAAACTATTACAATGGTATTGCCATCATGTTATTAAAAGCAAATAAGAGGAAAAAAGGGAAAATACCCAGTTTTTGAATGATATTTGATTTGACAGTAGAAGACTGTTAAAAATGTATTGCTATTTCTTCAAAGGAATGATCAAATTTCAAATAAAAGCAAATAAGAGGAAAGAATAAAAAAGAAGGGGAAATATACTACTTTTAAAAGAACAAATGAAGTTCAATAATGAATGCCTAGATCACTCTGGGTTTTGTGTATATATTTGTGTTGACAGTGCTGATGTTTTTGTATGTTAACATCATTGTGCTGACTGGTCGGACATCTGATGTTTTTATATGTTAACATATTTGTGTTGACAGCGCTGGTCGGACATCTGATGTTTTTATATGTTAACATATTTGTGTTGACAGCGCTGGTCGGACATCTGATGTTTTTATATGTTAACATATTTGTGTTGACAGCGCTGGTCGGACATCTGATGTTTTTATATGTTAACATATTTGTGTTGACAGCGCTGGTCGGACATCTGATGTTTTTATATGTTAACATATTTGTGTTGACAGCGCTGGTCGGACATCTGATGTTTTTATATGTTAACATATTTGTGTTGACAGCGCTGGTCGGACATCTGATGTTTTTATATGTTTACATATTTGTGTTGACAGGGCTGGTCGGACATCTGATGTTTTTATATGTTAACATATTTGTGTTGACAGTGGTGGTCGGACATCTGATGTTTTTAGGTCATCTGACCCAAAGGGTCAAGATGACCTATAGTTACCGTGCTTCGTCCGTCGTCGTCCGCCGTGCGCCGTCCGCCGTCCGTAAACTTTTCACATTTCAAACTTCTTCTCAAGTTCTACCACTGGGATTAAGCTGAAACTTGGCTGAAATGATCCTGAGATAGTCTTGACCAAGTGTTGTTATTTTTCGGGTCGGTCCGAAATCCAAGATGGCCGCCAGAGCCGCCATCTTGAAAAACACATTTTCAACTTCTTCTCAAGTTCTACCAGTGGGATTAAGATGAAACTTGGCTGAAATGATCCTGAGATGGTCCTGACCAAGTGTTGTTATTTTTCGGGTCGGTCCGAAATCCAAGATGGCCGCCATAGCCGACATCTTGAAAAACACATATTAAACTTCTTCTACAGTTCCACTGGTACCTGTGAGCTGAAAATTGGTAGGGATGTTCAGGAAGGGCAGCCCATAAAATGTTGTTATTTTTCGGGTCCGAAAAACTCGCGACATTTGTGCCATGGCGGCCATTTTGTGACATGATTGCGCAATCACTGTTTTCCTGAACAACACCTATTTTAAACTTCTTCTTAAGTTCTACCACTGGGATTAAGCTGAAACTTGGCTGAAATGATCCTGAGATAGTCCTGACCAAGTGTTGTTATTTTTCGGGTCAGTCCGAAATCCAAGATGGCCGCCAGAGCCGCCATCTTGAAAAACACATTTTCAACTTCTTCTCAAGTTCTACCAGTGGGATTAAGATGAAACTTGGCTGAAATGATCCTGAGATGGTCCTGACCAAGTGTTGTTATTTTTCGGGTCGGTCCGAAATCCAAGATGGCCGCCATAGCCGACATCTTGAAAAACACATATTAAACTTCTTCTACAGTTCCACTGGTACCTGTGAGCTGAAAATTGGTAGGGATGTTCAGGAAGGGCAGCCCATAAAATGTTGTTATTTTTCGGGTCCGAAAAACTCGCGACATTTGTGCCATGGCGGCCATTTTGTGACATGATTGCGCAATCACTGTTTTCCTGAACAACACCTATTTTAAACTTCTTCTTAAGTTCTACCACTGGGATTAAGCTGAAACTTGGCTGAAATGATCCTGAGATAGTCCTGACCAAGTGTTGTTATTTTTCGGGTCGGTCCGAAATCCAAGATGGCCGCCAGAGCCGCCATCTTGAAAAACACATTTTCAACTTCTTCTCAAGTTCTACCAGTGGGATTAAGATGAAACTTGGCTGAAATGATCCTGAGATGGTCCTGACCAAGTGTTGTTATTTTTTGGGTTGGTCCAAAATCCAAGATGGCCGCCAGAGCCACATCTTGAAAAACACATTTCCAAATTTCTCTCAAGTTTCACCTGTGGGATTAAGCTGAAACTTGGCTGAAATTATCCTGAGATGGTCCTGACCATGAGTTGTTACTTTTCGGTCGGTTCGAAATCCAAGATGGCCGCCATGGCCGCCATCTTACAAAACACATTTCCAACTTCTTCTCAAGTTCTACCTGTGGGATTAAGCTAAAACTTGGCTGAAGTGATTCTGAGATTGTCCTGACCAAGTGTTGTTATTTTTCAGGTTGGTCGGAAATCCAAGATGGCCTTCAGAGCCGCCATCTTGAAAAACACATTTCAAACTTCTTCTCAAGTTATACCTTTGTGATTAAGCTGAAACTTGGCTGACATGATCCTGAGATGGTCCTGATCAAGTATTGTTACTTTTTGGGTCGGTCCGAAATCCAAGATGGCTGCCAGAGCCGCAATCTTGAAAAACACGTTTCCAACTTCTTATCAAGTTCTACCACTGGGATTAAGCTGAAAATTGGCTGAAATGATCCTGAGATGGTCCTGACCAAGTGTTGTTACATTTCGGGTTGGTCCAAAATCCAAGATGGCCGCCAGATTTCGCCATCTTGAAAAACAAAATTGCCGTCCGTAAACTTTTCACATTTTAAACTTCTTCTCAAGTTCTATCCGTGGGATTGAGCTGAAACTTGCTAGAAATGATCCTTAGGTGGACCTGACCAAGTGTTGTTATTTTTCAATTCCGTTGGAATTAAAAGATGGCCGCCATGGCCGCCATTTTGAAAACACATTTTAAACTTTTCATAGAAAAATGATCCCCAGATAGTCCCAACCAAATGTTGTTATTTCTCCAGTCCGTCAGAGATCCAAGATGGCTGCAACAGCCCCCATTTTGCATCCACATCTAACACTTTCCATGATCTGAAACTTGCCTAAAATGATTCTGACCAAATGTTATTTTTCGCACTGTTCCGAAGAAATCCATGATCATCACCATCTTGAAAACCACATTTGTGTGGCATATTGTTACATGATTGTATTACTAATTCCTAGAGGAGAGGAATTTATATAAGCTATTAGCTTGTTTTCCAATCCTCACTATTTGTATAATTTCTATATATGTAATATACATGTACACTGATGGAAATAAAATATTGTTTAAACTAATTCCATAATGGTATCACAATTGGTAGTCAGATGACCGTTAAGGCCCTTGGGCCTCTTGTTATATGTTAACATATTTGTGTTGACAGCGCTGGTCGGACATCTGATGTTTTTATATGTTAACATATTTGTGTTGACAGCGCTGGACGGACATCTGATGTTTTTAGGTCATCTGACCCAAAGGGTCAGGATGACCTATAGTCATCATGCTTCGTCCGTCGTCGTGCGCCGTGCGCCGTGCGTCGTGCGCCGTGCGCCGTGCGCCGTGCGCCGTCCGTAAACTTTTCCATTTAAACATCTTCTTCTCATAAACCAAAAGGCCCATAGACCCAATATTGGGCTTGTGCCATGCTGGGATGAAGGGGTACCAAGCTTGTTCAAACAAATGACCTTGACCTTCATTCAAGGTCACAGGGGCCAAAAAGGTCAAAATCTTTGAATGACTTCTTCTGAATAACCAAAAGGACCAGAGACCTGATATTGGGCCTGTGGCATGCTGGGATAAAGGGGTACCAAGTTTGTTCAAACAAATGACCTTGACCTTCATTCAAGGTCACAGGGGCCAAAAAGGTCAAAATCTTTTTAAACAACTTCTTCTGAATAACCAAAAGGCCCAGAGACCTGATATTGGGCCTGTGGCATGCTGGGATAAAGGGGTACCAAGTTTGTTCAAACAAATGACCTTGACCTTCATTCAAGGTCACAGGGGCCAAAAAGGTCAAAATCTTTGAACGACTTCTTCTGAATAACCAAAAGGCCCAGAGACCTGATATTGGGCCTGTGTTATGCTGGGATAAAGGGGTACCAAGTTTGTTCAAAGAAATGACCTTGACCTTCATTCAAGGTCACAGGGGCCAAAAAGGTCAAAATCTTTTTAAACAACTTCTTCTGAATAACCAAAAGGCCCAGAGACCTGATATTAGTCCTGTGTTATGCTGAGATAAAGGGCTACCAAGTTTGTTCAAAGAAATGACCTTGACCTTCATTCAAGGTCACAGGGGACAAAACGGTCATAATTTTTAAACGACTTCTTCTGAATAACCAAAAGGCCCAGAGACCTAATATTGGGCCTGTGGCATGCTGGGATAAAGGGGTACCAAGTTTGTTCAAACAAATGACCTTGACCTTCATTCAAGGTCACAGGGGCCAAAAAGGTCAAAATCTTTGAACGACTTCTTCTGAATAACCAAAAGGCCCAGAGACCTGATATTGGGCCAGTGTTATGCTGGGATAAAGGGGTACCAAGTTTGTTCAAAGAAATGACCTTGACCTTCATTCAAGGTCACAGGGGCCAAAAAGGTCAAAATCTTTTTAAACAACTTCTTCTGAATAACCAAAAGGCCCAGAGACCTGATATTGGTCCTGTGTTATGCTGAGATAAAGGGCTACCAAGTTTGTTCAAAGAAATGACCTTGACCTTCATTCAAGGTCACTGGGGACAAAACGGTCATACTTTTTAAACGACTTCTTCTGAATAACCAAAAGGCACAGAGACCTAATATTGGGCCTGTGGCATGCTGGGATAAAGGGGTACCAAGTTTGTTCAAAGAAATGACCTTGACTTTCATTCAAGGTCACAGGGGCCAAAACGGTCATAATCTTTAAACAACTTCTTCTGAATAACCAAAAGGCCCAGAGACCTGATATTGGTCCTGTGTTTTGCTGAGATAAAGGGGTACCAAGTTTGTTCAAAGAAATGACCTTGACTTTCATTCAAGGTCACTGGGGCCAAAACGGTCATCATTTTTAAACGACTTCTTCTGAATAACCAAAAGGCCCAGAGATCTAATATTGGGCCTGTGGCATGCTGGGATAAAGGGGTACCAAGTTTGTTCAAAGAAATGACCTTGACTTTCGTTCAAGGTCACTGGGGCCAAAACGGTCATAATCTTTAAACATTTTCTTCTGAATAACCAAAAGGCCCAGATACCTAATATTGGGCCTGTGGCATGCTGGGATAAAGGGCTACCAAGTTTGTTCAAAGAAATGACCTTGACTTTCATTCAAGGTCACAGGGGCCAAAACGGTCATAATCTTTAAACGACTTCTTCTGAATAACCAAAAGGCCCAGAGACCTGATATTGGGCCTGTGGCATGCTGGGATAAAGGGCTACCAAGTTTGTTCAAAGAAATGATCTTGACTTTCATTCAAGGTCACAGGGACCAAAACGGTCATAATCTTTAAACAACTTCTTCTGAATAACCAAAAGGCCCAGAGATCTAATATTGGGCCTGTGGCATGCTGGGATAAAGGGCTACCAAGTTTGTTCAAAGAAATGACCTTGACTTTCATTCAAGGTCACTGGGGCCAAAACGAAACTGTTGTTATTTTTCGTGTAGTCAAAAATCCAAGATGGCCTCCACAGCGGCCATTTTGAAAACACATTCTAAACTTCTCAAGTTCTACCAGTGGAATTGAGCTGAAACTTGCCAGAAATGATATCCTGAGATGGTCCCAACAAAGTGTTGTTATTTTTCAAGCCCATCAGAAATCCAAGAAGGCCACTATTTTGAACAAGGCAATCTATACAGGCATATTATAACTTGATTTAATGACTACACGTATTTTCATAGTGATTTTACAATTGGTAGTCAGATGACCGTTAAGGCCCGTTGGGCCTCTTGTTATATGTTAACATATTTGTGTTGACAGCGCTGGTCGAACAGCTGGTGTGGTGATCGGTATCATCGTTGCGTTTGTTGTTGTGGGTGTGTGCCTGTTCTGCTGCTGTAGACGTAAAACTAAAGGCGGCAAGACTCCGGCACAGAACATCCGATCACGATTCTCTAAACCTTCAGGTATTTACTCTTTTATTGACTCACAAATAAACTGAAACAGACACAGCTATACAGTCGTTACTAAAATATCGTTAATTAGATGTTAATCATGCCCTTGATACGATTTATTTTGTCAGTACTTTGGGGTTGTGCAGATGTCTTTCTTGTTTGTCTGACATATTCTAAGGGACACTAATGTGAAACATAAAATCAATTTTTAATGAAGATAGAAATTATGCAAACCATGGAATCTATAATTAAAGACATCAATCCAAAACAGTATAAACTAACACAAACCTGTAATTTTGTTTTCAACAGGTCAAAGTCATGAAATGGCTGCTGTTCCTCTGAATCAACCACAGCCTTCTCACAACAAAGGTATTTGTATGAGCTAATCCATGTAGACATGTCTCCGGTGTTGTATATTATTAGCTCACCTGGTCCGAAGGACCGAGGTGAGCTTATGCCATACCGTGGCGTCCGTCCGTCGTCCGTCCTTCAACAATTTCTTTAAATGACTTCTCCTCCATAACCACTGATAGGAAATCACCCTAATTTGGCAGGAAGCATCCTTAGGTGCCCAGGATTCAAAATTGTACTAATGGTGGGACTGACTCCATAGGGGGCTGAGGGGTGGGGCCATAAACAATTATTTACCTATATTGATATTTGCGACTTCTTCATAACCACTGATTGGTAATTAACCTTATTTAGCAGAAAGCATCCTTAGGTGCCCAGGATTCAAAATTGTACTAATGGTTGGACTGATCCCCTAGGAGTCTTAGGGGTGGGGCCAAAAAGGGTTATTTAGCTATATTGGTTTAGTCGACTTCTTCTCCATAACCAATGATTGGTAATCAACCTTATTTGGCAGGAAGCATCCTTAGGTGCCCAGGATTCAAAATTGTACTAATGGTGGGACTGACTCCGTAGGGGGCTGAGGGGTGGGGCCATAAACAATTATTTACCTATATTGATATTTGCGACTTCTTCATAACCACTGATTGGTAATTAACCTTATTTAGCAGAAAGCATCCTTAGGTGCCCAGGATTCAAAATTGTACTAATGGTTGGACTGATCCCCTAGGAGTCTTAGGGGTGGGGCCAAAAAGGGTTATTTAGCTATATTGGTTTAGTCGACTTCTTCTCCATAACCAATGATTGGTAATCAACCTTATTTGGCAGGAAGCATCCCTAGGTGCCCAGGATTCAAAATTGTACTAATGGTGGGACTGACCCCCTAGGGGGCTGAGGGGCGGGGCCAAAAAGTGTTATTTAGCTGTATTGGTTTAATCGACTTCTTCTCCATAACCATTGATTGGAAATCAGCCTTATTTGGCAGGAACCATCCCTAGCTGCTCAGGATTCAAAATGGTACTAATGGTGGGACTGATCCCCTAGGGGGCTGAGGGGCGGGGCCAAAAAGGGTTATTTAGCTATATTGGTTTAGTCGACTTCTTCTCCATAACCACTGATTGGAAATCAACCTTATTTGGCAGGAAGCATTATTAGGTGCCCAGGATTCAAAATTGTACTAATGGTGGGACTGAACCCTAGGGGGCTGAGGGGCGGGGCCAAAAAGTGTTATTTAGCTATATTGGTTTAAGCGATTTCTTCTCCATAACCATTGATTGGAAATCAGCCTTATTTGGCAGGAACCATCCCTAGCTGCTCAGGATTCAAAATGGTACTAATGGTGGGACTGATCCCCTAGGGGGCTGAGGGGCGGGGCCAAAAAGGGTTATTTAGCTATATTGGTTTAGTCGACTTCTTCTCCATAACCACTGATTGGAAATCAACCTTATTTGGCAGGAAGCATTATTAGGTGCCCAGGATTCAAAATTGTACTAATGGTGGGACTGAACCCTAGGGGGCTGAGGGGTGGGGCCATAAACAATTATTTACCTATATTGATATTTGCGACTTCTTCATAACCACTGATTGGTAATTAACCTTATTTAGCAGAAAGCATCCTTAGGTGCCCAGGATTCAAAATTGTACTAATGGTTGGACTGATCCCCTAGGAGTCTTAGGGGTGGGGCCAAAAAGGGTTATTTAGCTATATTGGTTTAGTCGACTTCTTCTCCATAACCAATGATTGGTAATCAACCTTATTTGGCAGGAAGCATCCTTAGGTGCCCAGGATTCAAAATTGTACTAATGGTGGGACTGACCCCCTAGGGGGCTGAGGGGCGGGGCCAAAAAGTGTTATTTAGCTGTATTGGTTTAATCGACTTCTTCTCCATAACCATTGATTGGAAATCAGCCTTATTTGGCAGGAACCATCCCTAGCTGCTCAGGATTCAAAATGGTACTAATGGTGGGACTGATCCGCTAGGGGGCTGAGGGGCGGGGCCAAAAAGGGTTATTTAGCTATATTGGTTTAGTCGACTTCTTCTCCATAACCACTGATTGGAAATCAACCTTATTTGGCAGGAAGCATTATTAGGTGCCCAGGATTCAAAATTGTACTAATGGTGGGACTGAACCCTAGGGGGCTGAGGGGCGGGGCCAAAAAGTGTTATTTAGCTATATTGGTTTAGGGGATTTCTTCTCCATAACCACTGATTGGAAATCAACCTTATTTGGCAGGAACCATCCCTAGGTGGTCAGGATTCAAAATTGTACTTATGGTGGAACTGACCCCCTAGGGGGCTTAGGGACGGGGCCAAAAAGTGTTATTTAGCTATATTGGTTTAAGCGATTTCTTCTCCATAACCACTGATTGGAAATCAACCTTATTTGGCAGGAACCATCCCTAGGTGGTCAGGATTCAAAATTGTACTTATGGTGGAACTGACCCCCTAGGGGGCTTAGGGACGGGGCCAAAAAGTGTTATTTAGCTATATTGGTTTAAGCGATTTCTTCTCCATAACCACTGATTGGAAATCAACCTTATTTGGCAGGAACCATCCCTAGGTGCTCAGGATTCAAAATGGTACTCATGGTGGGACTGACCCCCTAGGGGGCTCAGGGGCGAGCCAAAAAGAAAATAATCTATCATGATTACCTAGATACCAATGTATCCAGGTGAGCGATACAGGCCCTCTGGGCCTTTTGTCTTACGTAAAGATACTGTATACTAATTTGTATTTAGTTTTCATGACCTTTTTTGTGGTTGTAGGTCCAGGAACATACCCAGTAGCAACAACCTACCAGCCTTATGGTAAGATGTTATTAGCCAAAGTGCTTTGTCCGTCGTCTGCTGTGCATAAAATGTTCCTTCAATCATCTTCTTCTCAATAACTGAAAAGGCCCAGGGTTCTGATATTTGGCTAGTAGGTACCCGAGATTATTTCCTGCAATTTTTTCATATGAATGACCTTGACTTACTTTTCAAAGTCACAGGGGTCAAATATGTAAAAACCTTAAGCAATTTTCTTCTCAATAACCAAAGACCCAGGGTATTGATAATTGGCCTGTAGCATGCGGGCATGAAGGGCTATTTATATTGTAAAAAAGAATAACCTTGAGCTTGACCCACTTTCAATGTCACAGAGGTCAATATATTTTAACTCTTTCAAATAAATTCTCAGTAACTAAAAGGTCAAAGGTTATGATGTTTGGCTGGTAGCATTCAGGGATGAAGGGCTACCAAGTTGCTTCAAATGAGTGACCTTTACATAGGTCTCAAGAGTCAATGAATAATACTTCAAAAAATAACCACTGTAACAATAATAAACATGTAGATTTTTATAGTCAGATGACGACAGTCTGTCACACAGCCAGCAGTACCTCCCCATCTTATGTTGTTCTGTCCACAGTCTGTCACACAGCCAGCAGTACCTCCCCATTTTATGTTGTTCTGTCCACAGTCTGTCACACAGCCAGCAGTACCTCCCCATCTTATGTTGTTCTGTCCACAGTCTGTCACACAGCCAGCAGTACCTCCCCATCTTATGTTGTTCTGTCCACAGTCTGTCACACAGCCAGCAGTACCTCCCCCATCTTATGTTGTTCTGTCCTCAGTCTGTCACACAGCCAGCAGTACCTCCCCCATCTTATGTTGTTCTGTCCTCAGTCTGTCACACAGCCAGCAGTACCTCCCCATCTTATGTTGTTCTGTCCACAGTCTGTCACACAGCCAGCAGTACCTCCCCATCTTATGTTGTTCTTTCCTCTGTTACAGCTCCTCAGCCTGTCACACAGCCAGCAGTACCTCCCCCATCATATGATGCTACAACTGGTCCTGCTCCCTATGGGATCAATAGTCCAGGTAATTTGTAACTCAAAATATGTGTATCTTATTATGGTAAGCCCCATTTGTATCTATTTGTGGTTATGACATGAGTAAGCCCCCTTTGTATCTATTTATAGGTTATGACATGAGTAAGCCCCCTTTGTATCTATTTTAGGTTATGACATGAGTAAGCCCCCTTTGTATCTATTTTAGGTAACGATATGAGTTAGCCCCCTTTGTATCTATTTATAGGTTAGGACATGAGTTAGCCCCCTTTGTATCCATTTTAGGTTATGACATGAGTAAGCCCCCTTTGTATCTATTTTAGGTTATGACATGAGTAAGCCCCCTTTGTATCTATTTTTGGTTATGACATAAGTGAGTCCCCTTTGTATCTATTTATAGGTTAGGACATGAGTAAGCCCCCTTTGTATTTATTTATAGATTATGACATGAGTAAGCCCACTTTGTATCTATTTATAGAGTATGACATGTGTAAGCCCCCTTTGTATCTATTTATAGGTTATGACATGAATAAACCCCCTTTGTATCTATTTATAGATTATGACATGAGTAAGCCCCCTTTGTATCTATTTATAGGTTATGACATGAGTTAGCCCCCTTTGTATCTATTATAGGTTATGACATGAGTAAGCCCCCTTTGTATCTATTTTAGGTTATGACGTGAGTAAGCCCCCTTTGTATCTATTTATAGGTTATGTCATTAGTAAGCCCCCTTTGTATCTATTTATAGGTTATGACATGAGTTAGCCCCCTTTGTATTTATTATAGGTTATGACATGAGTAAGCCCCCTTTGTATCTATTTTTGGTTATGACGTGAGTAAGCCCCCTTTGTATCTATTATAGGTTATGACATGAGTAAGCCCCCTTTGTATCTATTTTTGGTTATGACATGAGTAAGCCCCTTTGTATCTATTTTAGGTAATGACGAGAGTAAGCCCCCTTTGTATCTATTTATAGGTTATGACATGAGTAAGCCCCCTTTGCCCTATGGAGATACAAGTGGTGCTTACCCTCCTGGTGAGGCTGTGCAGTCAGGCGGTAAGTTAACTGTTGGTAGACTATATGTATCATTGCTTTCTATGATCTAAATGATACTCCATAACATCGTGATCTAGGGTCTCCTGTTTTTAGGTCACATGCTCGTCTTTTGTCTGTTGTCTTTCCGTAAACAATTTACATTTTCAACTTCTTCTCAAAAACATAGATGTACTAAAACTGTGAATAACATGGTCCTAGCCCCCCAGGGGGCCTGAAGGAGGGGCCAAAAAGGGGTCAAAATAGTTAAATCTCCAAAAATCTTCTTCTCAAGACCGAGATATGCTGGAATCAAATACTCTTCATAAACTTGGTTGGAATTATAACCAGATGGTAACAGTTTGGCTTTGGAAGAGTTTTTGTCTCTGGGCCAACCCCAGGGAAAAAATGTTTGTTTAGTAAAATGTGAACGAGTATGTGTATGAAAGTGAAAAATTGATGCACAAATGTAAAATGCTGTTTAAAAAAATCTTTGAAAATAAGATTAAAGTTCAGGTGACCGTTAATGCCCATGGGCCTCTTCTTAGTCCCCAGAGGGTTTATCTGCCATCTGTCCATCCGTCTGTCTGTCACCTTTTTAGCTCACCTGGCTGGAAGTCCTTGAGCTTATGCCATGGTGTGGCATCCGTTGTCTGTCTGTCAACTTTTCCTATAAATCCCTACTTGTCCTGAACCACACAACAGAATTTGACCAAATTTGGCCAGAAACATCCATGGGTGAAGGGGATTCAATTTGTTATAAATGGTTGGTCTGACCCCCTGTCCAAATACCAAATACTATACAATTAAACAAACTTTTATTTATACAGATATGCCTCCAGGATTGGTCTTTAGGTCTGTCCCTGTCCATTGGATCTTTTTGGAAAATATTTCACCATTATTACCTAGATACCAATGGATACAGGCCCTCTGGGCCTCTTGTTGGAGTTGTCGTGCATTATCTCTGCAATGTGTAGACATATTGAATTTATTTGGTATACAGATACACCATGGAGATATCTAGGTCAAGTTGTTATTTGGTTACGATTGAATGATTGTTTACAGAGTCACAGCCCTTGATCTTAGACAATTTCTGATAATTCAGTTTCCGTGCATTATCTCTGCAACGAGGGCACATATTGAACTGAAATTTGGTATACAGATACATCATGGTGATATTTAGGTCTTGTTCTGTTTTGGTTACAGTTGAATTATTTTTTTACAGAGTTACAGCCCTTAGACTTATCTTGTGCACAATTGAACTGAAATTTGGTATACAGATACATTATGGTGATATTTAGGTCTAATTCTGATTAGGTTACGGTTGAATGATTTTTTACAGAGTTATAGCTTTTAGACGTATCGTGTGCACAAATTGAACTGAAATTTGGTATACAAATACATTATGGAGATATTTAAGTCAGGTTCCTGTAATTTGTTTAGTGAATCATTGCAGCTTTGTGGGGGCCATTAGCAGACATGTTTTGCTTCAGCAATACTCAATATGTTTGTTGATATGTAATATCTGATGACCGTCTACCTGCTCTTCTGTACAGTATCTGTATAAAAACAAAGTTCTGTTATGCTTAATGTTTTCAAAAGCAAGTTTGATTTAGTTCCTCAAGCATTGTACTTGTATAATTAGTGAACTCTTTTACAGCTCTGCCCTACCCCGCTGGAGGCTATCCAACAGGCCAGTATACTGCCCCACCGTATGTTGTACAGCCCTACCAAGGAGCAGGCAGTCCCCCTCCCACAGGATTTGATTCATCTGCTCCCCCTCCCACAGGATTTGATTCATCTGCTCCCCCTCCCACAGGATTTGATCCGGCTGCTCCCCCTCCCACAGGATTTGATCCGTCTGCTCCCCCTCCCACAGGATTTGATCCGTCTGCTCCCCCTCCCACAGGATTTGATCCGGCTGCTCCCCCTCCCACAGGATTTGATCCGTCTGCTCCCCCTCCCACAGGATTTGATCCGTCTGCTTCGCCTCAGATAGGATACGAGCCCTCAGCTCCACCGACTGCAGTCCAACCCTACCCTGGAGCAAACCCCCCACCCCAGCCTTACCCTTCCTCACCGATACAGTTTGACTCCCAGGGAGCTGTGCCTTACCCGGCACAGCCACCACCCCAGGGAGCTATGCCTTATCCTGCTCAGCCGCCACTCCAGTGAGATCCAGGTTGGTCCAAGATCTTGCCGGCTTTGGAATGCATTGTCAAACACTATGATCAGGAAAAACATGACTACTTCAGGCCACACCAAACACTATCAACAGGAAAAGTGCCCTGCTATCTTTTAGATAGACAGAGATTTACAATGGAGTAGGATACCACTCAGTTGAATCTGGAACAACAATATTACTTTTATACAAACAATATAGGTGGAGATCGCGTGGCAGTATATGTTACAAAACCGACCAGTGCCTTTGTCTAGTCTGTCTCAACTAGCCAAAAGTGCCCGTCGGTATGGAAATAGCGCCCTTCGATGTGGAAACAGCACCCGTCGGTGTGGAAACAGCGCTTGTGGGTGTGGATCAGAAACAGCGCCCGTCGGTTCGGAAATGTTATGGAATCAATGATACCAACTCATTGTTTGTATACAAAGTAAACCAATCATATTATCAAACTGACAAATTTTATTGAAGAAAATATGAATCGGTCAACTTACCAAAGGTCGGTGATATTGTCCAGTATGTCCCAGACAAATTGTTTTAATTGTAAAATTTTCCCAGACAAATTGTTTTTACTGTAGAATTTTTCATGAAATTTTTTTTTTCATCTTTCCTCTTACGTTTTATCGGTCGGAATTTTCTTAACCAATGAATATAACTTGAATTTCTGCAGACAAAATTAGCCGTAGACTTCCTTCCGAAAAACTGGTTGTAGCTATCAAATTTCCCATAACAAATTGATATAAGGTGACAGTATACAAATCGGATCACCAAACCATCATTTTACCCATTCATTAAAAAATCTGAAGATGAATTATACCAATTAATAATTGTATCAAAAGAAGAATATTGATGTGTGTTCTTACAAAAAAAAATAGCACTCGAGGTTCACGTTGGATATTTATAGAACGCTCTGACGTCACCAATCAGCGGTTCAAGATTTTGTGAATTTGAGGACCCAAATCGGGTCAAGACTTGAATTTTGCAGTATTTTACATTTCAAATTAACATTTTTGCTGTAGCATATCAACATTTAATGATGTCCTTTAGAATTTATATGAAAACAAGTATTTCCATCGAGTGGATTTATGTTTATAGTTCAAAACAGAAAGCATAGTCGTTGCACGCGCCATTTTTTTCAGAAACGTAACAAAACGCAAAGTTTTGAGATTCAATAATGTTTTATGGCATATTTAAACTAAAATACTAATGATATGTGGACATAAAATGGTGTGTGACTATCTATTCTAAGACTATATTATTGTGATAATCAATCTGTTGACACTGTTGTTGATTTAGAAGTATTTTTGAAAAAAGTGATCCGATTTGGGTACTGATCCGATTTGGGTACTGTCACCTTAGATGTAGAATTCTATTGGTGTCCCCACCACTGTGTTCCAGATATAGAGAGCGTCAGGTTGTTTTTATTATCACTGTGGCATAG
The DNA here is from genome assembly GCA_947623455.1 of Mimachlamys varia. Lineage (NCBI taxonomy): Eukaryota > Metazoa > Mollusca > Bivalvia > Pectinida > Pectinidae > Mimachlamys > Mimachlamys varia. The sequence goes on from OX392543.1 coordinate 32,803,525, forward strand.
ATATCTTTACATCCTATGTACTTAAAGTTTTAAATTTGAAAAAATATGCATTTTAAAACAATTTATTTCGTTGTTAAATCGTTTTTGATATAAATCTTAAGATTGTGTTGTAAATATTGTTTCATATTTAAATGTACTTTTTTCATTGTGGTGGTGTAAATATTCTGCATATTTAATTGTACTTCATTCATTGTATGGGATTAGCATAATCATGTTTGTGAAAATATTTTGTGATATGCATGTATTTCTGATATTTTACAATTTACATTTAGATTTTACTGGAAAATAACTTATATCAAATTTTATGTTATAACATTTCCCTTGTTCAATTAACACTTTGATTTGAAATATGTTAACTTTGTAACTTTTCTAAAAATCTATTTGTACAAGTTGGCATTGGTGAGTTCTCAGGACGAGTGGTGGTATACATGTACAGTAACCAATATACATGGTCTTCTGTACCTACGAATGTGTATATCTAGCTCAGCGGTCTACAGGACGTACAGATGTGTGTCTGTATACCCTAACTCCCCTACACCTATGATAGGGTATATACAATCCGATTGTGATTCCTACTTTTTCCTATTACTGTTAGAAAAGTTGTCCTCAGCTCGGCATTATTTTTCTTGTATAAGACTTTTTTATTGTGCTTAGAAATGAACAATTTCTTCATCAGCTTTGATAATTGCAAACTTGCCAACCCTCCTTATTTAGAAGGAGACTCACGATTTTGGACCCAAAAATGATGCATTTTCAACTTTGGAATCTGCTTGACTGTTACTGTTTTTAAAGATTTAATGATTTCATCTGAAAGAAGAGCTCAAAAGAAGCCATTTAAAAGTGTTATTTTTCCTCTGAATGTATATGTGTACATTTTATTTATGTTTTCAATTCTGAGCACGCATAATCTCTCCCATGGCAATTTCAAAAAGTTGGCAAGTATGTAATTGTTTGTTCGTTTAGCATCAACATGTCCTGTTAGTCCAGTAGGAAAAGGAAATTCCCAGATTTATTTAACATGGCCTACTTTATAGCTACAATGTAGTTCAGTAGGAAAAGGACATATCAGGTATCGTATGTTCATTAAAGCTATTTGACCAAATATTTATTTCGCTGATCTTTCCGTTATTAAGTTTGACCGTTATAAGTTTGACCTTGTATGTGATCATGTACAGTTTTACAGGTACCTGTCCTTTTTTTAACGTTAATATTTACATACACCTTGCTGTCACACATAGATTGACATTGCTTTGGCCTTTAGTACGTTTTCGGCTGTTGTGGGCTGTCATTATTTACTTTGTTACACATGTTTGTATTGTTATTTATTCTGGTACAAGTCGCTTTTATTGTATTACTTGTTTCGGAACCATGTTTTCTAATGTGGGTCAGTGAATTATTTCTGAGGTTGACACGTCATAGCACACACTTTGGTCAAATTTGTAACATATTAAGTCAACTGAATCTACAAATGATATAAATATATTCTCTTATAAGTGTGTCCACTTAGGATAGTATCTGAATATGAATAAATAAAACACCTGCGTCTGTTAATACTCACTCTTTGTAATAGTAATATCTTGTTTTGTTTTAAAGTTATGATAACACCTGCAGTGTAGATCTTACTCAGTTATCAACTTAAATCATCTAAGATGTGTTCACTGTTAAACATCCCTAGGTCTAAAGTTTTCTGTGAATAACACCTTAAACTGTCTGTGTATGAACTATTTACCATCCCTAGGTCTAAAGTTTTCTGGGAATAACACCTTAAACTGTCTGTGTATTAACTGTTAACCATACCTAGATCTAAAGTTTTCTGGGAATAACACCTTAAACTGTCTGTGTATTAACTGTTTACCATCCCTAGATCTAAAGTTTTCTGTGAATAACACCTTAAACAGTCTGTGTATTAACTGTTAACCATCCCTAGGTCTGAAGTTTTCTGTGAATAACACCTTAAACTGTCTGTGTATTAACTGTAAACCATCCCTAGGTCTGAAGTTTTCTGTGAATAACACCTTAAACTGTCTGTGTATTAACTGTTTACCATACCTAGATCTAAAATTTTCTGGGAATAACACCTTAAACTGTCTGTGTATTAACTGTTTACCATCCCTAGATCTAAAGTTTTCTGTGAATAACACCTTAAACTGTCTTGTGTATTCACGGTTTACGATACCTTTGTCTAACCATTTCTGTGAATAACACCTTAAGCTGTCTGTGTATTAACTGTTTACCATCCCTAGGTCTAAAGTTTTCTGTGAATAACACCTTAAACTGTCTGTGTATTAACTGTTTACCATCCCTAGGTCTAAAGTTTTCTGTGAATAACACCTTAAACTGTCTGTGTATTAACTGTTTACCATCCCCAGGTCTAAAGTTTTCTGGGAATAACACCTTTAACTGTCTGTGTATTCACTGTTTACTTTACTAGTAAAATAATGCGAGTATATATATATTATGGTTTACTGGTTCCATTTATTCATTTGAAGACTACAAATTTTGTAACCTTTATTATAAACCAAATATTCTGACATCCAGAAACACTGACCCCTCTGAGAGCCTAAATCTTACTTGGCCTACATGGGTCAACGTGCTGATTGTTGACGTCGTCATCGATTGTTGACGTCGTCATAATTTGGCGGGAATATATACGAGATTAAGGCGTTTTTCGCGCAAATATCATCCGCGGTTCACAGAAAACAACACTCCACTGCGACTTAATAGCATTGTGGTAGAAACAGGTCACACGACTCGTGGTTATTGGATATGGACTTTATTTCACTCTCGTTAATTATTTTTTAAAAGTTACAACTTTAAAAAAAATAATTAACTCGAGTGAAATAAATTCCATATCCAACAACCACTCTATATATCCATTACTCATTTGTACCTACCTCAGGTTTCTATCCTATATCAATCCTTTGTGTTCTATTTTAAAACATTTAACAAAGTCTTTTCTTTTATCAAATATCCGTTTTCATTAAAGCTGAAAATCCTAACATACAGAGGTAAAACTCCATTTTTGTTTGATGAAGCTGTGAAATTTAATCAAAAGGAAATGGCCGAGTGATGTGTCCAACAGACAAAGGAACCGTCGAAGAATTAAGTGACGTTTTGTTACTGAAGAACAAGATGACGGTGTTCGAGTAGAAACAACTTTTACTGCATGTTGTCAGAAAAATAATCATGTTGAAATAACAATGAAATTTAGATAATGTTATATAAATGACATGTTAAGATAATCTTATGAAAATGACATGTTATATCCATAATCTTATAAAAATGACATGTTATATACATAATATTATAAAAATGACATGTTATATACATAATCTTATTAAAATGACGTGTTATATACATAATCTTATAAAAATGATATAAAATGCTATATAAGATATTATTTAAATGATATTTTTCATGTAGATCCAATTGAATGAAGACGTAACACACACACACATTACACATTTTGAAAATTGCATTGAAATATCGCAACTATACAATCTGTTATACCTTACATTTTATACTTGAACATCATTTCCATTTAGACAGCCTTACGTCCGACCATGAGAACAGCTCATAGAGGTAAAGCTTATGGTCACAATTAGTGTGCGTTTTACTGAAATGTTGATCATTAAATTATATTTTATGATAGATCCATAAAATTATTTCATTTGTAATAAAGGAACTACTTGATATATTTTGTATTTGTCCGAGTTGCATGAAGACTTGTAATATGTTATATACTGTTTACGTTCTGTACTAGTACTTGCAATACATGCTTACTTAATATTTTGGCTGTGATTGTATGATTATATATTTCTCCTTTTATATAATGCGAGTTTTCATTAATGTGCTGCCATTTATATCTAATAAAATAATTAACTGAAACAGTTTTGTTAACATTTATATTAAATTTCACATTTATGATAAATATTTAAGAATTGCGTATTTTTTTAACTATATGACTGTACCCTGTATATTTTATAATCTGTCTTTAAAGCTGCTTAATCAATAACAGCGAAAATATTAACATGTCTAAAACCTGACAATTTAAACCTTAAAAAATCAAACGTCAGGTCAGAAAGAAGGCGGAGGTGGGAAGGTCATAAAAAACTACGGATCCTTATCAGCAACGTTTTAATTGTTGGCTCTGCTAATTGCTCAATCAAGCCTTTATCAAAATTTCTTGCCACCATTCTTAGTGCCGTTAAATCAGGGCTTCAGTCTTATTGTGACACTGTATACTCCAGAAGTGGCATTAATGGGATGTGAATTTTTAAAAGTTCCAAAGATCTTCTGATCAGTCGTGAGCACCCCCTTCTCCAAAATGTTTCGTCCGTCAAAACATTTGATTTTTCCAAACCACATAACAAACTGAAAGAATGTCTTCGGTCTCTCATTATGAGAGCTTGCTATTCCAAGAACGACGATACAAATACATGGTTGTGAGCTAGGGCATCTTGGGGTATACTTAAACACCCCCTCCTAAAAATGTCTTTTCGGTCAAAACATTTGATTTTTCCACCCTGTACACTACCATACCTCATACAAAATTGAAGGAACGTCACCGATCTCTTGTTATGAGAGCTTTCTTTCCAAGAAAGGCGGACGACGATACAAATAGTATGGTAGTGAGCTATCTTGGAGCATACTTTGTGAAAAACACGACAAAAGCTAAATTGAAATATACTGAGGAAGATTAAGTACGAATGATTGCATTCTTGGTTGACAATATCTTTGTTGATCTCGGAGGAAAGATTTCCCAAAGTATGTTAGCATTCCTATGGGCACTTATTGTGCCCCACTTTTGGCTGACTTGTTTTTTTACTTTCATACAAGGCTGAATTTGTGGAAGGGCTTATCAGGACGGGTAACACATAACCTTGTTAAATCTTTCTATTTCACTTTCAGGTATATCGACGATGCGTTTTTAAACAACAAGAAGTTTGCTGACCTAGTCGATCGTATATACCCAACTGAACTTGAGATTAAGGACACAACAGGCTCTCCTACATCAGCTTCTAACCTCGATCTTTACTTAAACTATCATCAAAACGGGCAACTTACTACTAAGCTGTATTTTAAACGTGACAATTTCGATTTTCTTATCGTGAACTTTCCCTTTCTTCATAGTAACATCCCTTCTTCTCCATCCTATGGTGTTTGATATGTCGCTGTTGATTCGTTATTCTAGGGCTTGCTCTGAATATCGAATTTTTCGTGATAGATGTCAGCTGCTGACGACAAAACTTACGGCTCAGGGATTCGAGAGATGCAGGTTGATGAAGACTATGGACAAGTGTTATTATTGCCAGCTTGATATCATCGAGAAATATTCTGTATCTTTGTGTGCTAATAAGATTTATTATTATGCCAATTAGTGCGCTAATTGTTGTCTTGGATGTGACCAAGATTAACATGGCTGGTGTCGTCGATGAAGCAGAAGACGATTACTCTTCCGGAACACCTGGTCTTATTCTATTGTAATTTTACGAGGGTCTCCATGTAAACCTTTATTCATAATTTGCATAAGTTAATCGATTTAAGTTCGGATTATGGTTTTTCGATCAGGCTATGGTAATCATGGCTATATCGTCTATAGAGGTTCGCTGCTAACCCCCGACACTCCATCAGGCTATGGTAGTAAGGGCTTTACCGTCTATAGAGGTTTGCTGCTAACACCATTTTATTGTGCTCCTTTTAGCAACAATAACAAATGCCCCCTTAGTGTCGCTGAATTTGCTCTCCTGTGTTTTAATCCAGCGCATGCTCAGAAGGATATTTCCCAGGTTTTCGAGAATATCCTCGACCTGGTGAAGTGTCAAAGGGAGGCTACTGAAGGTGTTGTCTCCCACCTGATAAAACGACTGCCCACATAAACCAACAAGGATCAGGTGTCCGCCCGGCTTTAACAGGCCACACACGTTTCCCATCGCCTTTCTGTAGTCTTCTAATGATTCGGAGGCAACCTCCAAACACAAGCTCGTAGTGATGACGTCAAAACAGTTCAGCCCACACTCCTTTTCAAGAGGATTTTGCAAATGAACATCAACACTGAGGATGCCTCTGACTTTATCCCGGATACTCGTCTGTCTGCTAGAGGCGCTGTCACTGAAATGTCGTAAATGATAGTACTTTATTACATATAACAAATATCTTAAATGACAGTACTTAATTACATATAACAAATATCGTAAATGACAGTACTTAATTACATATAACAAATATCGGAAATGATAGTACTTAATTACATATAAAAAATATCGTAAATGGTAGTACTGTATTACATATAACAAATATCGTAAATGACAGTACTTAATTACATATAAAAAATATCGTAAATGGTAGTACTGTATTACATATAACAAATATCGTAAATGATAGTACTTAATTACATATAACAAATATCGTAAATGACAGTATTTTATTAAATATAACAAATATCGTATATGATATTACTTTATAACATAAAATAAATATCGTAAATGATAGTACTTTATTACATATAACAAATATCGTAAATGATAGAACTTTATTACATATAACACATATCGTATATGATATTACTTTATTACATATAACCAATAAGAAAATAAATCGGAAGATCATTTATATATCGCGTCTAGGTATTTGTATATTTCATGATTGCATCTCATTTTTACTGCGGTTACGGTAGTATGCACGCAACGGGCAACAAACATAGTTTATGCTGTGCGTACACACTCCATAGTGATTCCAACCATCACCCTTGGTCGTATACAGTGTGACAACCTACCTTGATATTTATATCTATATCCTTTATCTTATTCACAATGTGTGACAAAGTTAACCTGACTAGATATTTCGACCTATAACCTTTATCTTATTCACAATATGTGACAAAAGTTAACCCGACTAGATATTTCGACCTATAACCTTGATCTTATTCACAATGTGTGACAAAAGTTAACCTGACTAGATAGTTCGACCTACAACCTTGATCTTATTCACAATGTGTGACAAAAGTTAACCTGACTTGGTATTTCGACCTATAACCTTGATCTTATTCACAATGTGTGACAAAAGTTAACCTGACTAGATATTTCGACCTACAAACTTGATCTTATTCACAATATGTGACAAAAGTTAACCTGACTAGATATTTCGACCTATAACCTTTATCTTATTCACAATATGTGACAAAAGTTAACCTGACTAGATATTTCGACCTATAACCTTTATCTTATTCACAATGTGTGACAAAAGTTAACCTGACTAGATAGTTCGACCTATAACCTTTATCATATTCACAATGTGTGACAAAAGTTAACCTGACTAGATAGTTCGACCTATAACCTTGATCTTATTCACAATGTGTGACAAAAGTTAACCTGACTAGATAGTTCGACCTATAACCCTTATCTTATTCACAATGTGTGACAAAAGTTAACCTGACTAGATAGTTCGACCTACAACCTTTATCTTATTCACAATGTGTGACAAAAGTTAACCTGACTAGATAGTTTGACCTACAACCTTTATCTTATTCACAATGTGTGACAAAAGTTAACCTGACTAGATAGTTCGACCTATAACCTTTATCTTATTCACAATGTGTGACAAAAGTTAACCTGACTAGATATTTCGACCTATAACCTTGATCTTATTCACAATATGTGACAAAAGTTAACCTGACTAGATATTTCGACCTATAACCTTGATCTTATTCACAATGTGTGACAAAAGTTAACCTGACTAGATATTTCGACCTATAACCTTGATCTTATATTTCTATCTATGTATACTCTTAGGCTTACAATGTGACAGTGAAACTAGAGATTTTGCCCTACAACCTTTGTCCTATATACGATATAACAGTCCGCATCATCATGTTGACCAAAACCCATTGTCTTGTGTACAATATACGGCAACCTAACTAGGGATTTTGACCTATATCCCTGGTCATATTTACAATATGAAAACCTAGTTAGAGATTTTGACATATATCCCTGGTCCTATTTATTATATGAAAACCTTACTAGAGATTTTGACTTGTATCCACATTTCTCCTTTCTATATTTCTTAACGACCTTAATGACGTTTTAGATGGTAATGAATTGCAAGGTCTGTATACTAACCAGGAACGCAAGTGCAAGTGTACCTTAAATTATTTGTATTACTATATATGCTTATGCTACAGTACTTTGTGCTGATTCGCATGATGACCTACAAAAACAATTTCAGGACTATTTTAATAACTGGAAACTCAAAGTGAATATTTAAAAACACAAATTATGGTATTTGCTCAAGGTAAATTGCCATATACTCTGACTGACCCTATTGTATGCGTGCGAGATATAAGACTTTGGCAAGTTAGATGAGATCGAAAGACTTAACTTAAAATTTTGTAAATAAGTATGTTTAAAATGTAAATAAACGTGCAGCAAATGTCATGGTTTACGGATAGTTGTGTAGGTTTCCGTTGTCTATTGACATGAAAGATTCTATATTGGAGTAAGTTGCTCCTAGGAAATGAGAGTAAAATATCAGTTTATGTATATATAACGAAGAAAGCACGATTACGTCTCACTGACTTAAATACATTTTACATATTTTAGATGAATGCAGATTTTCTTACATATTGAATTCTCAAAACATACCGAATGAAATTAATTGTAAAACGAATCTTATGCAGAAATGGAAAACTGGTTATTTTGAATGCAACAAGAGGCCCAGCGGGCTTTAACGGTAATTTAATTATAGATAATTTTAGTTGGTTATAATATTAACATATTTGACCCCATGACCTTGAAAGTATATCAAGGTAATTCATTTTAACAGGCATAGTAGCGCTTCATGTAAGCATGCTACAGGCAAACTATCAGTGCCCTGGACACTAGAGGTACTGAGAAGTTGCCTGAATCCTTGTGTTCTTTGTTTGTCAGCAGTCGACATCGGTCACGAAAATCCCGATATTTAGAGCAAGCCCTGGAATACCGAATCAACTGCGACATGTAAACACCATAGGTTGGAGAAGTAGGGATGTTACTATCGAGAAATGGAAAGTTAACGATCGGAACATTGAAATCATCACGTTTATCGTATAGCTTAGTAGTAAGCTGTCCATGTTGGTCGTAGTTTAAGTAGAGATCGAGGTTAGCAGCTGATGTAGAAGAGTCTGTTGTTTCCTTTATTTCAAGTTAAGAAGGGTATATACGATCGACGTGATCAGCAAACTTCTTGTTGTTTATAGACAACACATCGTCGATATATCTGAAGGTGAAATTAAAAGATTTGGCAAGGTTTTTTTACCTGTCCTGATTAGCTCCTCCACAAATTCAGCCTCGTATGAAAACAAAAACAAGTAAGCTAAGAGTGGGGCACAGTTTGTTCTCATGGGAATGCGAATAGTCTGCTGGCAAAATCTTTCCTCCGAACTAAACAAAAATGTTGTCGACCAGGAATTCAAACATCCTTACTATGTCTTCTTCAGTATATTTCCTCTTAGCTCTTGTCGTGTTTTTCACAAAGTATGCTCCAAGATAGCTCACTACCATAATATTTGTATCGTCGTCCGCCTTTCTTGGAAAAGAAAGCTCTCATAACAAGAGATCGGAGACGTTCCTTCAATTTTGTATGAGGTATGATAGTGTACAGGGTGGAAAAATGAAATGTTTTGACCGAAAAGACATTTTTAGGAGGGGGTGTTCAAGATTGATCAAAAGATCTTTCGAGTTTTTCAAAATCCACATCCCATTAATTCCACTTCTGGAGTATACAGTGTCACAATACGACCTAAGCCCTGATTTTATGGTACTAAGAATTGTAGTAAGAAGTTTTGATAATGGCTTGGTCGAGTTTTTAGCAGAGCCATCGATAAAACGTTGCTTATAAGGATCCTTGTGTAGTTTCGGTATCCAATAAAGACAAGGTAGGTCAGCATCTTGCTCATTAACCGGTACATGGAAAGATTGTAATACAGAATCATGGTTGGACAGTATTTCATCTTTCGAAAAACGAGTCAATGTGTAAGTAGGGTTACCTTGGTTATCAAGCAGGCCTAGTTCTTTTTGCAAGCAATGAATGTAATAGCGTTTGCAAACAATGATCAAGTTGTTAGATGCTTTGTCTGCAGACACAACCACATACTTGTCATGTAGATCGTTGAGTGTTGCTCGAACATTGGGGTAAAGAAATATCGACTTGTGTTTAGTTTTCATTTTGTGACGCAAATTGCTTATTCTTTTTGTGAATAGAGTACCTAATATCAGCACCTTAGGCCTTTAGTTACCGAAAATAAGTTGTTTGAAAGGTTTTTAACACATTCGACCCTGGTGACCTTGAAAGTAGGTCAAGGTCATTCATTCGAACAAACTTGGTAGCCCTTCATCCCAGCATGCTACATGCTGGATATCAGTACCCTAGTAGGCCTTTCGGTTATTGAGAAGAATTTTCTTAAAGGGAAAGGTTACACACGGCGCACAACGCACGGCGGACGAAGACGGATGGTGCACGATGGCTATAGGTCATCCTGACCCTTTTGGTCAGATGACCTAAAAATGTATAAACTATAGACTATTAAAGCCTAAAGAACGCAATCCTATAATGAAAATTCGGAAAAGGAAATTACCCATTGAAACAGAAAGATGGATTAACATCCCTAGAAATGAAAGAATATGTAAGCTACCAGGTTTGCAACAATTCCGAAAAGGAATTATGTTTTTCATTGTAACATTTTAACGAAACAAGAAACGAGCAAGGACATAGTCGTCGAGACCCCCCGCCCATGAAAATATCGTTAAAACATGCAACACTAAAGTGGGCAGTGAACTTGAGCAAGGGGGTTTAGATAATAAGTCTAACAAGCAAGTTTCATCAAAACCTCATAGTTCCTTCAAAAGATATCGCACGGGAAGCAATCAGTCAAACAGGTCACAGCAGCCTCATTAAATATGTGCGGAGTATGCCTATAATTAAACTTGAGCAAGGGTTTGAAATAATAAGTGTACCAAGCAGGTTTCATCAAAATCTTATCATTCCTTCAAAAGATATCAAGCGGAAAGCGAATCCGGACAGACGGACGGACGGAACCCATTTGTAAATCCCCCGCATTGTGACAGCGGTCGAGCAGATTACGCCCGTACATCTCACGTCCGACTGGGGAATCAACCCCTCGCTGACTTAATGAAAGTAAATTCTTCTGTCCATTACACCACAAGGTTACCGTAAGGAGTCAGACCTACGTCCGTGGTCCTTTGTACAATCTAAAAACTTACCAATAACCAACATAAACAAATGAAGGATTTTAATTCACCTGTCTTTGTCTTTCAGGCCCTGGTTTCATCAATATTCCTTAACTTATGGAAACTTCTTAACTTAAAAATCTCCCTAGGAAAGCATTACAAAAGTTAAGAAGAAAACCTTAGTTAAGGAACTTTCCTTAACTTCTGTAATGCTTTCCTATGGAGATTTTTAAGTTAAGGAACGTTGATGAGACCGAGGCCTGTTATGGTAAAATACAATTGTGTACTTTATATGCATCAAATTGACTTACCTAGAGTTTTCCTTTCTGATTACATATTCCATTATTCCGGCTTGTGGTCTTTTTCCTGATTTCCACCAATCAGTGAGCAGTTTTCTGTTTTGTTCGGCATAGTCACTGAGGTAGATTTCGTCAACATGTCTACTTGAGCTTATTACTGAGTGTATGGTAGGCCCCGTACCGACGTCCAGCAGCCGACCGCCCTCGACGTGTGCTTTAGAACATATTGATAACCATGGGCAAGAAATATGGAAGTGAACTCGTCGGAAATAGCATTTTAAACTACGATTGTAATGGCGAAAATCATCCGTGCTCTAGATTTATAAATATTGGGTTTATAAAATCAACGCGGTCTTTTCAGAAGGGTAAATAAGCAAATTGAACTTAACAGAATAATATTCATTATATTTATTAAATTGTTACTATTGAAATATCGAAAAATTTCATTCCATAAAAGTGATATGTTTTCTCTAGTAAAACAATATCATTTTTGCTGATTTGACCAATCAAAACACAGTTATAAACTAGCATGGGAAAAACTTGAAGCTGCCAATCTAGTCAAATGATTCGTGAATTACTCATTTGACTGCCCAGAATGATCAGATCTGTTACCTATCATTAGGGAACTTTTCTCTGTGAACACATGGCGTTCATTATCCTACAGTTCCCTTTTATTTTAAAGAAGCTGTTATACTATGCAGGCTAGCAATTCTTTCTGTTTGATCGGACGAAACTCGTGTCAAACGAAACACGTCGTCTCCCACTCGCAAGTCTCTAACAGTGATAGTGACCTAGTATAACTCATATATGTCGTACTAATATATTATCACCGGTATAAAATGGTAACAAACAACTCTGCATTTCACTCGCTCCCGCCATTTTAGATTCGGTGCTTGTCAACAATGCGTAGTGATCCGAGTTAGTGACGGGACCATTTAAATTGTATTTATATATAAGATACATTATAACAGTAATGATTCATACTGATTTTAAATACATTATTCATTAAAATACATGATCAAAGGAAGTTAGTGACGAGTTTTCAGATGTTATTGAAACAAAAGACAGGACTTCGAGTTACCTAGACATGTTTGTGTCAAAAGTATCTACACCAAGTATTGTCATCTTGATATGTCGTTTTGTGTTCCGGGGATTGGTTTGTAATAAGCAGAATATTTAACAGTAGCTACAGTACTACAAATTACGAAATATATTTCAGTCGAGTCGCTGATATTTAACAGTAGCTATATAAAGCTACAGTAATACAAATTACGAAATATATTTCAGTCGTGTCGCTGATATTTAACAGTAGCTATATAAAGCTACAGTAATACAAATGTGTGAAATATATTTCAGTCGTGTCGCTGATATTTAATAGTAGCTATATAAAGCTACAGTAATACAAATGTGTGAAATATATTTCAGTCGTGTCGCTGATATTGAACAGTAGCTATATAAAGCTACAGTAATACGAATGTACCAAATATATTTCAGTCGTGTCGCTGATATTGAACAGTAGCTATATAAAGCTACAGTACTACAAATGTACCAGATATATTTCAGTCGTGTCGCTGATATTTAATAGTAGCTATATAAAGCTACAGTAATACGAATGTACCAAATATATTTCAGTCGTGTCGCTGATATTGAACAGTAGCTATATAAAGCTACAGTAATACGAATGTACCAAATATATTTCAGTCTTGTCGCTGATATTGAACAGTAGCTATATAAAGCTACAGTAATACAAATTACGAAATATATTTCAGTCGTGTCGCTGATATTGAACAGTAGCTATATAAAGCTACAGTAATACGAATGTACCAAATATATTTCAGTCGTGTCGCTGATATTGAACAGTAGCTATATAAAGCTACAGTAATACGAATGTACCAAATATATTTCAGTCTTGTCGCTGATATTTAACAGTAGCTATATAAAGCTACAGTAATACGAATGTACCAAATATATTTCAGTCTTGTCGCTGATATTGAACAGTAGCTATATAAAGCTACAGTAATACGAATGTACCAAATATATTTCAGTCGTGTCGCTGATATTGAACAGTAGCTGTATAAAGCTACAGTAATACGAATGTACCAAATATATTTCAGTCGTGTCGCTGATATTGAACAGTAGCTATATAAAGCTACAGTAATACAAATGTACCAAATATATTTCAGTCGTGTCGCTGATATTTAACAGTAGCTATATAAAGCTACAGTAATACAAATTACGAAATATATTTCAGTCTTGTCGCTGATATTTAACAGTAGCTATATAAAGCTACAGTAATACAAATGTGTGAAATATATTTCAGTCTTGTCGCTGATATTAAACAGTAGCTATATAAAGCTACAGTAATACAAATGTACCAAATATATTTCAGTCTTGTCGCTGATGTTTTGATATTTTCAGGAGTGTGCACTGCGCAGCACTCGTGAAATATATTTGGTATTATTGAAGACACTGTTATAAAGGTATATCCTTTATGTAGCATAACGGAACAATTTTCGTTTTACTTATTTGGCTTACATGTTTTTCGTTTCGTTTTGTTGTTTAATCCAAAAAGAGATTTTAAGAGGGATTTCTTCTAGTTAGATACTTGTATTTATTATTCTGTCACAATAAAAAATATATATCACTGCGGAATAGAAAAGGAAGAATAGATCCTGTTACAACCTACATTTGTTGTATGTTCCATTGTTTTGAGAATATTAACTTGACAAAAAGGATATAACATGTTGAATCCAATATAAATAATTGAAACAGCTGTCTACACATATATATAATATATTTATCGTCGTGTGATTCAGGAACTGAGCTATTAAAGGCCCAACTTCAGGAAATTTTTTCGTCAATCTGAAAAATTCTGAAAAAAAATCTAGCTGATTACCATGTAAAAATAAGCCTAAAACGAAGTAAACCTGAGCGGTAACTAACAAGAAACTCCTGACAGAAAAATCCGAAGAATTGAAAATAATTCTGGTGGGGCCCACTTCAATAACAAGCCAAGTTGAAAGACAGTCAAAAGGATCGCGTGTTTACAAATGCCGTACCGGTTACCGCGTAAGAAGTCATCTTGAATATTGCTGATATCAGTTAATCTTAACTAAATCTATAAAGACAATTAGTTGTTAGGCTTGATTTTCGCATCAAGTTTTGCCGAAAGTTACGTATATTGGGCCTTTATAATTCTCCTAACTAAGGCGACGCCCCAGGATTGGGCCAGCAGTCCTAACTAAGGCGACGCCCCAGGATTGGGCCAGCAGTCCTAACTAAGGCGACGCCCAAGGATTGGGCCAGCAGTCCTAACTAAGGCGACGCCCAAGGATTGGGCCAGCAGTCCTAACTAAGGCGACGCCCAAGGATTGGGCCATCAGTCCTAACTAAGGCGACGCCCAAGGATTGGGCCAGCAGTCCTAACTAAGGCGACGCCCCAGGATTGGACCAGCAGTCCTAACTAAGGCGACGCCCCAGGATTGGGCCAGCAGTACATTTTAGTCCTGTACCTGTCCTAAAAGCGTCGTGAAGACTGTCTAGTGTAAACTTTAGGAACTCGTCCTGCTCCACACTCTCCAGACTGGAATCATAATAGGTACCGAGGTACCACTCCGCGTCAAAGTCCTGGCCATAATCAGTGCTGTGTTTGCTGTCGTCCATTGCAGAGCAGAATGACGATCAGCGACAGGAACTTGCTTAGGAAGCAGGGTCGATACCGGATGTCGGGACAAGATGTTCACAAAGACCGTACAGCTTGTGTGTATTGTTATAGCAGTGATGGAGAAAACAACAGTAATTTATTTAAATGTAAAACAGCTTATGAATGTGTTTTGTCTTGTAAGTCATTATTCATACGTCGACATGTTGATGTTTGTTGATGTCAAATGACAGTTATCACACATTACGAGTAAGCTACAACTTAACATCCATTCCAGGTGCGAACAATGACAACAATTAGGTGAAATGAAAAATGAAATGATAGCATTTGGGCGATATGTAAATACAGAGAATGGACTAGAACGACTGAGTAGACTTTAAACAAAGGCCCAGTTGTATGATTGTCCACGGAGATTGTTCTGTAGGGAGAACTTTATTATGATGACGTATGTCAGAATATACACGGCATCATTACAGCGCCACCTGTTACTGATTTGGACTGAAAAAAATACTAAATCATTTCAATGGCCGCTCTTATCATAATGAGAAAATAGTTTTGCCTAACCTTGGCCATAAAGTTTTACTTTTAGCGACTCCTTCTCCGAAGTGATTTATATCATCTATACTTTGTTTTTGTAGGAAGTATGTCCAGGTTGACAGGGGGGGGGGGGCTAATAATTGTACAAATCGACTCCCTGCATCGGCTAAGGGTATAATTTGAATAACTTGTCACCTTATAACACCAATTCCTGAGTATTAAGAGATAAATGAGCATATATGATTCCAGGGTGGCCATGAGGTTTGGCCATGAAGAATCAGTTCCCGGGTTATAACTTGAAAACAGTGGATATCTCCAGCCCACGGCCATGTCTCATACAGACATGCTACAACGAGTCTTGGAATCTGTCTCTCTCCCTTGGAAAGTATTTTGCCATGATAACCTAGGTTTCTGAGCTACTAGTTAGTGAACATACAGAAAAAAATATTATGATTCAATATAATTATTTATGATTCAATATCATTATTTTTGATTCAATATAATTAAACAGGTGGAAATTGTAACGGAGGACCATTACAGAAGTCACTCAAACCCCCGCAGTGTTTCACTTACATACCTAATACCATCAAAATCAGAGAATATTTGAATATTTACCATAAAATGGCGGTCAATTAGTTGAATCAGAAAAATAACTGGGTTATGGAAGTGCCTTAAGTGACATGAGACACCGTAATGTCGAATTTCATCAAATTTAAGCAATATTGTAAATAGAAAGAGAAGTGATCTGGAGCATTGGCGCACACCATAGAAACAGCACAAGTCTTGTCGAGTTGTGGCGGCCATGTTTGTCGTCCAATTGAAAAACCGACAGCACCAACGTGTTTCAATATCTTATGTTGTATTCGCCTATATCAATTCGGCAAGGGAAAGATTTTGCATGCGGATTTTATTTGTTTACTCTGTTTGAATGCTTGCAAGTTTATCACCCCATGCCTCTATTTTGTCTGGTGTTTGCACAAACTTCTCTGTCATTTCATAAACTTCATAAAGTCCCATATTCAAGTATATATTTATTGACACCTATATGAGGGCTGTTTCAAAATTGTATTTTTGAAAGTTCTTTTTCAATATACCAAACAAACAGAGGTTACACAACGAGTTGTTGTTAGCTATATGGTATTCATTTCAGTTTCGTTAGTTAATTTTGAAAAGTTACAAAAGACACGAGCTTTAAAGGCCCAATATACGTAACTTCTGGAATTTTTTCAGGATTCTGAAAAATTATAAAAATAATCCAGTTGATAACCATGCAAAAATTAGCCTAAAACGAACAAAACCTGAGCGGTAACTAACAAGAAACTCTTGACAGAAAAATAAAAATTAATGAAATTAATTCAGGCGGGGCCCACTTCAACAAGCCGAAGTTAGAAAACAGTTCAAAATGGACTCATGTTTACAAATACCGAGTTTCAACTGAAGTTGTAGCGGTTACCACGTAAAAATGCATCTTGAATATTGCTGATATCAGTTAATCTTAACTAAATCTTTAAATAAAATAAGTTATTAGGCTTGATTTTCACTTCAAGTTTTGCCAAAAGTTACGTATATTGGGCCTTTAAGCGAGAGTTAAATATACCATATCCAACTACCACGATTCGTTCGCCCTGTTTCGACCACAATCTCAATCGAAGACAGTGTAATCTGATTTGAATACACAAGTATTGTGTGTTGTATGGATCAGACTGATGTAGTGACATGACCCATATGTGAAAAAAGTCACTCAATAATATTCAAAGATTGCTTAGTTTTACCAAATATCAAAGGTGCAGCATATGTGTTTGTTACGTCATCTTTCATGATAGGGGATGGCAGACTCTGCTGGTGGATGATATCCAGATGGCGACCATAAAACTTGTCCATAGTCTTCATTAACATGTATCTCTCGAATCCCTAGCTGTGCCGTTAGTTTGTTTGTCAGCAGCTGACGTCTATCACGAAAATCTCGATATTCAGAGCAAGCCCTTGAATAACGAATCAACTGCGACATGTAAACATCATAGCATGGAGAAGCAGGGATGTTTATATCAAGAACGTTCACGACCGGAAAATCGAAATTGGTCACGTTTATCGTACAGCAAGCTGCCAGTGTTGGTCATACTTTAAGTAAAGATCGAGGTAACAAAAATTTTGTCCGTACGGACTCCTCCTAAACCTTTGAGCATATTTCAGTGAAACTACACAGGACCCGTGTAGATGCGCATGCTTATGGTTTTAGCAGAAATTTTGGTTGACGTGATAGCCAGACCACTAAACACATATATGCATTGCCCGTAACTCATCAATCTTTTGATCAACTTTATTGAAACTAAGTTTAACTTATCAATTAGTCCAGTCAAATTAGCCAAAATATAGGCCTAACCTTGACAAAATTGCAACAGAATTTATTTTTATATTTTTTGAATGGTAGATACCTATACTGTAACAGAAAAAAGTCCCAGAAAATCCCAATGGGGGAAAGGTTTTTTTTTTCCTTCTAAAGGACAAGGAAAGTTAACAAAATCACATGCTTAACCATATTTAAAGTGTAATATCTACCCCACTTGTAACACTGGGCATATGGATTTAACTGTATGACAAGACCAACCAAACGACAGTACAAATCTGTTAAAAATAAATACGGTCTAATTGAGTTCAATGGAATATTGACCTGTCAATATGGGTAATATCATATTTAACACGACGATACTGGCTTCGTTTGTCATTTTTAGTAAAGGAATTACTAATAATTCTTTTATAATATCCTTTCAAGCTTAGTTTAATTGCATTGTATTAGGTAATCTGTAATTCATAATTTTGTATCAGAGATTTTGTTTTCAATCATAAACACTTATGAACCTTCGAAGTTGACTGGTAGCGCTAATTTTGAGCTATTCGGAAGTCCAAATTGAACAACTTCTCAATTTATGTAACTTGTATTTAGATAGCATCAAAAGACTATACTTAGTACTCTTCAAATTATTTTCTATGCACATTTTTTTCTTAACAGAAATGTCATCTTGGTGAAGACTTCCAGAAATAGTGAAACAATTCAGTCAGGTTGATCAAATCCTCATTTCGTGCAATTTTGACTGAGCTGCTGAAAATGGCTAGGTCCATGATTTTGAACAACAAAAATTAGTGTATATCTTTTATGTAAGGTACGATTGCCAACACTTTTGGTAGGAATTACTACCATAGCATGCCCCTTTTGACTAAATGGCATTAAGGTTGAAACAGTATCTTATATTCAAACAAATCGGATTGTTTTCTTTTCCCCCATAGCAAAGCACTAGGGATACATGATTTTTAATAAAACTGTGAAGAAGTATGAATGTTAAACTTCAAATACAGTTCAGTATTTGCATACATTTAAGGCGGCTTTACAGGCAAAGTCATTTGTTAATTGAAAAACAACAATTAAAACAAATGCGGGGAAAATCCATTTTTTGTTGTTCAGAATCGTGGACTTTGCCATTTTTCAAAGATTGAGCAAAATATGCATGGGGTGGAGTTCTCACCATCAAAACTTGGCCACATTTGCAAACTGAAATCGGTCAATCGTTCGATTTGGACATCAAATATCATAAATTTAGCACAATTTGCAAGATTTGATGATTGATATTTTTTTCCGTATGCGAATGTACAATTGGTCATTGAGTAAATTAAATTGAAAGTCCTATTTTAAGAAATTGAATAAATCCTGACATTGATACTGATATTAATTAATATTATTCTCTACATTTGCAAAGAAACGAAAAGCTAAAAAGTCTCGTAAAAAATGCTGTTCGGCCATATTGACAGTTCTTTTTTCCTTCAATACAATACCTTGGGTGAAAGATTTTGACGTATCTGATTTCTATATTTGTCGGTATTTACATACTGTTAAATCCCTATGTCCAGGGTTACAATTGAGGTAGATATTAGACTTCAAATATGGTTATACGTGTGATTTTCTTAATTTTCCTGATCCTTTAGAAGGCCAAAATACACTTTCCCCTATTCGGATTTTCTTGGACTTTTTTCTGTTATAAGTATGATGCTCATCAACCAAAAAATGAAAGAATAAATTCTGTTGCAATTATTTCGAGGTTAAATCATAAATTGACTTGACTAAATGTCCATTATTTTACATATCAGGTATGATCCATTGTTTCATTACAACGTTATGGCCGATTGAAGTTTGGAATTTTTCTTAATTTAATTTTAATTTTCATTTTAATGCAAAACCCAAACTGGAACCATGTGGGACTCCAGTCTAAATATTGTACTATTTTAGGGATTTCAGTAAGACTTTTTTTCCCGTGGACAAACATCCAATAAAAAGTGTATTATCATAATTTCAGTAAAACCCCACTTACTCGAATCCAGTTTACTCGAATACTCCTCATTCGTCAAACAGTTCAATTGAGTTCGGACTATACAATCAACCTCGGATTACGCGAATACCATGTATTCCTCGAACTATTGATCAGGTCCGCACGAGTCCGATTCAGTGGTGTTATACTGGTTAATTACTATACACAAGTTTATCTTTGTCTTAACTTACTATCGCCAGAATGCAGGGCTTGTTGTTAAGAAGATACTGAGTTTGTTTTGTACACAAATAGGAATTGAAAACTTAATTTGCGAGCTTTCGAAAACGTCTGTTTCCCTTGTCAAGCAAAGAGTACAATAGCCGTGTGTCAGTGTTCTGGCCCACTACCCAAACTAGGGCGAGTTAGAAAAGTCAGCTGTCAAAAACATAGCGCGACAATTCGTTAAAGGCCCAATATACGTAACTTTCGGCAAAACTTGAAGCAAAAACCAAGCCTAATAACTTATTATATTTATAGATTTAGTTAAGATTAACTGATATCAGCAATATTCAAGATGAATTCTTTCGCGGTTACCGGTACAGCAGCATTTGAAACACGCTATTTGTAAACACGCGTCCATTTCGAACCGTCTTCTACCTTCGGCTTGTTGTTGAAGTGGGCCCCACCTGAATTATTTTCAATTCTTTGGATTTTTTGTCAAGAGTTTCTTGTTAGTTACCGCTCAGGTTTACTTCGTTTAAGGCTTATTTTTGCATGGTTATCAACTGGATTTTTTTTTAGAATTTTTCAGAATCATGAAAAATTTCCTAAAGTTACGTATATTGGGCCTTTAAAATGCACTCTTATACCACAGGTATAAGTTTAACTAATTTATAGAATAAATCATTTGAGTACAGATATATTCAAAAGTTCAGTTTTTAATTTATTACTTTATTTATTACTAAGAACAAACAATCACTAATACCCCCTCCCTTGTCTCAATCCCTTAATAATCTAAGTTAAAATAAAAATCTTTGATACACATTGTTTATAATAGTTAACATTTTGTCGCTAACATCATAGATTAATAATATGTTCCACAATATTCAATTTTTCTTTAAAAACTGTTTCCCCTAATTCAATGAATATGCAGTTATGTTTTTTTTGTATAACTAGTACATCACAACTCCAACAACCCAGGTGGAGTATAAAATGGTCTGGGGTTGATGTTGCAGTATCTGTGATGTAGCATTCAAGTGTGGTGGCACTATAAAAGAAGCCGTTGGAAACACGGTCCCACTACAAACAGAACACAATACCTCTCCAGCACACACGCATACATGCACACACATATATGGAGATATTAGCCAGGTGGTATAGGACAAGTAGTTAGCGCCCGATAAGGCAGCTCCTGCGAACTCCTCAGATTTGTATATGATAAAAATGTATGTGTTAATAGTATTGATTGTATAAGAATTGTATATCTATGTACTGTAAAGGGCTTTAGAGTGGCTTATGTTAGCTAGATAGGGCGCTATAACAAATATTGTATATCAACATCAAGGAATAAAATAAGGAAACTTTAACAAGTTATTATTTCGAAAACCATTTTGATTTCCTGTTTCCTGCAAGCAACTGTTCTGATATCTAATCCCTATTGAAATGAAATAAAAGAGTTTGACATACAGATCTATTATTGATACAGTGTAACTCAGGGTTTTCCCTGGGACCCTCAAATTTAATAAATTTAGGAGTCCTGGGACTCCCATCACAAATAATATATAGTAAAACTTCATCAATTTTTGGAGTCCTTTGACAATTTTAGGAGTCAAAATGCAGGTTTTTGTGCGTCAGGGAAAACCCTGTAACTGATTTTATAATCAGATCATAATTTATTTGATTTTTGAAGGTCAAAAACACTTACAATTAACTTCTTCCTTAATTAATCATCTACATTCATGTTAAATTTTAAAAGATTTTTATGACGTTTTGTATAAAAAATAATCTAACTAAGAATTTAAATCCATCTTGAACCAAATAATAATCCATTCCTACCATGAGC
The DNA here is from genome assembly GCA_947623455.1 of Mimachlamys varia. Lineage (NCBI taxonomy): Eukaryota > Metazoa > Mollusca > Bivalvia > Pectinida > Pectinidae > Mimachlamys > Mimachlamys varia. The sequence continues at coordinate 32,825,601 of OX392543.1, forward strand.
GTTTGCCATTACGAAACAAATATAGTTGTTAATTACAGTTTAAAAGTTAAAGTAGATTATTTGAAAATTAGAAAATAAAAACCAAAACCTAATGTAAGAATTGTGAAGTGCATACATGTTCACTCAAATTTACAGTGAATATATACTGATATTGGTCCGTGATTTAATGTAAAGACAGACATATGGTATGTGTTATATACATCTCTGGTAAAAAATATATATATTATTGACGTTTTTAATTTCAAAGTGTCTTTTATTGTAGTTGGCTAAGTTTAACTTTGAAATAAAAGAACAAGTTATTTATACTTGTAAATTTTGAAATCGACTATACTCATATTTGTCCAGGTAAAGAAAGTAATGTTGGCTGAATGAGAATAAACCATCCACCCAAAGATGAATTAATTATGTTTCTTTCATGGACGGACTTTCAAACGTGCATCAGCAAAGTAAGCTGGAATAATTATAACGAAATTTAAAATCAAATATTATTCTGAAAGCATTATTCTCATTTATCTAAAACATAACTATTATAAGTAGCTTTTAAGTTCCTATCCTTTGGTGACCTGACTTGCAAGTAGGTGTACAGTTTATACTATTTAATTTCACTTTGTTTACATATAGCTGCTAACTTCTGTGGGCGTGTACGATGATATAAAGTCACGTGACTTCCATATCGGAACCCGTCGCTCCGGATGAATAGTCACCGGCATAAACTTTACCTCTGACCTTTTTGTTTTGGAAATCAGAACGGGGTCGCTTAGGTATCAAAATATAACAAAATTACCAGTTAACCTCATAAGTTAATCACGAAGATGGTTCTTTCTCTTCAAAATTAGATCCCGAAACTGAATAGACCAAACGATGATGTTTAGAATTATGAAACGTTATAATTAGTTTGATAAATCCTAAGCGGCCAGCTGACCCATGAACTCAGAATCGACGTCAGTTGAGCTGGAAAATGGCTCAGTCAAAGAACGACGGCAGGCTATCGCTGGAAATCCGAACCAAGTCTGTGGAGCAGACCCTCATTCCCCTGGTCACACAGGTAGTCGGCTAAGGTGGCCCTCGTTCAAATAATTTGACTCATGCATGAAGATTTAGCGCCTGTATCTAGGGTGCAATACGCCGGTATTTGACATCTTATTGATTGAGTCATGATGCGGCATGCGACAATGGACAGCTGATGAGAATCCTGATGGAGTTGATAGATCGCAAATTTATTTTCAGAAATCACTCTCAGTCTGACTCCTTATGTATTTTCTGTCTTTATGCCGAGGAGATAAGCGGTCAATTTGAAATAATCTTCATGTTGACAGTTTATTATATCACGTATATGGCCCCATGCGTTCAATCATAAATTATAGAATGTAGATCTACATGCAAGTAAACATCATCGCGGATCTCGGACATGTCATTTGCTCGACATCTTGACCCAGATCCAACATGCGTTTAGCAATAGCCATAGGTACTGAACCACAGGTGCTTGACATAAAATCACACGAACTGTGTGTAGCCTACTATATTTCATGGCTGTATGTATAGGTTACAGCTGTAATAAATAAATACATGTGTGCAATAAAAATCTAGGCAATTTAGGCCTTGTTGGTCTAAAACAGGCTTCCGAATGTAGATTGTTGGTCATAGAAACTGACTGTTTGTATGTAAATTAAGATATAATTATTATCTAATAATATTGATTCTTTTCCATAACATGTACTCAAAATAATTTACTGAGACTAATTATATATACATGTAGCTATGAATTTTTATTTGCGATAGAAACTGTTTTCCTGCCCATCCTAACACTTAAGATTTATTTTAGAACTTTAACAGCTGTTATACAGTATAGAATCCACTTAATATCATGTCATTTATGTATATGAAAAACATTTTATCATGATAGTCCCAATCGTGATGAAATGTTTTAAACATTTCATAATGTTCTATAAGGTCAAGGGCTTTGGTATTTATCCAATTATATATGTACACTTTGGCTAAAGTGTAATTGCAGGTAATTTCTCTCTTAGTTACATTGACCTACAGGTGCATTTACTTTGAAGGTAACAGATCTAGAGTCTTTATGTAAGAAAATTAATGGTCCTCATCCCAAATCTTGATAATTGATATCACAAATTTTAAGTGATGTCAGGATTCAGAAGTTCAATCATGGATTCAAAGAATTTTGTCACAAATATTAATCAAAGGTATTATCATTTCTTCCGAAGCCAAGCTGAGATCCATATGCAAATTTCTGAGTGACTGACCAGTCCATAAACTCCAATATTGCCCGAAGTGACATGCAATATTTGTTATGTTATACCGAATGTACCGAACAAGACCACATAATATGCAAAAAAACCCCAGACCTCATTTTGCTCATTGTCGGGAATAATGAAGTCACTTCGTTGTCTATAACGTCATCCTGCATATTATGACGTTAAAATATATAGTGCCGGTCCGTAGTCCTTGACTCCTGGCCAATATATGAAAATATTGATTGGATGGTAAAGGCACTTTAATGAATGAGGTATAATTTATATAATAAGTGTTCAATTAACAGGCCTCATTTTGATTGGTGATGTAACTTTTTGAACGACTCATATTTAGAATAGGTGATTTCAGCTGTAAAACATTTCTTCATTTTGGAATGTACATCTATGTAAAGATTATATTTTACACAACCAATAAATTGATGACCCGGTGAATTAAGTCTTAAACAAATCTGAATCAAGTACAATATGAATACTATTGTATGTATGCCAAGCAGCATCAATAAAACCAACTTGTACACAATTAAGTTATACCTAGGCTTTAATTTGTGTGCATACATTTTTCTTGTCATTTGTCTGATGCAGGTGACAGAGTTACATAGCATACTAGTCATCGAAACCTCACATAAAACATTTATTGGTCGTGTAAATTTTTTTAATAATCTTTGCATAAATGGTGATATTATCTTCTGATAGAATGATATTCTATACCATAAAGGTGTGTAGGGTAACACTATACCATAAAGGTGTGTAGGGTAACACTATACCATAAAGGTGTGTAGGGTAACACTGACACCTTTCCTTACTGCTGCCTACATAGATACCTTTCTCTGCTGGCTACATACCTGTCTCTGACACCTACATACCTGTCTCTGACACCTACATACCTGTCTCTGACACCTACATACCTGTCTCTGACACCTACACACCTGTCTCTGCCACCTACATACCTGTCTCTGTCATCTACACACCTGTCTCTGCCGCCTACAAATCTGTCACTGTCATCTACATACCTGTCTCTGCCGGCTACATACCTGTCTCTGCCATCTACATACCTGTCTCTGCCGCCTACATACCTGTCTCTGCCGCCTACATACCTGTCTCTGCCGGCTACATACCTGTCTCTGTCGCCTACATACCTGTCTGCTGCCTACATACCTGTCTCTGCTGCCTACATACCTGTCTCTGCCACCTACATACCTGTCTCTGCTGCCTACATACCTGTCTCTGCCGTCTACATACCTGTCTCTGCCGTCTACATACCTGTCTCTGTCGTCTACATACCTGTCTCTGCCGTCTACGTACCTGTCTCAGCTGTCTACATACCTGTCTCTGTCATCTACACACCTGTCTCTGCCGTCTACGTACCTGTCTCAGCTGTCTACACACCTGTCTCTGTCATCTACACACCTGTCTCTGCCGCCTACATACCTGTCTCTGCCGTCTACACACCTGTCTCTGCCACCTACATACCTGTCTCTGCCACCTACACACCTGTCTCTGCCACCTACATACCTGTCTCTGCCGCCTACATACCTGTCTCTGCCGCCTACATACCTGTCTCTGCCGCCTACACACCTGTCTCTGCCGTCTACACACCTGTCTCTGCCGTCTACACACCTGTCTCTGCCGTCTACATACCTGTCTCTGTCGTCTACGTACCTGTCTCTGCCGTCTACGTACCTGTCTCAGCCGTCTACATACCTGTCTCTGTCGTCTACACACCTGTCTCTGCCGTCTACATACCTGTCTCTGCCGTTTACATACCTGTCTCTGCCACCTACATACCTGTCTCTGCCGCCTACATACCTGTCTCAGCTGCCTACATACCTGTCTCTGCCGCCTACACACCTGTCTCTGCCGTCTACACACCTGTCTCTGTCGCCTACAAATCTGTCTCTGCTTTGCAATTAATTGCCAATTGATCTTGATAATCAATTATTGATATAGGGCAGACATATATTCCAATATTTGTTTCCAGATTTGCAATAGACTATCAAAATGAAGATAAAAAATATATATGAGGAAATTATATGAAATGTTTTGAATAAATATAGTACATTTTATTTCTAATAGAATTTATTAATTACAGTAGTAGATTATAACATTCAGTACTTAGTACTATTGAGAGCTTACTTTTTGAATGTAAAACATTTTTCTTTAACAAAATATGCTTAGCACTCGTGATCAGGCTGTATGTGCCTTGTTATTGATCAATTACACACCCTCAGGTCTACACAGGTAGGGCTCAATGGCTGCACTACATCTGGCTTAAGTTGTTTAATCAAAGAATTCCTCCAGCATTATTCATCAATTTGTCTGGATTCTGTTTTGATATGCCCAGCACAGTTGTTTACATGCACATGGTAGATATATATGTATAATGTAGTAAACAGGTTTGTGTTTACCTAGCCAGGGCAAATTCTGACCCCCTTAGGGTAAAGGTTTTGGACAGAAATTAAATGCATTGGCTTTTCATACACTCGTACTTTGTAAAACTTAAAAAAGTTATATAAGGTTTTGTTTTTGAAAGTGTTTTGGTAAAACCTGAGGCTGTGGAGTGTGCTAGTGGTTTAGGTAAAATATGAGGCCTTAAATTACTAGTTGTTTTGGTAAAATATGAGGCCTGAAATTGCTAGTGGTTTTGGTAAAATATGAGGCCTGAAATTGATAGTGGTTTTGGCAAAATATGAGGCTTTAAATTGCTAGTGCATGGTTTTGGTAAAACATGAGGCCTGATATTGCTAGTCGTTTTGGTAAATAATTTTGATCACTTGGATGTCTGATTTGAAACAAGGGGGGATAAGCTAGTAGTAAAATAAATTAGAGAAATTCTCTTTTAAACTTACGGGCCGGTATAGCCAGTCTACCAATTACTGTAAACATATGTATTTTAGCGTATTTCAGCGGTAGTTTAATTCTAGCACTTATCATGCTAATTTATGTATATTCTAACAAACTGTAAGAATACATGTATCTATGCAGACCCAGTCTGTTCTGTGTCTCTCCAGTATTTACCTTACTTTAGACATGAGTATATGGCGTACTTTCGTAGACAGCCTCAAAATAATTAAACCAACACAAAAAGTATCATAGCAAGAAGCTGATGCCACATGTATAAAATGTTCAGGTTATTTCACCATCTGGTGTGTGTCAGACCCCATGGTGTGGTGGAGCTAGCTCCAGTTTTATAAAGTTAACAGCCAGGGTGTGGAAACCAGGCAATTACTGGGTTGTCAATGATAGGAGGGGCCTAGTTACCGTGATATGATATCTGTTGTCAATGATTGGGGGGACCTTTATATAGGTCTTGACAATATGCAGGCCTTAGACTACAGATAATGCTTCCGGTTCCATCGTGCATAAATAATAGTTCATGTAAGAAATTTTCTTAGTCTTTTTTTTCCCTATGAATAAATGAAACTTAATAATATTTCACAAAAATTCTGTTGGATTTTTGAACTGTGGTTACGATGAAACGATTAAAATTACCTCTCAATGCCACAGAACTACAGTGCTCTAAGTTGAAACAGAGCGCAGGTTAAACAAATCTTAATTAGCTACTGAGTATTTAGGACCAAAGTGAGTTAAAATTAAAATGCTGTATTGTGGCATCCATCTTGAACAAAGCAATTGGATATTATAAATGATCAGTCACATTTTATTGGAAGCATCTTGTAGATGGTTTTGGTGAACAGATGTGTACATATTTACAGTCTGACTCCCGGGGCTGAGGGGTGGGGCCAGACCAGATAAGTTTATAACTTTGTAGTGTGTACATATTTACAGTCTGACCCCCGGGGCTGAGGGGTGGGGCCAGATAAGTTTATAACTTTGTAGTGTACATATTTACAGTCTGACCCCCCGGGGCTGAGGGTTGGGGCCAGATAAGTTTATAACTTTGTAGTGTACATATTTACAGTCTGACCCCCGGGGCTGAGGGGTGGGGCCAGATAAGTTTATAACTTTGTAGAGATCCTCATCATTTACCATGTAAATTATATACATTTGCTGTGTATGGAGCCGTATGCCCCACCTTTGTGTATTCACTCCCTAGGTCATAACTTTAAAACAGTTGTCAAAGCTTCAAAATAGTTGTCCAAGCTTCAAAATAGTTGTCAAAGCTTCCAAACAGTTGCAACCCCCACCCCAAAACTATATATATATACACAACTGCTGGACATAAGAGACTATCACAAACATGATATTAGCAAGTCTTGGGTCTGGCAACCCATATATAGTGACCAGGTTTCAGAGTCACAACTTGGATATGCTATGCATGAAAAATCTAATTAAGATATGCTACAGGAATTGGCCTGAGGGTCTGGCCCCATCCCTGGGATCTTATTTGGAAATTCAAAAGTGATCAGCTGACCGTTGGTTTTTAACCATCAAATTCATTGTTTTGAATAAGGTAGCTATAATGTTGAAATTACTGAACTTTTGGAGGTTATGAAATGAATTTTGCAGCATCCAGATAGATCGTAAGTTGAACAGGCTGTCGGTGCTCGTGGCGGCCATGTTGTAAGAATTATCTTACATAGTCTGTGATGCATGCATATACGTAATGAAACGTAGGGATGAGGCTAGGAAAGTTAATCATTTTAGTGACAAAACTGTGCAAATCTCAAAGTTTTCCCAGTTAAAAAGATACATGAAAATTCAATGGGATAGCTGGAATGGACATCATTATTTAAGTTTTTCTTGAAAATGAGACTTTTGTTTATCTTATGATAACTGGTGGCAAGGCCTGGTAGATTCCTGAGATCATACATGGTGTCATTAAGCACGACCACTGTGTTCTAAGTCCTATCAAGATTATTCCTTTCCTGTTTAAATGAAGCTTAATAAGTCTTTCATTTAGATACAGGCAGAATGTACTTAAAATGCTTGTGCCACTTAACTTCATATTGGAAAAACCTATTGTTCTAGTGGCACCTTAGTGCATACAGGTAAAATAACTTCAGTGTTGTAGACGTGGAGGTTGTCATAGTAACGGTTATATGAGGATCCACTCAGTATGTTTCTAGTGTTATAGTTTGTACAATTAAGAACCCCCCCCCCCCCACACTAATGCTACTGTTACACTAATAATACCTGTTTTTCCAAACCTGCAGTAGAAACAGATACCTGTGTATATTATAATATACTGAATCTAATGTCTAAGTCTGAACAGCATTATATAATAGTAAACTAATTACGACTGACTTTACATAAATGTTAGTTATCATGTTACATAACTTGTAATTTCTACCTGAAAAGGAAGTTTAGGATCTAGCTGTCATTTTGATGGAACAAGTTAAAACAGCATGGACATTAGATTTAGAACTAACAAGTCTTTGATAAATTGAGTCCAGATGGCTTGCGCCTTATATCCCCTCAATGTGTTTGTGTGGTTTGTAAATTCCATGAGCATCATTAACAGAGCTTTAGCTGGGAGCTGGGATTGTTATACACACACTGGTGCCTACACATACTTGGCTGGTGGTACCCTTCAGTCTATGTTGTTGAGCCAAAAGTTCATGAATTCCTCATCTTTGTGTTGTAATAACGAAAGTCAAGGAATCTTATACTTTTCTTTACATTTCTGTCCAAACTAAAAGTGTTTGGTTTCCTTACCATGGTGTGGTCCGAACTAAAAGTGTTTGGACTCCTTAGCATGATGTGGTCCAAACTAAAAGTGTTTGGACTCCTTAGCATGATGTGGTCCAAACTAAAAGTGTTTGGACTCCTTACCATGGTGTGGTCCAAACTAAAAGTGTTTGGACTCCTAAGCATGATGTGGTCCAAACTAAAAGTGTTTGGACTCCTTACCATGATGTGGTCCAAACTAAAAGTGTTTGGACTCCTTACCATGATGTGGTCCAAACTAAAAGTGTTTGGACTCCTTAGCATGGACTGTCCACCTGTTATAAGATTTTGGTCAAGTTTTTGTAATGGTTCATTTTTGGCTTAATATTGGTATTGGGATCATGATTTCTGACATAAAGGTAAAAATCTTTTTTAGCAATTTCGCTATGAGTTTAACTTTTTTTGCTCAAATATATTGAGGTTAAAGTTTTGTTCAAGTTGTGTAATAACTCATGTATCGTTCACTTAATGGTGGTATTAGGACAAAGATATACAGTAATTATACTTTGTATCGTTCACTTATGGTGGTATTAGGACAAAGATATACAGTAATTATACTTTGAAGTAAGACTCAGAATTGTTTTCATTTTTTTTAAAAAAGTTCTGTAATGACTCCCAATTAATTCAATAGTGGTGTAAGGATGGAGGAATCCACATCGCTAAAGTACCCACATTGACTTATCAATACCCACAGAATGCTTGTTGAATTACACATCGGTAAGGCATCCACATTGACTATCAATACTCACAGAATGCTTGTTGATTTACATATTAAGTAGCACTGACTTTTGATCCTCATTCTGTTTCAGATAACCACTTTAGTAAACCACAAGGACCGTCCTAAGGTGACAGACAGGACAGCAAAGGCCCTGATCCGTGTCGGCCAGGCCGTTAGCTTGGCTGTTGACCGATTTGTAATCGTGGGTCAGTCTATCGCTGACGACAATGATGACATCAGACAGGACATGTGCGAGGCCTGTGAAGAGGCAAGATCTGCAGGTAGCCTCCGACTTCGACCCCTGAATTTTTCAGTTTCATATCTTAGCTGAAAATAGTGATGATGGAAAATGCATAGCTCTGCCCACATGTATTGTTGTTGGAAATTTGGTCTCATGCTCAAGTTTAGTTCAAATGATAACTCCAGTTTGGGAAACAATGGTTATTGAGTAAATGTTAGTGTGGACTGTAAATATTAATTTACAGTCAAACCTCGATTAATCGAACTTCGATGATTTGAATTTCTCGATGTGTCGAACTTTTGGCAAAGTCCCGATTTTTTAGCTCACCTGGCCCGTCCGTCCTGCGTCCGTCAACTTTTTCCTTTAAACGACTTCTTCTAAAATACTGAAAGGCCCAGTGACATGAAATTTGGCTGGTAGATTTCTTGGAAGGAGCTGACCAAAGTTTGCGAAAAAAAATCACTTTGACCTAATTTCAAGGTCACAGGGGTCAAAAATGTCGAAACCTTCAAACAACTTCTTCTAAAATGCCATCAGGCATAGAGACTTCATATTTGACCAGTAGCTTCCTTGGATGAAGCCAAATAAAGTTTGCGAAAAAAAATGACCTTGACCAATATTCAAGGTCACAGTGAGGTTAAATTTATTTTAACCTTTAAACGACTTCTTCTGAAATACCAAAAGCCCTAGAAACATGGCATTTGGCTGAAAGGTTCCTTTGATGAAACCCAATAAAGTTTGCGAAAAAAAGTGACCTTGACCTATATTCAAGGTCACAAGGGTCAAATCTGTTAAAACCTTCAAACGACTTCTTCTGAAATACCAAAAGCCCTAGAAGCATGATATTTGGCTGAAATGTTCCTTGGATGAAGCCCAACAAAGTTTGCGAAAAGAAATGACCTTGACCTATATTCAAGGTCACAGGGGTCAAATCTGTTAAAACCTTTAAACGACTTCTTCTGAAATGCCAAAAGCCCTGGAAGCATGATATTTGGCTGAAAGGTTTCTTGGATGAAGCCCGACGAAGTTTGCGAAAAAAAATGACCTTGACGTATAATCAAGGTCACAGGGGTCAAATCTGTTAAAACCTTTAAACGACTTCTTTTGAAATACCAAAAGCCCAAGAAGCTTGATATTTGGCTGAAATATTTCTTGGATGAAGCCCGACAAAGTTTGTGAAAAGAAATGACCTTGATCTATGTTCAAGGTCACAGGGGTCAAATCTGTTAAAACCTTTAAACGACTTCTTCTGAAATACCAAAAGCCCTAGAAGCTTGATATTTGGCTGAAATAATTCTTGGATGAAGCCCGACAAAGTTTGCGAAAAAAAATGACCTTGACCTATATTCAAGGTCACAAGGGTCAAATCTGTTAAAGCCTTCAAACGACTTCTTCTGATTTCCTAAAAGCCCTAGAAGCATGATATTTGGCTGAAAGGTTCCTTGGATGAAGCCCGACAAAGTTTGCGAAAAGAAATGACCTTGACTTATATTCAAGGTCACAGGAGTCAAATCTGTTGAAACCTTCAAACGACTTCTCCTGAAATACCAAAAGCCCTAGAAGCATGATATGTGACTGAAATGTTTCTTGGATGAAGCCCGACAAAGTTTGCAAAAAGAAATGACCTTGACCTATATTCAAGGTCACAGGGGTCAAATCTGTTAAAACCTTTAAACGACTTCTTCTGAAATACCAAAAACCCTGGAAGCATGATATTTGGCTGAAAGGTTCCTTGGATGAAGCCCGACTAAGTTTGCGTAAAGAAATGACCTTGACCTATATTCAAGGTCACAGGAGTCAAATCTGTTGAAACCTTCAAACGACTTCTTCTGAAATACCAAAAGCCCTAGAAGCATGATATTTGGCTGAAATGTTCCTTGGATGAAGCCCAACAAAGTTTGCGAAAAGAAATGACCTTGACCTATATTCAAGGTCACAGGGGTCAAATCTGTTAAAACCTTTAAACGACTTCTTCTGAAATACCAAAAGCCCTGGAAGCATGATATTTGGCTGAAAGGTTCCTTGGATGAAGCCCGACAAAGTTTGCGAAAAAAAATGACCTTGACCTATAATCAAGGTCACAGGGGTCAAATCTGTTAAAACCTTTAAACGAATTCTTTTGAAATACCAAAAGCCCAAGAATCTTGATATTTGGCTGAAATATTTCTTGGATGAAGCCTGACAAAGTTTGTGAAAAGAAATGACCTTGATCTATGTTCAAGGTCACAGGGGTCAAATCTGTTAAAACCTTTAAACGACTTCTTCTGAAATACCAAAAGCCCTAGAAGCTTGATATTTGGCTGAAATAATTCTTGGATGAAGCCCGACAAAGTTTGCGAAAAAAAATGACCTTGACCTATATTCAAGGTCACAAGGGTCAAATCTGTTAAAGCCTTCAAACGACTTCTTCTGATTTCCTAAAAGCCCTAGAAGCATGATATTTGGCTGAAAGGTTCCTTGGATGAAGCCCGACAAAGTTTGCGAAAAGAAATGACCTTGACTTATATTCAAGGTCACAGGAGTCAAATCTGTTGAAACCTTCAAACGACTTCTCCTGAAATACCAAAAGCCCTAGAAGCATGATATGTGACTGAAATGTTTCTTGGATGAAGCCCGACAAAGTTTGCAAAAAGAAATGACCTTGACCTATATTCAAGGTCACAGGGGTCAAATTTGTTAAAACCTTTAAACGACTTCTTCTGAAATACCAAAAGCCCTAGAAGCATGACATTTGGCTGAAATGTTTCTTGGATACAGCCCAACAAAGTTTGCGAAAGAAATGACCTCGACCTATATTCAAGGTCACAGGGGTCAAATCTGTTAAAACCTTCAAACGACTTCTTCTGAAATACCAATAGCCCTGGAAGCATGATATTTGGCTGAAAGGTTCCTTGGATGACGCCCGACAAAGTTTGCGAAAAGAAATGACCTTGACCTATATTCAAGGTCACAGGAGTCAAATCTGTTAAAACCTTTAAACGACTTCTTCTGAAATACCAAAAGCCCTAGAAGCATGATATTTGGCTGAAACGTTCCTTGGATGACGCCCGACAAAGTCTATGAAAAAAAAAGACCTTGACTTATATTCAAGGTCACAGGAGTCAAATCTGTTGAAACCTTCAAACGACTTCTTTTGAAGTACCAAAAGACCTAGAAGCATGACATTTGGCTGAAAGGTTTCTTGGATGAATCCTGACAACGTTTGCGAAAAGAAATGACCTTGATCTTTATTTGCCTAGAGACATGATATTTGGCTGGTAGCGTCCTGGGATGAAGCCAAACAAAATTTGAAAATGAAAATGATGTTGTCATATAAGGTCACAGAGGTAAAATATGTTTAAATCTTAAGATGTTCTTCTAAATGTCTTACATTAAAAGATTTTAAGGGACTTTAGGGTTGCACTATAAAGATTGATACCAGGTGAGCGATGCAGGCCCATTGGGCCTCTTGTTGTTTGAAAATTTTGGCTGAAAAAATGTTCCTAAACCTGTGAACCAATTTAAATGAAATTACACAGGGATGATGTGTGGATGTATCTTCAGATCAAAATGTTTTCGTCATCAACATTGCCTTATAAAAGTTTTTATTGCAAAGGTTTAGGACGGGGGCTGTAAGTTAGCCATTGGTTTACTGAGTTCTAGTTTTAGCTGTAATATATTTACACAGTTCTGATCGTGAAATGGGTCCCTGTTTTTCGTATACCTTGCTTTAGTGAACACCTTGGTCCTTTGCCTAGTTAGTGCCTCGTTTTTGTAGCATCGTCGTCCAGTGACAGATAGTGAATTGGTCTTAGTATCGGGTAGGAAAGAGGCTTAATTACAGCAGCACAAACTCTGCCCATTTTGTTTTAGTAGAGTAAGACTTGCCTCCCTTTATCCACAGGCTGTGGACAAACTATCAGATCACTATAATGTCTTGTTGAAACGATAAGTAGGAGTCCTACTCGTTGTGAGCAGCCTATATCTGCTAAGTTTACTGCGACACCGAGGCAGTTGTTGAAAAAACCTTGTCTTAATTGGACAGTCAATTGTAGATTTAGGGATCCCTTTCACTTCGATACATAAGCATCGCAAATATTATTTGTTCAAGGTCATTTACCATATCAGGGCTTTTTCTTGGGGCGTTTTGGGGCCGTTAATTGGCCCCATTCCCAATTGAAATTATTTCATATTTAAACCAAACTCCCAAAATTTGCAGTTTACTCCTGAAAAAATCTTTCCCAATTCACCAATTTTCTTCACAAAATAAGACAAAAAGGCCCCATGCCAAAACAGTGAGGACAAGCCCTGCCTATTAATCCAAAAACTATCACTCTTTATAGGTGTCAGCATCCAGAAACTAACTTCAGTCGACCGAACATCAAATTACTCCACTCCTAAAACCTTCACGGAGAAGACGGCTATGGTGAGGGCTGCCCGTCAGCTTCTGTCCGCCGTCACACGGGTCCTGCTGCTGGCAGACAAGGTCATCGTTAAACAGCTGCTGCTTTCCAAGGACAAGGTCAGTAGTAAAGGTCATTACACACAGAGGTCAATTAACATATACACAAAATCTTAACACGATAATATACAATTATAGCCTTTTGATGAAAAATCTTTCTCTTATAGTCTGAGTTAAAATAAAAAATATCAATTTATAATGAAACTATTATTGCCTTTTGATGAAGTCGATACATGGTTTTATCGACCGGAGAATAAATATCGACCGACGACGAAATCTGAGGTTAATATTTTTTCTCAGGTCGATAAATCCATGTATCGACCGAAATCAAAAGGCAATAATAGTTTTATTATAAATTGATATTTTTTTATTTAACTCTTTACCACTCATAAGCGTGTCTGGACGCCTGTCCGTTATTTCCACAGAAGCGTGTCTGGACGCATGCATCGTATTTACTCACAAGCGACCGAGAACGCATGGCCATGTTTTCCGCGGAAGCGTGTTTCCCCGTGTACCTATTTATAAACTAAATATCTCGGCCACTGTACATGACTGGGCTGAATGACGCATACCTGCGTGTAGCTCTGTGATTGGTCAATATAATTAGATACTTTTTATAGATCATCACCTTGACCTTGTGACGTAATTCAGTCAAGAAATCGCGAAATGTCAACTTGTGAAAGTGTGGCTAGAAACGTAATGGCGGCCGAGCCGGGAACGAATTCCAATGAGGAAATTTTCAACTCTGACGATTCAGATTCAAATAGATTTATGGTTTTTCAAACAAGAAGGATTCAGGCATTGAAAGTGATGTAGTTTTTAGTAGTGACAGTGACTCAGGTTGGCGATGAGAGCGACGAAGACAACCCGGAAGCGTTCAACCCTACTCACTGCTACGGCGATCAACCGTGTGAACTTAACGATGTTATTGTTCATGCTTTTCTGCAAGAAACTCGACCAGTATTGCGTGATGGTTTTAATATTGATACTACTACACCTTTAGATTAGTTTTATCTTGTCTTTAAGCCAGAAAGTTCGGTAGATATCGTGCGATATACTAATGATTACACCCGGCGGAAATGTGAGAAAAAGGGTTGAGAAGATCAGATATGGTACACTACATTACAGAAAACGAAACGAAATGTCTGCCTGCCAATGCTTATCTTTATGGGAGTATTTCAATTACCATCTTACAAAGACTTTTGGTCTAAAGACATATTTTTAGAAAATGAAGGGATCAAATCTGTAATAACAGTAAAAAAATATGAAAAACTATTTTTTTGCAAATATCCATCCGTTGCATCAATGTTTTGCAATAAATTTATTGAAACTTGCATATACTTCTGATTTTGAAATTTAAATATGTATCAAAATATTGTGCAGGTTCCACTGAAACAAAAAATGTATACTTATAATACCATATTTTGTTGAATATTATCTGAAAAATAAGTTTTAAAAACACACATCAATTTTGAATAAAAATTGAAAAAATGCCTGAGGAAATGGGTACACAAATTATACACTGTTGCAGAGGTTGGAACAGAGCCAACTCTGACACCCCACCAAGTAAAATAGATACAATGTTGCAACAATGTTCGAGTGGTAAAGAGTTAAACTCCGACTACAAGAGAAAGATTTTTTCAACGGCATTTAATCAAATCCTCCAACAATATTATAACAATACAATATTAAATACTTCCTGAACACTTTAACAGCTGTTGATGTTTTCTGTTTGATATTGTTAGACTCCACGCCTTTGAGAAAAGCATCTTTTGGATTATTTGTAAGAACGGCAAATCTGCTGTCTGCCATTACTGTTGTTGTTGTCAAGCAGTGCAAAGGTCTTCGGAGCTCTTGATGCTACGTCATATTTCTTTTTTTAGAAACATCCAGTCAATCAGCTTTTTTACCAGCTTTTTTACCAGCTTTTTTGCACGACTGGTCAATATGACTTTTTATCAGGAATCACGTGGCGCTATATTAGCCAATCAGAAAGGGTAAAAAATATCAATTTATGATAACATCAGTTATCAAGCTCGGTAGTAAAGGTCAGAGGTAATATAACAAAATATTGTCATGGCAACATCAGTTATAGAACTCTGTTTCCAATTATTTCTGCTTTAAGATGAAATATTTACAAGGTAGTAAAGGTATAGTAGATTGTGTTAAGCTCACCATCATCAGGTTCAACACTGTGTCACTGGTCCATGATCTATCCTTCCAGAAACATATTCTAGGTACAGTTATTTCTTGATAAATACTGGATGGATCATTCTGAAATTTAATTTATAAGTGCCCCTTGGACTCTAGTTTTCCCATTTTCGGACTGATCTGAAAAAGGAATATGGCAGACATGGGTCCATCTTTGATTTGGCAGTCAATAGTTTCTTATTGCTATCTCTTGAAAAGTACTGGATACTGGAGAAAGCTAAACTAGCCTCACACAATGAAGTTCTACACCTGATCAGGTTTTTGTGGTCATCAGTCAATTTATCTATGTGAGTACCTGGAAAAAAGTGATATAAAGTTTCCTCAAGTTGATGACCTTGATCTACTTTCAAGGTCACAAGGGCAAAAAGTCTCAAAATGTTTTGACAACTTCTACAAAGTAACTAGATGGCCACAAGTACTGATACTTGGCTGGCAAGCAATACAGACCCTCTGAGCCTCTTGTAATTAACAGGTATTGTTATCTATTGTTACTGTTTACAGGTATTGTCCAGCCTTAACGAGTTGGACAGTGTGACAACATTCACCGACTTCGTCAACTGCTTCAGTCGCTTTGGTAACGAGATGGTGGAACTAGCTCACCTAACTGGGGATAGACAAAATGTGAGTTCTTAAATAAGTAAATCATGTGACATGTCCTTATTAGAACCCATATCTTAGAGATACGGGTGTCCTATAGTAATCACTCTGTATGTCTGTCTGTCTGTCCATCCATCCGTCTGTCTGTCCACAAATTCAGCTTGTGGCTGAAAATTTAAGTATTTATTGTCTGATTAACATGAAACATGGTCAAAATGTACATTTAAAAAAATACTTACTAAGGTCTAAAAGCAAAGTCATTGGTCAATGTCACCAGGTTCAAAAGTCAAGGTCAAATTTGGTACTTTTGAACGTTTTGAAGCAAACGTGGTCAAAACAAGAAAATGAATGGCACAACATCAAAGTCACATAGATTATGTCTCACCAAGGTCACACAGATTGTGTCTCACCAAGGTCACACAGATTATGTCTAATCAATGTCACACAGATTATGTCTCATCAAAGTCACACAGGTTATGTCTCATCAAGGTCACACAGATTATGTCTCATCAAGGTCACACAGATTATGTCTCATCAAAGTCACACAGGTTATGTCTCATCAAGGTCACACAGATTATGTCTCATCAAAGTCACACAGGTTATGTCTCATCAAGGTCACACAGATTATGTCTCATCAAAGCCACACAGATTATGTCTCATCAAAGTCACACAGATTCTGTCTCATCAAGGTCACACAGATTATGTCTCATCAAAGTCACACAGGTTATGTCTCATCAAGGTCACACAGATTATGTCTCATCAAAGCCACATAGATTATGTCTCATCAAAGTCACACAGATTATGTCTCATCAAGGTCACACAGATTATGTCCCATCAAAGTCACACAGATTAAGTCTCATCAAGGTCACACAGATTATGTCTCATCAAGGTCACACAGATTATGTCCCATCAAAGTCACACAGATTATGTCTCATCAAGGTCACACAGATTATGTCTCATCAAGGTCACTCAGATTCTGTCTCATCAAAGTCACACAGATTCTGTCTCATCAAAGTCACACAGATTATGTCTCATCAAAGTCACACAGATTATGTCTCACCAAGGTCACACAGATTGTGTCTCACCAAGGTCACACAGATTATGTCTAATCAATGTCACACAGATTATGTCTCATCAAAGTCACACAGGTTATGTCTCATCAAGGTCACACAGATTATGTCTCATCAAGGTCACACAGATTATGTCTCATCAAAGTCACACAGGTTATGTCTCATCAAGGTCACACAGATTATGTCTCATCAAAGTCACACAGGTTATGTCTCATCAAGGTCACACAGATTATGTCTCATCAAAGCCACACAGATTATGTCTCATCAAAGTCACACAGATTCTGTCTCATCAAGGTCACACAGATTATGTCTCATCAAAGTCACACAGGTTATGTCTCATCAAGGTCACACAGATTATGTCTCATCAAAGCCACATAGATTATGTCTCATCAAAGTCACACAGATTATGTCTCATCAAGGTCACACAGATTATGTCCCATCAAAGTCACACAGATTAAGTCTCATCAAGGTCACACAGATTATGTCTCATCAAGGTCACACAGATTATGTCCCATCAAAGTCACACAGATTATGTCTCATCAAGGTCACACAGATTATGTCTCATCAAGGTCACTCAGATTATGTCTCATCAAAGTCACACAGATTCTGTCTCATCAAAGTCACACAGATTATGTCTCATCAAAGTCACACAGATTATGTCTCATCAAAGTCACACAGATTATGTCTCATCAAGGTCACACAGATTATGTCTCATCAAAGTCACATAGATTATGTCTCATCAAAGTCACACAGATTATGTCTCATCAAGGTCACACAGATTATGACTCATCAAGGTCACATAGATTATGTCTCGTCAAAATCACTCAGATTATGTCTCATCAAAGTCACACAGATTCTGTCTCATCAAAGTCACACAGATTATGTCTCATCAAAGTCACACAGATTATGTCTCATCAAAGTCACACTGATTATGTCTCATCAAAGTCATACATATTATGTCTCATCAAAGTCACACAGATTATGTCTCATCAAAGTCACACAGATTATGTCTAATCAAGCTTATAAAGTATAAACTGATGTAGCTTGGTTGCTTTATTGACAGGACCTGAAGGGGGAGAAGCAGCGTGCTCAGATGGGAGCTGCCCGGGCCATCCTAGAAAAGTCCACCATGATGCTACTACCTTCCTGTAAAGTAAGTGTTGTTGTAGTGTGGCTGAGTTGTATGTTAACATACTACTACCTTCCTGTAAAGTAAGTGTTGGTGTAGTGTGGCTGAGTTGTGTTGTATGTTAACATCCTATAAGTGACCCAGTGGTAGCAGAATGTCAGAAACCTTAACCACTTGGTCATTGTGACCCAGTGGTGGAGGGCTAGTGGTAGCAGAATGTCAGACACCCTAACCACTTGGTCATTGTGACCCAGTGGTTGAGGGCTAGTGGTAGCAGAATGTCTGACACCTTAACCACTTGGTCATCATGACCCAGTGGTGGAGGGCTAGTGATAGCAGAATGTCAGACACCTTAACCACTTGGTCATCATGACCCAGTGGTGGAGGGCTAGTGTTAGCAGAATGTCAGACACCTTAACCACTTGGTCATCATGACCCAGTGGTAGCAGAATGTCAGACACCTTATCCACTTGACCAACATGACCCAGTGGTGGAGGGCTAGTTGTAGCAGAATGTCAGACACCTTAACCAATCTGCCACAGTGACTCCCTTGTAGTGTGGTGTCGTGTTTATCTTCATGGTTCTCTCTCATAATCATCTTATTAATTATTAATTAATCAAGGAGGTACATGGTCTAGTGGTAGGACGCTAGGCTTGTGATCAAAGGTTTGCGAGATCGTATCCTGGACGTGGCACTTGTGTTGTATCCCTGAGCAAGATTCTTTACTCCATTTGTCCCAGCCTACTTAGCTGTAAATGATGGGTATGTGGCTGGGTAGTGCTAGAAATTGTAGAATGCTAGCTGTGAGTGCCGAAATGGCAGCACCCGCTGTATGCTGCCGGGGAGTTGAGAACGGTATTGGCTGGTTGCTAAGGCCCTATAACCACAGATAATGATTTATAAACCAGTTTAAGATGACCTATAAGTTTTGTAACAGCGGTATGTAAGAACCGCAAATTATTATTATCATCATTACACTGTTGTAGACTTGCCTGCGACATCCGGACTGTGATACAGCTAGACACAACCGTGAAGGTGTCTTTGTCCAGATGCGGCGCGCCCTCGACATGATCCACTATATCGTAACGGAGGGAGGCCCCGCGCAGGTCAACGGCCACTCCTGCTCGCTGAATAACGGTGACTCGGGAATTTGTCTGGATAACACTCACCAGTCAACTAGTCGGACTGTTACAGAGTTTGAGGTTTGTTATCACGTTACTCCTCAGTCAACTAGTTGGGCTGTTACAGAGTTTGAGGTTTGTTATCACCTTACTCACCAGTCAACTAGTCGGGCTGTTGTTATCACGTTACTCCTCAGTCAACTAGTCGTGTTGTTACAGAGTTTGAGGTTTGTTATCACGTTACTCACCAGTCAACTAGTCGGGCTGTTACAGAGTTGGAGGTTTGTTATCACGTTACTCACCAGTCAACTAGTCGGGCTGTTACAGAGTTGGAGGTTTGTTATCACGTTACTCACCAGTCAACTAGTCGGACTTTTACAGAGTTGGAGGTTTGTTATCACGTTACTCACCAGTCAACTAGTTGGGCTGTTACAGAGTTGGAGGTTTGTTATCACGTTACTCCTCAGTCAACTAGTCGGGCTGTTATAGAGTTTGAGGTTTGTTATCACGTTACTCACCAGTCAACTAGTCGGGCTGTTACAGAGTTTGAGGTTTGTTATCATGTTACTCCTCAGTCAACTAGTCGGGCTGTTACAGAGTTGGAGGTTTGTTATCATGTTACTCCTCAGTCAACTAGTCGGGCTGTTACAGAGTTTGAGGTTTGTTATCACGTTACTTACTAGTCAACTAGTCCGGCTGTTACAGAGTTTGGGGTTTGTTATCACGTTACTCCTCAGTCAACTAGTCGGGCTGTTACAGAGTGGGAGGTTTGTTATCACGTTACTTACCAGTCAACTAGTCGGGCTGTTACAGAGTTTGAGGTTTGTTATCACGTTACTCAGTCAACTAGTCGGGCTGTTACAGAGTTGGAGGTTTGTTGTCACGTTACTCCTCAGTCAACTAGTCGGGCTGTTACAGAGTTGGAGGTTTGTTATCATGTTACTCCTCAGTCAACTAGTCGGACTGTTACAGAGTCTGAGGTTTGTTATCACGTTACTTACCAGTCAACTAGTCGGGCTGTTACAGAGTTTGAGGTTTGTTAACACGTTACTTACTAGTCAACTAGTCGGGCTGTTACAGAGTTGGAGGTTTGTTATCACGTTACTTACCAGTCAACTAGTCGGGCTCTTACAGAGTTGGAGGTTTGTTATCACGTTACTCAGTCAACTAGTCGGGCTGTTATAGAGTTGGAGGTTTGTTATCACGTTACTCACCAGTCAACTAGTCGGGCTGTTACAGAGTTGGAGGTTTGTTATCATGTTACTCCTCAGTCAACTAGTCGGGCTCTTACAGAGTTGGAGGTTTGTTATCACGTTACTCAGTCAACTAGTCCGGCTGTTATAGAGTTGGAGGTTTGTTATCACGTTACTCACCAGTCAACTAGTCGGGCTGTTACAGAGTTGGAGGTTTGTTATCATGTTACTCCTCAGTCAACTAGTCAGGCTGTTACAGAGTTGGAGGTTTGTTATCACGTTACTCCTCAGTCAACTAGTCGGACTGTTACAGAGTTGGAGGTTTGTTATCACGTTACTCACCAGTCAACTAGTCGGACTGTTACAGAGTTGGAGGTTTGTTATCACGTTACTCCTCAGTCAACTAGTGGGGCTGTTACAGAGTTGGAGGTTTGTTATCACGTTACTCCTCAGTCAACTAGTCAGGCTGTTACAGAGTTGGAGGTTTGTTATCACGTTACTCCTCAGTCAACTAGTCGGACTGTTACAGAGTTGGAGGTTTGTTATCACGTTACTCACCAGTCAACTAGTCGGACTGTTACAGAGTTTGAGGTTTGTTATCAGGTTTCTCCTCAGTCAACTAGTCGGGCTGTTACAGAGTTCAGTCATCTAGTCCGGCTGTTACAGAGTTTGAGGTTTGTTATCACGTTACTCCTCAGTCAACTAGTCGGGCTGTTACAGAATTGGAGGTTTGTTATCATGTTACTCACCAGTCAACTAGTCGGACTGTTATAGAGTTGGAGGTTTGTTATCACGTTACTCACCAGTCAACTAGTTGGGCTGTTACAGAGTTGGAGGTTTGTTATCATGTTACTCCTCAGTCAACTAGTCAGGCTGTTACAGAGTTGGAGGTTTGTTATCACGTTACTCCTCAGTCAACTAGTCGGACTGTTACAGAGTTTGAGGTTTGTTATCAGGTTTCTCCTCAGTCAACTAGTCGGGCTGTTACAGAGTTCAGTCATCTAGTCCGGCTGTTACAGAGTTTGAGGTTTGTTATCACGTTACTCCTCAGTCAACTAGTCGGGCTGTTACCAAATTGGAGGTTTGTTATCACATTACTCACCAGTCAACTAGTCGGACTGTTACAGAGTTGGAGGTTTGTTATCACGTTACTCACCAGTCAACTAGTCGGACTGTTACAGAGTTGGAGGTTTGTTATCATGTTACTCACCAGTCAACTAGTCCGGCTGTTACAGAGTTTGAGGTTTGTTATCACGTTACTCACCAGTCAACTAGTCGGGCTGTTACAGAGTTTGAGGTGTGTTATCACGTTACTCACCAGTCAACTAGTCCGGCTGTTACATTGTTAAAGGTTTGTTATCACGTTACTCACCAGTCAACTAGTCGGGCTGTTACAGAGTTGGAGTTTTGTTATCACGTTACTCACCAGTCAACTAGTTGGGCTGTTACAGAGTTTGAGGTTTGTTATCATGTTACTCACCAGTCAACTAGACGGGCTGTTACTGAGTTTGAGGTTTGTTATCATGTTACTCACCAGTCAACTAGACGGGCTGTTACAGAGTTTGAGGTTTGTTATCATGTTACTCACCAGTCAACTAGTTGGGCTGTTACAGAGTTTGAGGTTTGTTATCACGTTACTCCTCAGTCAACTAGTCGGGCTGTTACAGAGTTGGAGGTTTGTTATCATGTTACTCAGTCAACTAGTCGGGCTGTTACAGAGTTTGAGGTTTGTTATCACGTTACTCCTCAGTCAACTAGTCGGGCTTTTACAGAGTTGGAGGTTTGTTATCATGTTACTCACCAGACAACTAGTCGGACTGTTACAGAGTTGGAGGTTTTTTATCATGTTACTCCTCAGTCAACTAGTCGGACTGTTACAGAGTTGGAGGTTTGTTATCACGTTACTCCTCAGTCAACTAGTCGGGCTGTTACAGAGTTGGAGGTTTGTTATCATGTTACTCACCAGTCAACTAGTCGGACTGTTACAGAGTTTGAGGTTTGTTATCATGTTACTCAACAGTCAACTAGTCGGGCTGTTACAGAGTTTGAGGTTTGTTATCACGTTACTCAACAGTCAACTAGTCCGGCTGTTACAGAGTTGGAGGTTTGTTATCACGTTACTCCTCAGTCAACTAGTCGGGCTGTTACAGAGTTGGAGGTTTGTTATCATGTTACTCACCAGTCAACTAGTCGGACTGTTACAGAGTTTGAGGTTTGTTATCATGTTACTCAACAGTCAACTAGTCGGGCTGTTACAGAGTTGGAGGTTTGTTATCACATTACTCAACAGTCAACTAGTCCGGCTGTTACAGAGTTTGAGGTTTATCAATAGGTAAAGATGACCATAACAACGTCTTGCTGGGTTAATCGGCTTTAATAAAAAATGTTGACTAGTTTCGACACATTAGATGTATCGTCTTCAGAAGACACAGGATAGAAAGTTGACATAAAAGTGATTGTCTGATTAACAGGACCTGGTGGAGATGACTCGTGTGACTGGACTGACCAGTTCAAGCTCTCCGGACAAACTGACCAGTGCCTTGGATTTGGTAGTGGAGACTGCCCAGGACTTCACTGACTCTGCGTACACACCACACGAGAACCGAGAGAGGATCATTGACACACTCAACCGTATGAGAGCAGAACTACAACTCCTAATTAACGCTGGCCTAAACCAGGTAATTTGGTATCCTTCGATAAACAATATGGCTGACAGACGGCCATCTTGGATTTTTCAGTAATATTTTGTTATCGCTATTTCTTGAGAAGTACCAGATGGATCATTTTCAAATTTCATGTGTATGTTCTCCTTGGTGCCTAGTTGTACATGGTCTATTTTCAGATAGTTCTGATAAACAATATGGCCGACAGGCCATCATGTTGGATTATACAGTAAAAGATTGTTATCACTATTTCTTGAGAAGTACAGGATGTATCATTTTCAAATTTCATATGTATGTTAACCTTGGTGCCTAGTTGAGGATGGTCTATTTTCTGACAGATCCGAAAAACAATATGGCCAAGAGGTGGCCATCTTAGGTTTTACAGTAATACCTAGTATTTAGATTTTGGTGGTCATAGGTCAAGGATAAAGGGTCCAAGTTTACACTTGACCACTTTTTAGGGATAAGGGTATACCTATGAGAGCCTCTGCTTACTTTGTTTTTATTTTTGTTTGGTAGAGGGACCTAAACGTGAGCCTGGATATGGAAACTGCAATCCTGAAGACGGTCTCCGTGTCCAAGTGTTTGAAGAAACTGGTCAGTACCATCACATCTCAAATTTACGGAAAAAAGCTAGTTATATAAACTTATCAGCTGATAATTTGTCCCCATCAGATAGTTAAACCATGTACTCTCAAACTTGTACACTTCATTGAAGTCAAAGTATTTCGTTGTTCCCACTCATATGTTTCTTAATTGACGGGTGGATTTATATCTTATGACAAAAACATGTTGTAAAGAGAATGTTTACAATGTACTACAGTCTTGATGAGTGCATAATAAGATGTAATTTACAGGAAACCTACTATCATAGTGTGTGTAAATAGATACCGGAAATTGTCAACAATTAAAAAAAAAATCTTCAATATCATTTATCATTTATCAAACCTTTAAGTATTGAATCCATGGTGTTTGCCTTGTTATATTGACAAAATGGGTATATAGACTGTATATGAAGGCTATCGAAACTTGTACACCCCATTGAAGTCAAAGTATTTTGTTGTTTCCAGTCAAACTTGTACACCTCATTGAAGTCAAAGTATTTCGTTGTTCCCACTCAAACTTGTACACCTCTTTTAAGTCAAAGTATTTCGTTGTTAGCGATCAAACTTAAAACTAAACATTTGAACTCATTTAACCTGGATACTTGGATAACTCAGATTGTCATGATTACTGGTTTTAAACTCTTTGTTCGTTGTTCAGCTACAGGATACAGCGATGGAGCAAGCGTCTGAGCTGTTCAAGACAAATGAGGATCATGACCTTCTGAAGTGTCTCAAGGGTGCGGGAATTGCCGGAGAGGCAGAGCGAGTGGAGGAGCTCACTGTCAAGTTTGAGGAACATATGGAACAGCTTGAAGAGGTAACTTGTTCTTGCTCAGATCTGTACAGCAGTAATATAACACAACTCTACACCTACACAAGTCTGAGTGTAGTGTGTGCTTCATGGCTAACCTCCGAGTAAATACATTAGAATTATGGGTAAATCATCTGGGCATTACTTAATAGACATATTACGGATCACTGTTTACTGTGAAAATATGTATTTACCTGTAATGTGTTTGTTACAGGTATGTAAGCTGTATTTACCTGTGATATGTTTGTTACAGGTAATGTAAGCTGTATTTACCAGTTATATGTTTGTTACAGGTGGGTAAGCTGTATTTACCTGTAATATGTTTGTAACAGGAATGTTAGCTGTATTTACCTGTGATATGTTTGTTACAGGTATGTAAGCTGTATTTACCTGTAATATGTTTGTTACAGGTAAGCTGTATTTACCTGTAATAGGTTTGTTACAGGAATGTAAGCTGTATTTACCTGTGATTTGTTTGTTACAGGTATGTCAGCTGTATTTACCTGTATTATGTTTGTTACAGGTATGTAAGCTGTAGTTACCTGTTGTATATTTGTTACAGGTGTGTAAGCTGTATTTACCTGTTGTATATTTGTTACAGGTATGTAAGCTGTATTTACCTGTGATATGTTTGTTACAGGTATGTAAGCTGTATTTACCTGTAATATGTTTGTTACAGGTATATAAGCTGTATTTACCTGTGATATGTTTGTTACAGGTATGTAAGCTGTATTTACCTGTAATATGTTTGTTACAGGTATGTAAGCTGTATTTACCTGTATTATGTTTGTTACAGGTATATAAGCTGTATTTACCTGTGATATGTTTGTTACAGGTATGTAAGCTGTATTTACCTGTGATAGGTTTGTTACAGGTATGTAAGCTGTATTAACCTGTAATATGTTTGTTACAGGTATGTAAGCTGTAGTTACCTGTGATATGTTTGTTACAGGTATGTAAGCTGTATTTACCTGTAATATGTTTGTTACAGGTATATAAGCTGTATTTACCTGTGATATGTTTGTTACAGGTATGTCAGCTGTATTTACCTGTATTATGTTTGTTACAGGTATGTAAGCTGTAGTTACCTGTTGTATATGTGTTACAGGTGTGTAAGGTGTATTTACCTGTTGTATATTTGTTACAGGTATGTAAGCTGTATTTACCTGTGATATGTTTGTTACAGGTATGTAAGATGTATTTACCTGTAATATGTTTGTTACAGGTATATAAGCTGTATTTACCTGTGATATGTTTGTTACAGGTATGTAAGCTGTATTTACCTGTAATATGTTTGTTACAGGTATGTAAGCTGTATTTACCTGTATTATGTTTGTTACAGGTATATAAGCTGTAGTTACCTGTGATATGTTTGTTACAGGTATGTAAGCTGTATTTACCTGTGATAGGTTTGTTACAGGTATGTCAGCTGTATTAACCTGTAATATGTTTGTTACAGGTATGTAAGCTGTAGTTACCTGTGATATGTTTGTTACAGGTATGTAAGCTGTATTTACCTGTAATATGTTTGTTACAGGTATATAAGCTGTATTTACCTGTGATATGTTTGTTACAGGTATGTAAGCTGTATTTACCTGTGATATGTTTGTTACAGGTATGTAAGCTGTATTTACCTGTAATATGTTTGTTACAGGTATGTAAGCTGTATTTACCTGTATTATATTTGTTACAGGTATATAAGCTGTATTTACCTGTAATATGTTTGTTACAGGTATATAAGCTGTATTTACCTGTAATATGTTTGTTACAGGTATGTAAGCTGTTTTTACCTGTGATATGTTTGTTACAGGTATGTAAGCTGTATTTACCTGTAATATGTTTGTTACAGGTGTGTAAGCTGTATTTACCTGTAATATGTTTGTTACAGGTATGTAAGCTGTATATACCTGTGATTTGTTTGTTACAGGTGTGTAAGCTGTATATACCTGTTGTATATTTGTTACAGGTATGTAAGCTGTATTTACCTGTTGTATATTTGTTACAGGTATGTAAGCTGTATTTACCTGTTGTATATTTGTTACAGGTATGTAAGCTGTATATACCTGTGATTTGTTTGTTACAGGTATGTAAGATGTATATACCTGTGATTTGTTTGTTACAGGTATGTAAGCTGTATTTACCTGTAATATGTTTGTTACAGGTATGTAAGCTGTATTTACTTGTAATATGTTTGTTACAGGTATGTAAGCTGTATTTACCTGTGATATGTTTGTTACAGGTATGTAAGCTATATATACCTGTGATTTGTTTGTTACAGGTATGTAAGCTGTATTTACCTGTAATATGTTTGTTACAGGTATTGTAAGCTGTATTTACCTGTTATATGTTTGTTACAGGTATGTAAGCTGTTCCGACATATCGCCACCACGGAGCCTCTGGTCATAGCTGCCGATCATAATGACTCCATCATAAAGACGATTGGACCACTGGTAGGTACTGTCTGAGTATAAACTGAGAGATTGGACCACTGGTAGGTACTGTCAGAGTATAAACTGAGAGATTGGACCACTGGTAGGTACTGTCAGAGTATAAACTGAGAGATTGGACCACTGGTAGGTACTGTCAGAGTATAAACTGAGAGATTGGACCACTGGTAGGTGGTGTCAGTATAAACTGAGAGATTGGACCACTGGTAGGTACTGTCTGAGTATAAACTGAGAGATTGGACCACTGGTAGGTAGTGTCAGAGTATAAACTGAGAGATTGGACCACTGGTAGGTAGTGTTTGAGTATAAACTGAGAGATTGGACCACTGGTAGGTAGTGTTTGAGTATAAACTGAGAGATTGGACCACTGGTAGGTGATGTCAGAGTATAAACTGAGAGATTGGACCACTGGTAGGTACTGTCTGAGTATAAACTGAGAGATTGGACCACTGGTAGGTAGTGTCAGAGTATAAACTGAGAGATTGGACCACTGGTAGGTACTGTCAGAGTATAAACTGAGAGATTGGACCACTGGTAGGTAGTGTCAGAGTATAAACTGAGAGATTGGACCACTGGTAGGTACTGTCAGAGTATAAACTGATAGATTGGACCACTGGTAGGTAGTGTCAGAGTATAAACTGAGAGATTGGACCACTGGTAGGTACTGTCGGAGTATAAACTGAGAGATTGGACCACTGGTAGGTAGTGTCGGAGTATAAACTGAGAGATTGGACCACTGGTAGGTAGTGTCAGAGTATAAACTGAGAGATTGGACCACTGGTAGGTACTGTTAGAGTATAAACTGAGAGATTGGACCACTGGTAGGTACTGTCAGAGTATAAACTGAGAGATTGGACCACTGGTAGGTAGTGTCAGAGTATAAACTGAGAGATTGGACCACTGGTAGGTAGTGTCTGAGTATAAACTGAGAGATTGGACCACTGGTAGGTACTGTCAGAGTATAAACTGAGAGATTGGACCACTGGTAGGTACTGTCAGAGTATAAACTGAGAGATTGGACCACTGGTAGGTAGTGTCAGAGTATAAACTGAGAGATTGGACCACTGGTAGGTAGTGTCAGAGTATAAACTGAAAGATTGGACCACTGATAGGTAGTGTCAGAGTATAAACTGAGAGATTGGACCACTGGTAGGTACTGTTAGAGTATAAACTGAGAGATTGGACCACTGGTAGGTACTGTCAGAGTATAAACTGAAAGATTGGACCACTGGTAGGTAGTGTCAGAGTATAAACTGAGAGATTGGACCACTGGTAGGTACTATCAGAGTATAAACTGAGAGATTGGACCACTGGTAGGTACTGTCAGAGTATAAACTGAGAGATTGGACCACTGGTAGGTACTGTCAGAGTATAAACTGAGAGATTGGACCACTGGTAGGTACTGTTAGAGTATAAACTGAGAGATTGGACCACTGGTAGGTACTGTCAGAGTATAAACTGAGAGATTGGACCACTGGTAGGTACTGTCTGAGTATAAACTGAGAGATTGGACCACTGGTAGGTACTGTCTGAGTATAAACTGAGAGATTGGACCACTGGTAGGTACTGTCAGAGTATAAACTGAGAGATTGGACCACTGGTAGGTAGTGTCAGAGTATAAACTGAGAGATTGGACCACTGGTAGGTAGTGTCAGAGTATAAACTGAAAGATTGGACCACTGGTAGGTAGTGTCAGAGTATAAACTGAGAGATTGGACCACTGGTAGGTAGTGTCAGAGTATAAACTGAGAGATTGGACCACTGGTAGGTAGTGTCAGAGTATAAACTGAGAGATTGGACCACTGGTAGGTACAGTTGTAGTATCGCACAACGCACCAAAAACTGCGTGCGTGCATCGTGCATATATCGTGCACACATCGTTCGCCCATGGTGCGCACAACTGGGCGATCTAAAGATCGTGCGATTAAATCGCACACACGCACGATTTGGTACAAATTGTCGATACATATTACGGAATGAAAAACATATGGAACCCTCTTGTCCAAAAACTATTTAAATTTGCATTATAATTATTGGGATTATGTCAATTGAACATTATACAGTAAACAGTATTACATTGATCATTAGACAGCCAAGTGCGGGTTAAGCTACCAGGTATCGGAATATGTAAATAACATGCCGGAGTTTTACCTGTCCCGTGTGCGGCGATACGCTACGACAGCAATTACCGAGCGACCGTTATGAAAACAGACTGGACTCTAATAATCAGTTATTTGAAAAACCCTCCCCTCCCCAACACTTTACCTGTGTTTTCACACCTAGGCGAGTGTTGTAAGTGCGCCGGGCCAGAGACATCTACATATATTGGCCATGTACAGGTACAGTTTATAACTTGGTAAAACTGGCAATATTTACTTGAATGAGAACTTGTCAATATGAGTTGAAAGTTTACATACATGTGTCTATTTGGTTTGTTTCTAAAACTACAGAAAGACTATTATTAATTTTTAGAAATATATAGATAGAACTATCAGCTAATGTAAATAGTTAAAATATAGAAATATGTGTAAAACAACTAGCGCCAAACCGTATATATTGTTAAACCATTTCTGAATTTACATCAACCACGATTGTCATTGCACAATGTTAGTCTATCGTGCACCCACATGTGCTTTAGAAATAATCGCCCAGGATTGCATCGTTCGCACATCGTGCATACATCGTTCGCCCATCGTGCGCCCACCGTACATCGTGTAACGTTGTGCGATCCCACAACTGTAGTGTCAGAGTATAAACTGAGAGATTGGACCACTGGTAGGTAGTGTTAGAGTATAAACTGAGAGATTGGACCACTGGTAGTTACTGTCAGAGTATAAACTGAGAGATTGGACCACTGGTAGGTACTGTCAGAGTATAAACTGAGAGATTGGACCACTGGTAGGTACTGTCGGAGTATAAACTGAGAGATCGGACCACTGGTAGGTAGTGTCAGAGTATAAACTGAGAGATTGGACCACTGGTAGGTACTGTCAGAGTATAAACTGAGAGATTGGACCACTGGTAGGTAGTGTCAGAGTATAAACTGAGAGATTGGACCACTGGTAGGTAGTGTCAGAGTATAAACTTAGAGATTGGACCACTGGTAGGTAGTGTCTGAGTATAAACTGAGAGATTGGACCACTGGTAGGTAGTGTCAGAGTATAAACTGAGAGATTGGACCACTGGTAGGTACTGTCAGAGTATAAACTGAGAGATTGGACCACTGGTAGGTAGTGTCAGAGTATAAACTGAGAGATTGGACCACTGGTAGGTAGTGTCAGAGTATAAACTGAAAGATTGGACCACTGGTAGGTAGTGTCAGAGTATAAACTGAGAGATTGGACCACTGGTAGGTACTGTCAGAGTATAAACTGAGAGATTGGACCACTGGTAGGTACTGTTAGAGTATAAACTGAGAGATTGGACCACTGGTAGGTACTGTCAGAGTATAAACTGAGAGATTGGACCACTGGTAGGTACTGTCTGAGTATAAACTGAGAGATTGGACCACTGGTAGGTACTGTCTGAGTATAAACTGAGAGATTGGACCACTGGTAGGTACTGTCAGAGTATAAACTGAGAGATTGGACCACTGGTAGGTAGTGTCAGAGTATAAACTGAGAGATTGGACCACTGGTAGGTAGTGTCAGAGTATAAACTGAAAGATTGGACCACTGGTAGGTAGTGTCAGAGTATAAACTGAGAGATTGGACCACTGGTAGGTAGTGTCAGAGTATAAACTGAGAGATTGGACCACTGGTAGGTAGTGTCAGAGTATAAACTGAGAGATTGGACCACTGGTAGGTACAGTTGTAGTATCGCACAACGCACCAAAAACTGCGTGCGTGCATCGTGCATATATCGTGCACACATCGTTCGCCCATGGTGCGCACAACTGGGCGATCTAAAGATCGTGCGATTAAATCGCACACACGCATGATTTGGTACAAATTGTCGATACATATTACGGAATGAAAAACATATGGAACCCTCTTGTCCAAAAACTATTTAAATTTGCATTATAATTATTGGGATTATGTCAATTGAACATTATACAGTAAACAGTATTACATTGATCATTAGACAGCCAAGTGCGGGTTAAGCTACCAGGTATCGGAATATGTAAATAACATGCCGGAGTTTTACCTGTCCCGTGTGCGGCGATACGCTACGACAGCAATTACCGAGCGACCGTTATGAAAACAGACTGGACTCTAATAATCAGTTATTTGAAAAACCCTCCCCTCCCCAACACTTTACCTGTGTTTTCACACCTAGGCGAGTGTTGTAAGTGCGCCGGGCCAGAGACATCTACATATATTGGCCATGTACAGGTACAGTTTATAACTTGGTAAAACTGGCAATATTTACTTGAATGAGAACTTGTCAATATGAGTTGAAAGTTTACATACATGTGTCTATTTGGTTTGTTTCTAAAACTACAGAAAGACTATTATTAATTTTTAGAAATATATAGATAGAACTATCAGCTAATGTAAATAGTTAAAATATAGAAATATGTGTAAAACAACTAGCGCCAAACCGTATATATTGTTAAACCATTTCTGAATTTACATCAACCACGATTGTCATTGCACAATGTTAGTCTATCGTGCACCCACATGTGCTTTAGAAATAATCGCCCAGGATTGCATCGTTCGCACATCGTGCATACATCGTTCGCCCATCGTGCGCCCACCGTACATCGTGTAACGTTGTGCGATCCCACAACTGTAGTGTCAGAGTATAAACTTAGAGATTGGACCACTGGTAGGTAGTGTTAGAGTATAAACTGAGAGATTGGACCACTGGTAGGTACTGTCAGAGTATAAACTGAGAGATTGGACCACTGGTAGGTACTGTCAGAGTATAAACTGAGAGATTGGACCACTGGTAGGTAGTGTCAGAGTATAAACTGAGAGATTGGACCACTGGTAGGTAGTGTCAGAGTATAAACTGAAAGATTGGACCACTGGTAGGTAGTGTCAGAGTATAAACTGAGAGATTGGACCACTGGTAGGTAGTGTCAGAGTATAAACTGAGAGATTGGACCACTGGTAGGTAGTGTCAGAGTATAAACTGAGAGATTGGACCACTGGTAGGTACTGTCGGAGTATAAACTGAGAGATTGGACCACTGGTAGGTAGTGTCGGAGTATAAACTGAGAGATTGGACCACTGGTAGGTAGTGTCAGAGTATAAACTGAGAGATTGGACCACTGGTAGGTACTGTTAGAGTATAAACTGAGAGATTGGACCACTGGTAGGTACTGTCAGAGTATAAACTGAGAGATTGGACCACTGGTAGGTAGTGTCAGAGTATAAACTGAGAGATTGGACTACTGGTAGGTACTGTCGGAGTATAAACTGAGAGATTGGACCACTGGTAGGTAGTGTCAGAGTATAAACTGAGAGATTGGACCACTGGTAGGTACTGTCAGAGTATAAACTGAGAGATTGGACCACTGGTAGGTAGTGTCAGAGTATAAACTGAGAGATTGGACCACTGGTAGGTAGTGTCAGAGTATAAACTTAGAGATTGGACCACTGGTAGGTAGTGTCTGAGTATAAACTGAGAGATTGGACCACTGGTAGATAGTGTCAGAGTATAAACTGAGAGATTGGACCACTGGTAGGTACTGTCAGAGTATAAACTGAGAGATTGGACCACTGGTAGGTAGTGTCGGAGTATAAACTGAGAGATTGGACCACTGGTAGGTAGTGTCAGAGTATAAACTGAAAGATTGGACCACTGGTAGGTAGTGTCAGAGTATAAACTGAGAGATTGGACCACTGGTAGGTACTGTCAGAGTATAAACTGAGAGATTGGACCACTGGTAGGTACTGTCAGAGTATAAACTGAGAGATTGGACCACTGGTAGGTACTGTCAGAGTATAAACTGAGAGATTGGACCACTGGTAGGTACTGTCTGAGTATAAACTGAGAGATTGGACCACTGGTAGGTACTGTCTGAGTATAAACTGAGAGATTGGACCACTGGTAGGTACTGTCAGAGTATAAACTGAGAGATTGGACCACTGGTAGGTAGTGTCAGAGTATAAACTGAGAGATTGGACCACTGGTAGGTAGTGTCAGAGTATAAACTGAAAGATTGGACCACTGGTAGGTAGTGTCAGAGTATAAACTGAGAGATTGGACCACTGGTAGGTAGTGTCAGAGTATAAACTGAGAGATTGGACCACTGGTAGGTAGTGTCAGAGTATAAACTGAGAGATTGGACCACTGGTAGGTACAGTTGTAGTATCGCACAACGCACCAAAAACTGCGTGCGTGCATCGTGCATATATCGTGCACACATCGTTCGCCCATGGTGCGCACAACTGGGCGATCTAAAGATCGTGCGATTAAATCGCACACACGCACGATTTGGTACAAATTGTCGATACATATTACGGAATGAAAAACATATGGAACCCTCTTGTCCAAAAACTATTTAAATTTGCATTATAATTATTGGGATTATGTCAATTGAACATTATACAGTAAACAGTATTACATTGATCATTAGACAGCCAAGTGCGGGTTAAGCTACCAGGTATCGGAATATGTAAATAACATGCCGGAGTTTTACCTGTCCCGTGTGCGGCGATACGCTACGACAGCAATTACCGAGCGACCGTTATGAAAACAGACTGGACTCTAATAATCAGTTATTTGAAAAACCCTCCCCTCCCCAACACTTTACCTGTGTTTTCACACCTAGGCGAGTGTTGTAAGTGCGCCGGGCCAGAGACATCTACATATATTGGCCATGTACAGGTACAGTTTATAACTTGGTAAAACTGGCAATATTTACTTGAATGAGAACTTGTCAATATGAGTTGAAAGTTTACATACATGTGTCTATTTGGTTTGTTTCTAAAACTACAGAAAGACTATTATTAATTTTTAGAAATATATAGATAGAACTATCAGCTAATGTAAATAGTTAAAATATAGAAATATGTGTAAAACAACTAGCGCCAAACCGTATATATTGTTAAACCATTTCTGAATTTACATCAACCACGATTGTCATTGCACAATGTTAGTCTATCGTGCACCCACATGTGCTTTAGAAATAATTGCCCAGGATTGCATCGTTCGCACATCGTGCATACATCGTTCGCCCATCGTGCGCCCACCGTACATCGTGTAACGTTGTGCGATCCCACAACTGTAGTGTCAGAGTATAAACTGAGAGATTGGACCACTGGTAGGTAGTGTTAGAGTATAAACTGAGAGATTGGACCACTGGTAGTTACTGTCAGAGTATAAACTGAGAGATTGGACCACTGGTAGGTACTGTCAGAGTATAAACTGAAAGATTGGACCACTGGTAGGTACTGTCAGAGTATAAACTGAGAGATTGGACCACTGGTAGGTAGTGTCCGAGTATTAACTGAGAGATTGGACCACTGGTAGGTACTGTCAGAGTATAAACTGAGAGATTGGACCACTGGTAGGTTGTGTCAGAGTATAAACTGAGAGATTGGACCACTGGTAGGTACTGTTAGAGTATAAACTGAGAGATTGGACCACTGGTAGGTAGTGTCAGAGTATAAACTGAGAGATTGGACCACTGGTAGGTAGTGTCAGAGTATAAACTGAGAGATTGGACCACTGGTAGGTACCTGGTAGTGTCAGAGTATAAACTGAACGATTGGACCACTGGTAGGTACTGTCAGAGTATAAACTGAGAGATTGGACCACTGGTAGGTAGTGTCAGAGTATAAACTGAGAGATTGGACCACTGGTAGGTAGTGTCAGAGTATAAACTGAGAGATTGGACCACTGGTAGGTACTGTCAGAGTATAAACTGAGAGATTGGACCACTGGTAGGTACTGTCAGAGTATAAACTGAGAGATTGGACCACTGGTAGGTAGTGTCAGAGTATAAACTGAGAGATTGGACCACTGGTAGGTACTGTCAGAGTGTAAACTGAGAGATTGGACCACTGGTAGGTACTGTCAGAGTGTAAACTGAGAGATTGGACCACTGGTAGGTACTGTCAGAGTATAAACTGAGAGATTGGACCACTGGTAGGTAGTGTCAGAGTATAAACTGAGAGATTGGACCACTGGTAGGTAGTGTCAGAGTATAAACTGAGAGATTGGACCACTGGTAGGTAGTGTCAGAGTATAAACTGAGAGATTGGACCACTGGTAGGTAGTGTCAGAGTATAAACTGAGAGATTGGACCACTGGTAGGTACTGTTAGAGTATAAACTGAGAGATTGGACCACTGGTAGGCAGTGTCGGAGTATAAACTGAGAGATTGAACCACTGGTAGGAAGTGTCAGAGTATAAACTGAGAGATTGGACCACTGGTAGGTACTGTTAGAGTATAAACTGAGAGATTGGACCACTGGTAGGCAGTGTCGGAGTATAAACTGAGAGATTGAACCACTGGTAGGAAGTGTCAGAGTATAAACTGAGAGATTGGACCACTGGTAGGTAGTGTCAGAGTATAAACTGAGAGATTGGACCACTGGTAGGTAGTGTCAGAGTATAAACTGAGAGATTGGACCACTGGTAGGTAGTGTCCGAGTATAAACTGAGAGATTGGACCACTGGTAGGTAGTGTCAGAGTATAAACTGAGAGATTGGACCACTGGTAGGTACTGTCAGAGTATAAACTGAGAGATTGGACCACTGGTAGGTACTGTCAGAGTATAAACTGAGAGATTGGACCACTGGTAGGTAGTGTCAGAGTATAAACTGAGAGATTGGACCACATGTAGGTACTGTCAGAGTATAAACTGAGAGATTGGACCACTGGTAGGTACTGTCAGAGTATAAACTGAGAGATTGGACCACTGGTAGGTAGTGTCAGAGTATAAACTGAGAGATTGGACCACTGGTAGGTAGTGTCAGAGTATAAACTGAGAGATTGGACCACTGGTAGGTACTGTCAGAGTATAAACTGAGAGATTGGACCACTTGTAGGTAGTGTCCGAGTATAAACTGAGAGATTGGACTACTGGTAGGTAGTGTCAGAGTATAAACTGAGAGATTGGACCACTGGTAGGTACTGTCAGAGTATAAACTGAGAGATTGGACCACTGGTAGGTACTGTCAGAGTATAAACTGAGAGATTGGACCACTGGTAGGTAGTGTCCGAGTATAAACTGAGAGATTGGACCACTGGTAGGTACTGTCAGAGTATAAACTGAGAGATTGAACCACTGGTAGGTACTGTCAGAGTATAAACTGAGAGATTGGACCACTGGTAGGTACTGTCATAGTATAAACTGAGAGATTGGACCACTGGTAGGTAGTGTCAGAGTATAAACTGAGAGATTGGACCACTGGTAGATAGTGTCAGAGTATAAACTGAGAGATTGGACCACTGGTAGGTAGTGTCAGAGTATTAACTGAGAGATTGGACCACTGGTAGGTAGTGTCAGAGTATAAACTGAGAGATTGGACCACTGGTAGGTACTGTCAGAGTATAAACTGAGAGATTGGACCACTGGTAGGTAGTGTCAGAGTATAAACTGAGAGATTGGACCACTGGTAGGTAGTGTCAGAGTATAAACTGAGAGATTGGACCACTGGTAGATAGTGTCAGAGTATAAACTGAGAGATTGGACCACTGGTAGGTAGTGTCAGAGTATTAACTGAGAGATTGGACCACTGGTAGGTAGTGTCAGAGTATAAACTGAGAGATTGGACCACTGGTAGGTACTGTCAGAGTATAAACTGAGAGATTGGACCACTGGTAGGTAGTGTCAGAGTATAAGCTGAGAGGAACTAATGAATTGGTTCACCCTGGCGATGAGTCTCTGAGGGTATATAGGGATACATATACCCAAGCAAGTCACAGCTCTACAAGCTAATAACTGATTGGCATGAAACTGCTCAATGAATGCTCTTTGTTTACAAATATCCTGTGTATGATTTAGTGTTTCAACCTTCTGCTGTCAAAAACTGTTTGACTGTTACTATAAATAGAAATAAATATACAAGCTGATGGATGCATGTCTTATCTAATCACTCGACGTTTCCCTTTTTTGTTGATGAAATGTGAGTTTTAATATTGTCTACGGTGTCTTGTTGGCATTCAGTTACCATTACGTAATAATTCATACTAGTTTTCTTTCCTCACCTTTACAATAATCATTTGTGTATCAAGCCTCATACACACTGGAAGTAACTAGAGTAGTATGTCAAAGTACGAAGCTAAAAGATCAAATTTGTAGCTTTATTTATGTGGAATTATTTTAGATGCCACAGAAGAGTAACTTGTGCCCTAATCAACTCTGAGAACACTTTATGTTTGTCTTCCAGACAATGATGGCAGCGAAAACCCTCAGTCAGTACCCTAACAGTAAGATAGCGAGAGAAAACCTGGACACGTTCTCCGACGCCTGGGAGTCCCAGATCAATGACCTGTCTGTTCTAGTGAAGGAGGTCAATGACATGTGTCAGGGACGGATGGACAAGCCTGTGTACCTGTCACTTCCCAGACCAGGGGTCAGTATCATAGCTACTATGTCACCAGGGGTCAGTATCATAGCTACTCTGTCACCAGGGGTCAGTATCATAGCTACTCTGTCACCAGGGGTCAGTTTCATAGCTACTCTGTCACCAGGGGGTCAGTATCATAGCTACTCTGTCACCGGGGGTCAGTATCATAGCTACTCTGTCACCACGGGTCAGTATCATAGCTACTCTGTCACCAGGGGTCAGTATCATAGCTACTCTGTCACTGGGGGTCAGTATCATAGCTTCTTTGTCACCAGGGGTCAGTATCATAGCTTCTCTGTCACCGGAGGTCAGTATCATAACTACTCTGTCACCAGGGGGTCAGTATCATAGCTTTTCTGTCACCGGGAGGTCAGTATCATAGCTACTCTGTCACCAGGGGTCAGTATCATAGCTTCTCTGTCACCGGGGTTCAGTATCATAGCTACTCTGTCACCAGGGGTCAGTATCATAGCTACTCTGTCACCAGGGGTCAGTATCATAGCTACTCTGTCACCGGGGGTCAGTATCATAGCTTCTTTGTCACCAGGGGTCAGTATCATAGCTTCTCTGTCACCGGAGGTCAGTATCATAGCTACTCTGTCACCAGGGGGTCAGTATCATAGCTTCTCTGTCACCGGAGGTCAGTATCATAGCTACTCTGTCACCAGGGGGTCAGTATCATAGCTTCTCTGTCACCAGGGGTCAGTATCATAGCTACTCTGTCACCAGGGGTCAGTATCATAGCTACTCTGTCACTGGGGGTCAGTATCATAGCTACTCTGTCACCAGGGGTCAGTATCATAGCTACTCTGTCACTGGGGGTCAGTATCATAGCTACTCTGTCACCGGAGGTCAGTATCATAGCTACTCTGTCACTGGGGGTCAATATCATAGCTACTCTGTCACCGGGGGTCAGTATCATAGCTACTCTGTCACCAGGGATCAGTATCATAGCTACTCTGTCACCAGGGGTCAGTATCATAGCTACTCTGTCACCAGGTGGTCAGTATCATAGCTTCTCTGTCACCGGGGGTCAGTATCATAGCTACTCTGTCACCACGGGTCAGTATCATAGCTTCTCTGTCACCGGGGGTCAGTATCATAGCTACTCTGTCACCAGGGATCAGTATCATAGCTGCTCTGTCACCGGAGGTCAATATCATAGCTGCTCTGTCACCGGGGATCAGTACCATAGCTTCTCTGTCAACAAGGGTCAGTATCATAGCTTTGTCACCAGGGGTCAGTATCATAGCTTCTCTGTCACTGGGGTCAATATCATAGCTACTCTGTCACCGGGGGTCAGTACCATAGCTTCTCTGTCACCAAGGGTCAGTATCATAGCTTCTCTGTCACCAGGGGTCAATATCATAGCTTCTCTGTCACCAAGGGTCAGTATCATAGCTACTCTGTCACCGGGGGTCAATATCTTAGCTTCTCTGTCACCGGGGGTCAATATCATAGCTACTCTGTCACCGGGGGTCAGTATCATAGCTTCTCTGTCACCAGGGGTCAGTATCATAGCTTCTCTGTCACCGGGGGTCAGTATCATAGCTACTCTGTCACCAGGTGTCAGTATCATTGGTTCTCTGTTACCAGGGGGTCAGTATCATAGCTACTCTGTTACTGGGGGTCAGTTTTATAGCTACTCTGTCACAGGCGGTCAGTATCATAGCTTCTCTGTCACCGGGGGTCAGTATCATAGCTTCTCTGTCATCGGGGGTCAGTATCATAGCTACTCTGTCACCCGGGGTCAGTATCATAGCTTCTCTGTCACCGGGGGTCAGTATCATAGCTTCTCTGTCACCAGGAGTCAGTATCATAGCTACTCTGTCACAGGGGGTCAGTATCATAGCTTCTCTGTCATCGGGGGTCAGTATCATAGCTACTCTGTCACCAGGAGTCAGTATCATTGCTTCTCTGTTACCTGGTATTTCAAGTGTTCCATTCAGGAGCTGAACAAATTTTGCAAAAAAAATCGCTTTGACCTACTTTCAAGGTCACAGGGGTAAAAAATGTCAAAACCTTCAAACAACTTCTCCTGAAATACTGTCAGGCATAGAGACTTCATATTTGACTGGTAGCTTCCTTGGATGAAGCTGAATAAAGTTTGCGAAAAGAAACGACATTGACCCATATTCAAGGTCCAAGGGGTAAAATCTGTTATAACCTTTATGACTTCTCCTCATAAACCAAAACCCTAATAAGTATGATATTTGGCTGATAGGTTCATGGGATGAAGCCTGACAAAGTTTGGGAAAAGAAATGACCTTGACCTATATTCAAGGTCACATGGGTCAAATCTGTTAAAACATTTAAATGACTTTTTCTGATTAACCAAAAGGCCTAGAGACATTATTTTTGGCTAGTAGCTTCCTTGGATGAAGCATGAAAAAGTTTGCGAAAAGAAATGACCTTGACCTATTTTCAAGGTCACAAGGGTTTAATCTATCAAAACCTTCAAACAACTTCTTCTGAAATACCAAAAGCCCTAGAAGCATGATATTTGGCTGAAAGGTTCCTTGGAAGAAGCTCGACAAAGTTTGCAAAAAGAAATGACCTTGAGCTATGTTCAAGGTCACAAGGGTCAAATCTGTTAAAACATTTAAACGACTTCTTCTTAAATACTAAAAGCCCTAAAAGCATGATATTTTGCTGAAAGGCTCCTCCGATAAAACCCGACAAAGTTTGCGAAAAGATATCACTTTGACCTATATTCAAGGTCGCAGGGGTCAAATCTGTTAAAACTTTTGAGCGACTTCTTCTGATAAACCCAAAGGCATAGAAAGATGATATTTGACAGATAGCTTCCTTGGTTGAAGCCAAACAAAATGAAAATGACATTGTTTTACAAGGTCACAGGGGTTAAATATGTTTAAATCTTAACATGTTCTTCTGAATGTCTTTTTGTAAAAGATTTTAGGCAACTTTACGGTTACCCTATAATATAAGTCAGAGATTGATACCAGGTGAGCGATGCAGGCCCATTGGGCCTCTTTTTTTATATTATTTGTTGTTGCTCAAAAATAGGTTAATTTGACAAGGGGGAAGGTTGTTGTTGTTGTTTTCAAGTTAAATCACAAGGCATACAGAAGATGGTTTAGCCTCTCCTCTGAAATCTGGAGAATGGAAATGACTTCCTTATAAAAAAATACCTCTGTACATTGATAGCCATGTAGCTGACAGATTGTTACCAATCATACCACGTCATTAAGAAGTCATTTATTTATGACGCCACAATAGTGTTATTACAAATGTGTAATACCATATTTATGCCTTGGGGGTAAGATTAATTTGATGGGCAGTTCTGTGATACCATATTTATGATGTAGTTTGATGGGTCAGTTCTGTGATACCATATTTATGACGTAGTTTGATGGGTCAGTTCTGTGATAAAATGTGTTGTCATGTTTTATAACACGCCTAACTTGTATCTCACTGTTAACGCTGCCTGGGATAACAGGTGACGCCATCTTCTCCCGTTGTAAGTATACATGTTTTACCAAGCTCATTTCTTTTTTCCTTTTGTCTCTGTTAGACCTTTTCATTTTCATCTCTATATATAGTGGTGTTGTGTCGGAACAATTGAATTTTTAATTGATTTCAAAAAAAATCTTGTGTACATTTTTTGATTGTTTAAATGGTGTCACTAAAGTAACTAGCTCACCTGGCCGGAAGGGTGTGCAGTGTTAACATTAATTTCCATTCCAAAAACTTCTTCTTTAGAACAAAAAGGGGTGATATTTGGCCTGTAGACTGTTGGGTTGAATGAATAACTTTCAAATGATATCTTTTCAATAACCAAATTGCGATACAGTTGACTGATATTGTGCCAGTGGCATGCTGGGATGAAGGGCTACAAAGTTTGTTTAAATGAATGACGTTGACCATCTTTCTAGATCACAGGGGTCAATATTTAAAATTTTAACGTGACTTGTCTGGGTAACCAAGAGACCTTGGTTGATATTGGCCAGTAACATACAGGGATGGACGGCTACCAAGATTGTTAAAAACTAAATTATGGTAGACCTTTGGTCTATTTGAGTAGGCGGATAGTTTGAACGTCCTTGTTGAGTAATAAAAAATAATGTTTTTGTGACTACTGATAGTTTGAACCTTGCTAGCACAGGTTTCAGATTGTTCACAATTTTAGGCCACCCCCCCCCCCCTGCCATGAAATGGTGGGGGGGGGGGGTTATATAGTGTTACCCATGTTGTTGCATTCGAACGTGTTACGTGCCATCGGGTCCCGTCCCATGGTAATGTAACTAGCTTATTTAAATAACTACTGATCGGATTCTCATCAAACTTCGCATACATAATAAACATGAAGAACTAATTTCATATGGAGGGCGGGGGTATTTATGTCTCACAGACATTTCTAGTCTTGCTGAAATTATGAAATTATTGATCAATGTTTTCTATCAGCAATATATAGCCTCACAAAACATGCACAAACT
The DNA here is from genome assembly GCA_947623455.1 of Mimachlamys varia. Taxonomy (NCBI): domain Eukaryota; kingdom Metazoa; phylum Mollusca; class Bivalvia; order Pectinida; family Pectinidae; genus Mimachlamys; species Mimachlamys varia. The sequence goes on from OX392543.1 coordinate 32,867,680, forward strand.
GATATATTTTTGATAATTACTCCTAATGTGTAAATATATCATAATAGGGCATTACAGATGAGGAACAACTACCGTGGTTATTTTGCCCATGTTCAGTTGGAACTACTCTTTATTCCAGTGGTTTTAATTTTGGGTAATTCAGACAGTACTGACAATATTTATTTGATTGTGTTCGAACTGACTGAAGGTTTACAGTGAGGGTACCTGGACTGATTTTCAAGTTTTCCGAGCTCGTGGTCAGTTATGTTTAAAACATTTAAACATCTACCTCTAAATAACCAAAAGCCTAAGAACGATGATATTTGACTTGTTATATTAAGTTTGATTTGTTCACACCCTTCCAAGATCATATCTGATCAATTGTTTAAATTCATGTCAAATTTTCTAGTCCTAAGGCAAATAAGAAGAAAAGATATATTAACCCCAAATGATATTTTCATACTAGCTAGCGGTTCAGGATTTATTTTCCTGTAATGCAGTGGGCGTTCATATCACCTATATGATAGCCCATAGCACATGCTCGTTTTTGAGAGACGGAAACGTTTCACGTGATTTTTCCTGAACGACAACTTTGAAATATATTTGTGGAAAACAGCTACAGTACAAGGATTTTATTATGAAATAAATCTTTTTTCTTTCTTTTGCACTGTATCTGCATGTCTAAGGGTGCTTTAAAATAACACTTGAAATAATTGTCGTCACTATAAATGACATCGCATATTTACGACGTCATACTGCTGAGGCATGTCCACTGAAAAATGAGTAATGTGACGTGGTCCGCCATGGAAAAAAATTGTCAGCTTCGGGTTGTTTGTTACTTGTGATACGCCTCATATATGATAATACGATGCATAAGAACCCGAAAACATACATGCTATATTTGGTCGACTTCACACTGATGGTAGGGATCGTCTTTCTACAAAACGAATGTGGTGTCAGATTGGCAATAATGCTAACAATATTTAAAAAAATAGGCCTTCTGCACATTCCATGAATCAGGGAGAGGGACCCAGTCTTCATGGCGGAGAATGGTTGATAAAAAGCTTATATATGTGTTGACAACGCTTCTTTTTCAATGTTTAAATAAGTTTATTCGATATTATCTATTAAACGATTTAAATGGACTAAATTAAGCCAAGAAGTTGTCAATAATTATTTCTCGTCCAAACGAGGGTAAATCAGAGTGATATGCATTGTTTTTAACCTTCATCTCACATTCGTATTCATACTCGTTTCGGGTTATAGTCCTAAGAACCGAAACGGAAGTTGCTTGGTTTACATAGTGACACTGCAGCGCAAATGTAAAATTAATATAGATTTATAAATGGTCATTTTGTATTTTTTGAGACAAAGCCAATAGACAGGTGTAAATGTTTAACTCATAACAAAATTGCCATTTTTTACCAAGTTTTACCTGTACATAGACCATACAGTTTATATGTCCTATGATATAAAACTATGTGTATATTGACATGTATTTGTTACCATAACTACAGACCTAGATATATAACTGTGTGTATGGTGACATGTATTAGTTACCATACCTACAGACCTAGATATATAACTATGTGTATGGTGACATGTATTAGTTACCATACCTACAGACCTAGATATATAACTGTGTGTATGGTGACATGTATTAGTTACCATACCTACAGACCTAGATATATAACTATATGTATGGTGACATGTATTAGTTACCATACCTACAGACCTAGATATATAACTGTGTGTATGGTGACATGAATTAGTTACCATACCTACAGACCTAGATATATAACTGTGTGTATGGTGACATGTATTATTTACCATACCTAGAGACCTAGATATATAACTGTGTGTATGGTGACATGAATTAGTTACCATACCTATACAGACCTAGATATATAACTGTGTGTATGGTGACATGTATTAGTTACCATACCTACAGACCTAGATATATAACTATGTGTATGGTGACATGTATTAGTTACCATACCTACAGACCTAGATATATAACTGTGTGTATGGTGACATGAATTAGTTACCATACCTACAGACCTAGATATATAACTGTGTGTATGGTGACATGTATTAGTTACCATACCTACAGACCTAGATATATAACTGTGTGTATGGTGACATGTATTAGTTACCATACCTACAGACCTAGATATATAAGTGTGTGTATGGTGACATGTATTAGTTACCATACCTACAGACCTAGATATATAACTGTGTGTATGGTGACATGAATTAGTTACCATACCTACAGACCTAGATATATAACTATGTGTATGGTGACATGTATTAGTTACCATACCTACAGACCTAGATATATAACTCTGTGTATGGTGACATGTATTAGTTACCATAACTACAGACCTAGATATATAACTATGTGTATGGTGACATGTATTAGTTACCATACCTACAGACCTAGATATATAACTATGTGTATGGTGACATGTATTAGTTACCATACCTACAGACCTAGATATATAACTATGTGTATGGTGACATGTATTAGTTACCTACAGACCTAGATATATAACTATGTGTATGGTGACATGTATTAGTTACCATACCTACAGACCTAGATATATAACTATGTGTATGGTGACATGTATTAGTTACCATACCTACAGACCTAGATATATAACTATGTGTATGGTGACATGTATTAGTTACCTACAGACCTAGATATATAACTATGTGTATGGTGACATGTATTAGTTACCTACAGACCTAGATATATAACTATGTGTATGGTGACATGTATTAGCTACCATACCTACAGACCTAGATATATCACTGTGGAAACATGTGATTTTACCAACATAACTTTATTTCAAGTGATAACTAGATAGATGTGTTACTATGGTAATGTGATTTAAGCAACAGAACGAAATATATTTGTTACTGTGGTAAATGTGATTTTAGCATTAAAACTAGATGTGTAACTATGGTAACGTTCGATTTTACAAACAGATCTATATGTGTAACTATGGTAAAATTTGATTTTACCAACATAACTAGATGTGTTACTATGGTAACATGTAATTTTACAAACAGAGCATAGATGTGAAAATATGGTTACAAGTACCAATAGAACTAGTAAGATAATTGTTACTATGGTAACATGTGATTTAAGCAACAGAACTAAATAGATGTGTAATTATGGTAACATGTGATTTTTCCAATAGACCTAGATAGATGTGTTACTATGGTAACATGTGATTTTTCCAATTGACCTAGATGTGTTACTATGGTAACATGTGATTTCACCAACAGAAGTAGATAGATGTGTTACTATGGTAACATGTGATTTTTCCAATAGACCTAAATAGATGTGTTACTATGGTAACATGTGATTTTTCCAAAACACGTAGATGTGTTACTATGGTAACATGTGATTTCACCAACAGAACTAGATAGGTATGTTACTATGGTAACATATGATTTCACCAACAGAACTAGATAGATGTGTTACTATGGTAACATTTTATTTTTCCAATAGACCTAGATAGATGTGTTACTATGGAAACATGTGATTTTTCCAATAGACCTAGATAGATGTGTTACTATGGTAACATGTGATTTCACCAACAGAACTAGATAGAAATGTAACTATGGTAGCATGTGATTTTTCCAATAGACCTAGATAGATGTGTTACTATAGATGTGTTACTATGGTAACATGTGATTTCACCAACATAACTAGATGTGTTACTTTGGTAACATTTGATTTCACCAACAGAACTAGATAGATGTGTAACTATGGTAACATGTGATTTCACCAACATAACTAGATGTGTTACTTTGGTAACATTTGATTTCACCAACAGGACTAGATAGATGTGTAACTATGGTAACATATCATTTCACCAACAGAACTAGATAGATGTGTAACTATGGCAACATGTTATTGTACCAACAGAACTAGATAGATGTGTAACGATGGTAACATGTTATTGTACCAACAGAACTAGATAGATGTGAAACTATGGTAACATGTTATTGTACCAACAGAACTAGATAGATGTGTTACTATGGTAACATGTTATTGTACCAACAAAACTAGATAGATGTGTAACTATGGTAACATGTTATTGTACCAACAGAACTAGATATATGTGTAACAATGGTAACATGTTATTGTACAAACAGAACTAGATAGATGTGTAACGATGGTAACATGTTATTGTACGAACAGAACTAGATAGATGTGTAAGGATGGTAACATGTTATTGTACGAACAGAACTAGATAGATGTGTAACTATGGTAACATGTTATTGTACGAACAGAACTAGATAAATGTGTAACTATGGTAACATGTTATTGTACGAACAGAACTAGATAGATGTGTAACGATGGTAACATGTTATTGTACCAACAGAACTAGATAGATGTGTAACGATGGTAACATGTTATTGTACGAACAGAACTAGATAGATGTGTAACTATGGTAACATGTTATTGTACGAACAGAACTAGATAGATGTGTAACGATGGTAACATGTTATTGTACGAACAGAACTAGATAGATGTGTAACGATGGTAACATGTTATTGTACGAACAGAACTAGATAGATGTGTAACTATGGTAACATGTTATTGTTCGAACAGAACTAGATAGATGTGTAACGATGGTAACATGTTATTGTACGAACAGAACTAGATAGATATGTAACTTTGGTAATATTTGATTTCACCAACATAAGTAGATGTGTTACTATGGTAACATTTGATTTAACCAACAGAACTAGATAGATGTGTAACTATGGTAACATGTTATTGTACGAACAGAACTAGATAGATGTGTAACTTTGGTAACATGTTATTGTACGAACAGAACTAGATAGATGTGTAACTTTGGTAACATGTTATTGTACCAACAGAACTAGATAGATGTGTAACTTTGGTAACATGTTATTGTACGAACAGAACTAGATAGATATGTAACTATGGTAATATTTGATTTCACCAACATAAGTAGATGTGTTACTATGGTAACATTTGATTTAACCAACAGAACTAGATAGATGTGTAACTATGGTAACATGTTATTGTACGAACAGAACTAGATAGATGTGTAACTTTGGTAACATGTTATTGTACGAACAGAACTAGATAGATGTGTAACTATGGTAACATGTTATTGTACGAACAGAACTAGATAGATATGTAACTATGGTAATATTTGATTTCACCAACATAAGTAGATGTGTTACTATGGTAACATTTGATTTAACCAACAGAACTAGATACATGTAGATGTGTAACTATGGTAACATGTGGTTTTTCAAGACCTGGTGACTAAAGTATATTAATTTTGGAAAGCAGCAAAAATATACACATACCTGTTTCCTGTGTAATTATTTTGAGTTCTGACTGTGATTTTAATAGTATCCTAGCAACTACATGTTGTCCTAGATAAGTAGCTATGGTAACAGTGTTCCTCTTCGGTAACCATGGATACTCCAATGGGTGATGTAGAGGAGGTGTACAGGGAATAATTAAAGAAAACGTGGAATATGGATTTTTTGTGAAGACACATAGATGCGTTTGTATGGTTGGTGAGATGACAGTGGTATCGGTGTGTTAAGCCAGTCAGACATGCTGGCCCAGTACTGGGGCCACTTGGTAAGTGTAAGGTATATGGCATGTTGTCCTGGCGCAGCAGGGCTGGGTCAGGCCACCCTGTCTGTGTGAGCTAGTCCATTACCAGCTGTTGTCCCCTGGATACCTTATGGAACACTCCTCCGGATTTCTTTGCTAGGCTTTTTTTAGCAGCAAATATAAAGTGACTGTTTTGCCTGTTAAAAGACAGTATCAGTCAAAATTGCAGATGAATGGATGTATTTGTGTGCCGTGCTTGCAATGCGTCAAGCTTAACTTAGCGAGATTTAAAAATCAATTGCTCAGCCTAGATGTACAGTACAAGTGGCAAAGTTTGAAATATAGACAAGTAACTTCAGGATCAATGTTGATAAAATCAGGGACCATTAATGATACTGACAGACACATTGGGCTTCAACCAACTACTGAAATGTGTCCAGGGCTCAGATTGTAAAAGGAGTTGTGTAAAATGTACAACTGCATGACTGTGTTGTTCAGTGTAATACATCAGGGTTCAGTGTTTACACCAAGTATGGATTTATTTTGGATTCAAACAATGAAATACATGGAAGGGAATGGCAGATCTGTACCGAGTCTCAAGTAATACCAATTATATCAGGTTTGTGTTCTGATAAGAAATCTGTGTTAGTTAGAATTCCATGATTAGTAAAACCCTGGGATTAGTAAAACCCTGGGATTAGTAAAACCCTGGGATTAGTAAAACCATGGGATTAGTACAAACCCTGGGATTAGTAATAACCCTGGGATGATTAAAAACCCTGGGATTAGTACATTAGTACAAACCCTGGAATTAGTTAAACCCTGGGATTAGTACAAACCATGGGATTAAGTACAAACCCTGGGATTAAGTACAAACACTGGGATTAGTTAAACCCTGGGATTAGTACAAACCATGGGATTAAGTACAAAACCTGGGATTAGTAAAACCCTGGGATTAGTACATCAGTACAAACCCTGGGATTAGTACAAACCATGGGATTAAGTACAAAACCTGGGATTAGTAAAACCCTGGGATTATTACAAACCATGGGATTAGTACAAACCCATGGATTAGTACAAACCATGGGAGTAGTAAAAACCCTGGGATTAGTAAAACCCAGGGATTAGTACAAACCATGGGAGTAGTAAAAACCCTGGGATTAGTAAAACCCAGGGATTAGTACAAACCATGGGATTAGTACAAATCATTGGATTAGTACAAATCATGGGATTAATACAAACCCTGGGATTAGTAAAACCCTGGGATTAGTAAAAACCCTGGGATTAGTACAAACCTTGGGATTAGTAAAACCCTGGGATTAGTACAAACCATGGGATTAGTAAAACCCTGGGATTAGTACAAACCTTGGGATTAGTAAAACCCTGGGGTTAGTGAAAACCCTAGAATTCGTACAAACCATGGGATTAGTACAAACATGTTATTAGTTGAATATTTCTTCTGACCAAAGCTTTTATTTCATTTTGTTTCTCATCTGACCCAAAGGGTCCCAATGTATAGCCATAACTTTAGCCATCGTGCACCGTTCCTAAACTTTCCCTTTAAGAAACTTGTTCTCAATAACCAAAAGGCCCAGGGTGCTGATTGTGCAGATGTAAATGAATGACTTTGACCTACTTTCAAGGTCACATGGGTCAAATATGTTAAAACCTATTTGCAACTTCTTCTCAATAACCGAAAGGCCCAGGCTACTGATATTTGGCCTGTAGCATGCTGGGATGAAGGACTACCAAGTTTGTTAAAATGAATGACCTTAAATCTCTTTCAATGTGTTAAAAATTTTTCAAACAACTTCTTCTCAGTTACTTAAAGGCCTAGGGTGCTGATATAATGCATGTAGTATGCTGGGATGAAGGGCTACCAAGTTTGTTCAAATGAATGACCTTGATCCACTTTCAAGGTCACAGGGGTCACATGTCTTCAAATCTTCGAGAAACTTCTTCTCAATAACCAGGGAACTGATATTTGGCCTGTAGCATGCTGGGATGAAGGGCTACCAAGTTTATGTGAAAGAATTTCCTTGACCCAGTTTCAAGGTTATAGGGGTCAAATGTTATAAAAATCTTCCAGAAACTTCTCAATACCAGAAATATCCAGGGTACTGATATTTGGCCTGTAGCATGCTTAAATGAATCACTACCAAGTTTGTTTAAATGAATGACCTTGACCTGCTCTCAGGGTCACAGGAGTCAAATATGTTAATATCATAACCAACTTACATTATAAATAGTCAGGTGACCATTAAGGCCTGTTGGGCCTTTTGTTTTATTAGTCCCCTACTGGGGAAGCTGGAGGGGACTATTAGTTCACCTGCCGTCTGTCCGTTTGCCTGTCACCATTTTGGGGTTTCCATGCATTATCTATAAGCACATATTGAAAGTTGGTATACAGATACATCATGAGGATATCTAGGCAGGGTTGCCAACCAGAGATTTTTTAGACTATATGCTGCGGCGTTTTTTCATTAATTCAGTTAATGTTGCAGAAAAACATGAGACATTAACAGATATTTCAGTCATTTTCAGTATTCAATATATTATTCAATTAAACACAGTATATATATGGTACAAAATTGCAAGTAGATTCTGATCCCTCATTGGCAAATGATTGAGATTTTATTTATTATTTATTTTTAGTTCTTGGTATATTTTCATTCAATTACATGATATTTGGTAATTCCTTATTAATCTAGAAAAAAAAAAAATTTAATGAAGTAAAATCTGGGGGGTAGGGGGGGGGGGGGGGGTGTCCCCTCCTACAATTTTCTACCCATCTCTTTCAAACTTGATAGGCTTAATAATGATGACACGAAGTTATGTTTTCCTGAATGGCAGTGTGATTCAACAATAGTTACTAGTGTTATGCCCTTCGGGACAATATATAGAAAATGTGTTTACTTTCGCTAGTTTTTGTATGCTCTTGGGTTTTGTTCATTTGGGTAATTATAGAGAACATATCACTGGTATGAAAATTTAGGATTCGGTATGGTGCAAATTTTAACAGTTATCTTTTGTTTTATAGAAACATGGAACTACCGCCCGCGGCCTGAGACCGGTCAAGCTGGACGCTGAGGTAAGTAAATACATGTTTATTATACCGAACAATCCTGGGACATAGTGATGGGACACTATCATTGTGTCTGGTGAGTAAGGTGACCTGATCACTGGTAATCCTGGGACATGGTGATGGGACACTATCATTGTGTCTGTGGTGAGTAAGGTGACCTGATCACTGGTAATCCTGGGACATAGTGATGGGACACTATCATTGTGTCTGTGGAGAGTAAGGTGACCTGATCACTGGTAATCCTGGGACATAGTGATGGGACACTATCATTGTGTCTGTAGAGAGTAAGGTGACCAGATCACTGGTAATCCTGGGACACAGTGATGGGACACTGTCATTGTGTCTGTGGAGAGTAAGGTGACCTGATCACTGTTAATCCTGGGACATAGTGATGGGACACTATCATTGTGTCTGTGGAGTGTAAGGTGACCTGATCACTGGTAATCCTGGGACACAGTGATGGGACACTATCATTGTGTCTGTAGAGAGTAAGGTGACCTGATCACTGGTAATCCTGGGACATAGTGATGGGACACTATCATTGTGTCTGTGGAGAGTAAGGTGACCTGATCACTGGTAATCCTGGGACATAGTGATGGGACACTATCATTGTGTCTGTGGAGAGTAAGGTGACCTGATCACTGGTAATCCTGGGACATGGTGATGGGACACTATCATTGTGTCTGTGGAGTGTAAGGTGACCTGATCACTGGTAATCCTGGGACATAGTGATGGGACACTATCATTGTGTCTGTGGAGAGTAAGGTGACGGATCACTGGTAATCCTGGGACATAGTGATGGGACACTATCATTGTGTCTGTGGAGAGTAAGGTGACCTGATCACTGGTAATCCTGGGACATAGTGATGGGACACTATCATTGTGTCTGTGGAGAGTAAGGTGACCTGATCACTGGTAATCCTGGGACATAGTGATGGGACACTATCATTGTGTCTGTGGAGAGTAAGGTGACCTGATCACTGGTAATCCTGGGACATAGTGATGGGACACTATCATTGTGTCTGTGGAGTGTAAGGTGACGGATCACTGGTAATCCTGGGACATAGTGATGGGACACTATCATTGTGTCTGTGGAGAGTAAGGTGACCTGATCACTGGTAATCCTGGGACATAGTGATGGGACACTATCATTGTGTCTGTGGAGTGTAAGGTGACCTGATCACTGGTAATCCTGGGACATAGTGATGGGACACTATCATTGTGTCTGTAGAGAGTAAGGTGACCAGATCACTGGTAATCCTGGGACATAGTGATGGGACACTGTCATTGTGTCTGTGGAGAGTAAGGTGACCTGATCACTGGTAATCCTGGGACATAGTGATGGGACACTATCATTGTGTCTGTGGAGAGTAAGGTGACCTGATCACTGGTAATCCTGGGACATAGTGATGGGACACTATCATTGTGTCTGTGGAGTGTAAGGTGACCTGATCACTGGTAATCCTGGGACATAGTGATGGGACACTATCATTGTGTCTGTGGAGTGTAAGGTGACCTGATCACTGGTAATCCTGGGACATAGTGATGGGACACTATCATTGTGTCTGTAGAGAGTAAGGTGACCAGATCACTGGTAATCCTGGGACATAGTGATGGGACACTATCATTGTGTCTGTAGAGAGTAAGGTGACCTGATCACTGGTAATCCTGGGACATAGTGATGGGACACTATCATTGTGTCTGTGGAGAGTAAGGTGACCTGATCACTGGTAATCCTGGGACATAGTGATGGGACACTATCATTGTGTCTGTGGAGAGTAAGGTGACAGATCACTGGTAATCCTGGGACATAGTGATGGGACACTATCATTGTGTCTGTGGAGAGTAAGGTGACAGATCACTGGTAATCCTGGGACATAGTGATGGGACACTATCATTGTGTCTGTAGAGAGTAAGGTGACCTGATCACTGGTAATCCTGGGACATAGTGATGGGACACTATCATTGTGTCTGTGGAGAGTAAGGTGACCTGATCACTGGTAATCCTGGGACATAGTGATGGGACACTATCATTGTGTCTGTGGAGAGTAAGGTGACCTGATCACTGGTAATCCTGGGACATAGTGATGGGACACTATCATTGTGTCTGTGGAGAGTAAGGTGACCAGATCACTGGTAATCCTGGGACATAGTGATGGGACACTATCATTGTGTCTGTGGAGAGTAAGGTGACCTGATCACTGGTAATCCTGGGACATAGTGATGGGACACTATCATTGTGTCTGTGGTGAGTAAGGTGACCTGATCACTGGTAATCCTGGGACATAGTGATGGGACACTATCATTGTGTCTGTGGAGAGTAAGGTGACGGATCACTGGTAATCCTGGGACATAGTGATGGGACACTATCATTGTGTCTGTGGAGAGTAAGGTGACCAGATCACTGGTAATCCTGGGACATAGTGATGGGACACTATCATTGTGTCTGTGGAGAGTAAGGTGACCTGATCACTGGTAATCCTGGGACATAGTGATGGGACACTATCATTGTGTCTGTGGAGAGTAAGGTGACCTGATCACTGGTAATCCTGGGACATAGTGATGGGACACTATCATTGTGTCTGTGGAGAGTAAGGTGACCAGATCACTGGTAATCCTGGGACATAGTGATGGGACACTATCATGGCGTCTGTAGAGAGTAAGGTGACGGATCACTGATAATCCTGGGACATAGTGATGGGACACCATCATTATACCCCCCCGCAACGAAGTTAGGGGGGGTATACTGGAATCAGCTTGTCTGTCCGTCTGTCTGTCCGTAGAAAAATGTTGTCCGGACAACTCCTCCTAAACTAGTGGATCGATTTCAATATAACTTGGCAGTATTGTTGGGGACCATGTGTAGATGTGCATGCAGGGTTTCGTTTGTCAAAATTGTGGTTGCCATGGTAACCAGGTCACTATACACAGGTTTCCATAATAAAATGTTGTCCGGACAACTCCTCCTAAACTACTGGATCGATTTCAATAAAATTTGGCAGTATTGTTGGGGACCATGTGTAGATGTGCATGCAGAGTTTTGTTTGTCAAAATTTTGGTTGCCATGGTAACCAGGTCACTATACACAGGTTTCCATTATAATGTGTTGTCCGGACAACTCCTCCTAAACTACTGGATCAATTTCAGTGAAACTTGGCAGTATTGTTGGGGACCATGTATAGATTTGCATACAGGGTTTCGTTTGTCAAAATTTTGGTTACCATGGTAATGAGGTGACTATACACAGGTTTCCGTAATAACATGATGTCTGGACAACTTCTTCTAAACTACTGGGTCATTTTCAATGAAACTTCGCAGTAAGTAATGTTGAGGATTACTATACACAGGTTAAAATTTGTCCGTTCGGCTTTTAAAATTCTGCTGACTGTTGACATTATATAATGCATGTTATATACAACTTGTACTACATCATGTTTTTTTCAAAAACATGTCAGACACCTCTAATAAGAGGTAGCGGGGGGGTATTAGTCAGCCATCGGCTTACAGTTCTAGTTGTGTCTGTAGAGAGTAAGGTGACCAGATCACTGGTAATCCTGGGACATAGTGATGGGACACTATCATTGTGTCTGTGGAGTGTAAGGTGACCTGATCACTGGTAATCCTGGGACATAGTGATGGGACACTATCATTGTGTCTGTGGAGTGTAAGGTGACCTGATCACTGGTAATCCTGGGACATAGTGATGGGACTCTATCATTGTGTCTGTGGAGAGTAAGGTGACCTGATCACTGGTAATCCTGGGACATAGTGATGGGACACTGTCATTTCGTCTGTGGAGAGTAAGGTGACCTGATCACTGGTAATCCTGGGACATAGTGATGGGACACTGTCATTGTGTCTGTGGAGAGTAAGGTGACCTGATCACTGGTAATCCTGGGACATAGTGATGGGACACTATCATTGTGTCTGTAGAGAGTAAGGTGACCTGATCACTGGTAATCCTGGGACATAGTGATGGGACACTATCATTGTGTCTGTGGAGAGTAAGGTGACCTGATCACTGGTAATCCTGGGACATAGTGATGGGACACTATCATTGTGTCTGTGGTGAGTAAGGTGACCTGATCACTGGTAATCCTGGGACATAGTGATGGGACACTATCATTGTGTCTGTAGAGAGTAAGGTGACTTAACACTGGTAATCCTGGGACATAGTGATGGGACACTATCATTGTGTCTGTGGAGAGTAAGGTGACCAGATCACTGGTAATCCTGGGACATAGTGATGGGACACTATCATTGTGTCTGTGGAGAGTAAGGTGACCTGATCACTGGTAATCCTGGGACATAGTGATGGGACACTATCATTGTGTCTGTAGAGAGTAAGGTGACCAGATCACTGGTAATCCTGGGACATAGTGATGGGACTCTATCATTGTGTCTGTGTTGAGTAAGGTGACCAGATCACTGGTAATCCTGGGACATAGTGATGGGACACTATCATTGTGTCTGTAGAGAGTAAGGTGACCTGATCACTGGTAATCCTGGGACATAGTGATGGGACACTATCATTGTGTCTGTAGAGAGTAAGGTGACCTGATCACTGGTAATCCTGGGACATAGTGATGGGACACTATCATTGTGTCTGTAGAGAGTAAGGTGACCAGATCACTGGTAATCCTGGGACATAGTGATGGGACACTATCATTGTGTCTGTGTTGAGTAAGGTGACCAGATCACTGGTAATCCTGGGACATAGTGATGGGACACTATCATTGTGTCTGTAGAGAGTAAGGTGACCTGATCACTGGTAATCCTGGGACATAGTGATGGGACACTATCATTGTGTCTGTAGAGAGTAAGGTGACCAGATCACTGGTAATCCTGGGACATAGTGATGGGACACTATCATTGTGTCTGTGGAGAGTAAGGTGACCTGATCACTGGTAATCCTGGGACATAGTGATGGGACACTATCATTGTGTCTGTGGAGAGTAAGGTGACTTAACACTGGTAATCCTGGGACATAGTGATGGGACACTATCATTGTGTCTGTAGAGAGTAAGGTGACCTGATCACTGGTAATCCTGGGACATAGTGATGGGACACTATCATTGTGTCTGTGGAGAGTAAGGTGACCAGATCACTGGTAATCCTCGGACATAGTGATGGGACACTATCATTGTGTCTGTGGAGAGTAAGGTGACCAGATCACTGGTAATCCTGGGACATAGTGATGGGACACTGTCATTGTGTCTGTGGAGAGTAAGGTGACCTGATCACTGGTAATCCTGGGACATAGTGATGGGACACTATCATTGTGTCTGTGGAGAGTAAGGTGACCTGATCACTGGTAATCCTGGGACATAGTGATGGGACACTATCATTGTGTCTGTGGAGAGTAAGGTGACGGATCACTGGTAATCCTGGGACATAGTGATGGGACACTATCATTGTGTCTGTAGAGAGTAAGGTGACCAGATCACTGGTAATCCTGGGACATAGTGATGGGACTCTATCATTGTGTCTGTGTTGAGTAAGGTGACCAGATCACTGGTAATCCTGGGACATAGTGATGGGACACTATCATTGTGTCTGTAGAGAGTAAGGTGACCTGATCACTGGTAATCCTGGGACATAGTGATGGGACACTATCATTGTGTCTGTAGAGAGTAAGGTGACCTGATCACTGGTAATCCTGGGACATAGTGATGGGACACTATCATTGTGTCTGTAGAGAGTAAGGTGACCAGATCACTGGTAATCCTGGGACATAGTGATGGGACACTATCATTGTGTCTGTGTTGAGTAAGGTGACCAGATCACTGGTAATCCTGGGACATAGTGATGGGACACTATCATTGTGTCTGTAGAGAGTAAGGTGACCTGATCACTGGTAATCCTGGGACATAGTGATGGGACACTATCATTGTGTCTGTAGAGAGTAAGGTGACCAAATCACTGGTAATCCTGGGACATAGTGATGGGACACTATCATTGTGTCTGTGGAGAGTAAGGTGACCTGATCACTGGTAATCCTGGGACATAGTGATGGGACACTATCATTGTGTCTGTGGAGAGTAAGGTGACTTAACACTGGTAATCCTGGGACATAGTGATGGGACACTATCATTGTGTCTGTAGAGAGTAAGGTGACCTGATCACTGGTAATCCTGGGACATAGTGATGGGACACTATCATTGTGTCTGTGGAGAGTAAGGTGACCAGATCACTGGTAATCCTCGGACATAGTGATGGGACACTATCATTGTGTCTGTGGAGAGTAAGGTGACCAGATCACTGGTAATCCTGGGACATAGTGATGGGACACTGTCATTGTGTCTGTGGAGAGTAAGGTGACCTGATCACTGGTAATCCTAGGACATAGTGATGGGACACTATCATTGTGTCTGTGGAGAGTAAGGTGACCTGATTACTGGTAATCCTGGGACATAGTGATGGGACACTATCATTGTGTCTGTGGAGAGTAAGGTGACGGATCACTGGTAATCCTGGGACATAGTGATGGGACACTATCATTGTGTCTGTGGAGAGTAAGGTGACCAGATCACTGGTAATCCTGGGACATAGTGATGGGACACTATCATTGTGTCTGTGGTGAGTAAGGTGACCTGATCACTGGTAATCCTGGGACATAGTGATGGGACACTATCATTGTGTCTGTGGAGAGTAAGGTGACCAGATCACTGGTAATCCTGGGACATAGTGATGGGACACTATCATTGTGTCTGTGGTGAGTAAGGTGACCTGATCACTGGTAATCCTGGGACATAGTGATGGGACACTATCATTGTGTCTGTGGTGAGTAAGGTGACCTGATCACTGGTAATCCTGGGACATAGTGATGGGACACTATCATTGTGTCTGTAGAGAGTAAGGTGACCTGATCACTGGTAATCCTGGGACATAGTGATGGGACACTATCATTGTGTCTGTGGTGAGTAAGGTGACCTGATCACTGGTAATCCTGGGACATAGTGATGGGACACTATCATTGTGTCTGTGGAGAGTAAGGTGACCTGATCACTGGTAATCCTGGGACATAGTGATGGGACACTATCATTGTGTCTGTGGAGAGTAAGGTGACCTGATCACTGGTAATCCTGGGACATAGTGATGGGACACTATCATTGTGTCTGTGGTGAGTAAGGTGACGGATCACTGGTAATCCTGGGACATAGTGATGGGACACTATCATTGTGTCTGTAGAGAGTAAGGTGACCAGATCACTGGTAATCCTGGGACATAGTGATGGGACACTATCATTGTGTCTGTAGAGAGTAAGGTGACCTGATCACTGGTAATCCTGGGACATAGTGATGGGACACTATCATTGTGTCTGTGGAGAGTAAGGTGACCAGATCACTGGTAATCCTGGGACATAGTGATGGGACACTATCATTGTGTCTGTGGAGAGTAAGGTGACTTAACACTGGTAATCCTGGGACATAGTGATGGGACACTATCATTGTGTCTGTGTTGAGTAAGGTGTCCAGATCACTGGTAATCCTAGGACATAGTGATGGGACACTATCATTGTGTCTGTAGAGAGTAAGGTGACCAGATCACTGGTAATCCTAGGACATAGTGATGGGACACTATCATTGTGTCTGTGGAGAGTAAGGTGACCTGATCACTGGTAATCCTGGGACATAGTGATGGGACACTATCATTGTGTCTGTAGAGAGTAAGGTGACCAGATCACTGGTAATCCTAGGACATAGTGATGGGACACTATCATTGTGTCTGTGGAGAGTAAGGTGACCAGATCACTGGTAATCCTGGGACATAGTGATGGGACACTATCATTGTGTCTGTAGAGAGTAAGGTGACCTGATCACTGGTAATCCTGGGACATAGTGATGGGACACTATCATTGTGTCTGTGTTGAGTAAGGTGTCCAGATCACTGGTAATCCTAGGACATAGTGATGGGACACTATCATTGTGTCTGTGGAGAGTAAGGTGACCTGATCACTGGTAATCCTGGGACATAGTGATGGGACACTATCATTGTGTCTGTAGAGAGTAAGGTGACCAGATCACTGGTAATCCTAGGACATAGTGATGGGACACTATCATTGTGTCTGTGGAGAGTAAGGTGACCTGATCACTGGTAATCCTGGGACATAGTGATGGGACACTATCATTGTGTCTGTAGAGAGTAAGGTGACCAGATCACTGGTAATCCTAGGACATAGTGATGGGACACTATCATTGTGTCTGTGGAGAGTAAGGTGACCAGATCACTGGTAATCCTGGGACATAGTGATGGGACACTATCATTGTGTCTGTAGAGAGTAAGGTGACCTGATCACTGGTAATCCTGGGACATAGTGATGGGACACTATCATTGTGTCTGTGGAGAGTAAGGTGACGGATCACTGGTAATCCTGGGACATAGTGATGGGACACTATCATTGTGTCTGTGTTGAGTAAGGTGACCTGATCACTGGTAATCCTGGGACATAGTGATGGGACACTATCATTGTGTCTGTGTTGAGTAAGGTGACCTGATCACTGGTAATCCTGGGACATAGTGATGGGACACTATCATTGTGTCTGTAGAGAGTAAGGTGTCCTGATCACTAGTAATCCTGGGACATAGTGATGGGACACTATCATTGTGTCTGTAGAGAGTAAGGTGACCAGATCACTGGTAATCCTGGGACATAGTGATGGGACACTATCATTGTGTCTGTAGAGAGTAAGGTGACCTGATCACTGGTAATCCTGGGACATAGTGATGGGACACTATCATTGTGTCTGTGGAGAGTAAGGTGACCAGATCACTGGTAATCCTGGGACATAGTGATGGGACACTATCATTGTGTCTGTGGAGAGTAAGGTGACTTAACACTGGTAATCCTGGGACATAGTGATGGGACACTATCATTGTGTCTGTGTTGAGTAAGGTGTCCAGATCACTGGTAATCCTAGGACATAGTGATGGGACACTATCATTGTGTCTGTAGAGAGTAAGGTGACCTGATCACTGGTAATCCTGGGACATAGTGATGGGACACTATCATTGTGTCTGTGTTGAGTAAGGTGTCCAGATCACTGGTAATCCTAGGACATAGTGATGGGACACTATCATTGTGTCTGTAGAGAGTAAGGTGACGGATCACTGGTAATCCTGGGACATAGTGATGGGACACTATCATTGTGTCTGTGGAGAGTAAGGTGACCTGATCACTGGTAATCCTGGGACATAGTGATGGGACACTATCATTGTGTCTGTGGAGAGTAAGGTGACGGATCACTGGTAATCCTGGGACATAGTGATGGGACACTATCATTGTGTCTGTAGAGAGTAAGGTGACGGACCACTGGTAATCCTGGGACATAGTGATGGGACACTATCATTGTGTCTGTGGAGAGTAAGGTGACCAGATCACTGGTAATCCTAGGACATAGTGATGGGACACTATCATTGTGTCTGTGGAGAGTAAGGTGACCTGATCACTGGTAATCCTGGGACATAGTGATGGGACACTATCATTGTGTCTGTAGAGAGTAAGGTGACCAGATCACTGGTAATCCTAGGACATAGTGATGGGACACTATCATTGTGTCTGTGGAGAGTAAGGTGACCAGATCACTGGTAATCCTGGGACATAGTGATGGGACACTATCATTGTGTCTGTAGAGAGTAAGGTGACCTGATCACTGGTAATCCTGGGACATAGTGATGGGACACTATCATTGTGTCTGTGGAGAGTAAGGTGACGGATCACTGGTAATCCTGGGACATAGTGATGGGACACTATCATTGTGTCTGTGTTGAGTAAGGTGACCTGATCACTGGTAATCCTGGGACATAGTGATGGGACACTATCATTGTGTCTGTGTTGAGTAAGGTGACCTGATCACTGGTAATCCTGGGACATAGTGATGGGACACTATCATTGTGTCTGTAGAGAGTAAGGTGTCCTGATCACTAGTAATCCTGGGACATAGTGATGGGACACTATCATTGTGTCTGTGGAGAGTAAGGTGACCTGATCACTAGTAATCCTGGGACATAGTGATGGGACACTATCATTGTGTCTGTGGAGAGTAAGGTGACCTGATCACTGGTAATCCTGGGACATAGTGATGGGACACTATCATTGTGTCTGTGGAGAGTAAGGTGACCAGATCACTGGTAATCCTGGGACATAGTGATGGGACACTATCATTGTGTCTGTAGAGAGTAAGGTGACCAGATCACTGGTAATCCTGGGACATAGTGACGGGACACTATCATGGCGTCTGTGGAGAGTAAGGTGACCAGATCACTGGTAATCCTAGGACATAGTGATGGGACACTATCATTGTGTCTGTGGAGAGTAAGGTGACCAGATCACTGGTAATCCTGGGACATATACTGATGGGACACTATCATTGTGTCTGTGGAGAGTAAGGTGTCCTGATCACTGGTAATCCTAGGACATAGTGATGGGACACTATCATTGTGTCTGTGGAGAGTAAGGTGACCAGATCACTGGTAATCCTGGGACATAGTGATGGGACACTATCATTGTGTCTGTGGAGAGTAAGGTGACCTGATCACTGGTAATCCTGGGACATAGTGATGGGACACTATCATTGTGTCTGTGGAGAGTAAGGTAACCTGATCACTGGTAATCCTGGGACATAGTGATGGGACACTATCATTGTGTCTGTGGAGAGTAAGGTGTCCTGATCACTGGTAATCCTGGGACATAGTGATGGGACACTATCATTGTGTCTGTGGAGAGTAAGGTGACTTAACACTGGTAATCCTGGGACATAGTGATGGGACTCTATCATTGTGTCTGTAGAGAGTAAGGTGTCCAGATCACTGGTAATCCTGGGACATAGTGATGGGACACTATCATTGTGTCTGTAGAGAGTAAGGTGACGGATCACTGGTAATCCTGGGACATAGTGATGGGACACTATCATTGTGTCTGTAGAGAGTAAGGTGACCTGATCACTGGTAATCCTGGGACATAGTGATGGGACACTATCATTGTGTCTGTGGAGTGTAAGGTGACCTGATCACTGGTAATCCTGGGACATAGTGATGGGACACTATCATTGTGTCTGTGGAGAGTAAGGTGACCTGATCACTGGTAATCCTAGGACATAGTGATGGGACACTATCATTGTGTCTGTGGAGAGTAAGGTGACCAGATCACTGGTAATCCTGGGACATAGTGATGGGACACTATCATTGTGTCTGTAGAGAGTAAGGTGACCAGATCACTGGTAATCCTGGGACATAGTGATGGGACACTATCATTGTGTCTGTGTTGAGTAAGGTGTCCAGATCACTGGTAATCCTGGGACATAGTGATGGGACACTATCATTGTGTCTGTAGAGAGTAAGGTGTCCTGATCACTGGTAATCCTGGGACATAGTGATGGGACACTATCATTGTGTCTGTGGAGAGTAAGGTGACTTAACACTGGTAATCCTGGGACATAGTGATGGGACACTATCATTGTGTCTGTGGAGAGTAAGGTGACCTGATCACTAGTAATCCTGGGACATAGTGATGGGACACTATCATTGTGTCTGTGGAGAGTAAGGTGACCTGATCACTAGTAATCCTGGGACATAGTGATGGGACACTATCATTGTGTCTGTGGAGAGTAAGGTGACCTGATCACTGGTAATCCTGGGACATAGTGATGGGACACTATCATTGTGTCTGTGGAGAGTAAGGTGACCAGATCACTGGTAATCCTGGGACATAGTGATGGGACACTATCATTGTGTCTGTAGAGAGTAAGGTGACCAGATCACTGGTAATCCTGGGACATAGTGATGGGACACTATCATGGCGTCTGTGGAGAGTAAGGTGACCAGATCACTGGTAATCCTAGGACATAGTGATGGGACACTATCATTGTGTCTGTGGAGAGTAAGGTGACCAGATCACTGGTAATCCTGGGACATAGTGATGGGACACTATCATTGTGTCTGTGGAGAGTAAGGTGTCCTGATCACTGGTAATCCTAGGACATAGTGATGGGACACTATCATTGTGTCTGTGGAGAGTAAGGTGACCAGATCACTGGTAATCCTGGGACATAGTGATGGGACACTATCATTGTGTCTGTGGAGAGTAAGGTGACCTGATCACTGGTAATCCTGGGACATAGTGATGGGACACTATCATTGTGTCTGTGGAGAGTAAGGTAACCTGATCACTGGTAATCCTGGGACATAGTGATGGGACACTATCATTGTGTCTGTGGAGAGTAAGGTGTCCTGATCACTGGTAATCCTGGGACATAGTGATGGGACACTATCATTGTGTCTGTGGAGAGTAAGGTGACTTAACACTGGTAATCCTGGGACATAGTGATGGGACTCTATCATTGTGTCTGTAGAGAGTAAGGTGTCCAGATCACTGGTAATCCTGGGACATAGTGATGGGACTCTATCATTGTGTCTGTAGAGAGTAAGGTGACTTAACACTGGTAATCCTGGGACATAGTGATGGGACACTATCATTGTGTCTGTGGAGAGTAAGGTGACCTGATCACTGGTAATCCTGGGACATAGTGATGGGACACTATCATTGTGTCTGTGGAGAGTAAGGTGTCCAGATCACTGGTAATCCTGGGACATAGTGATGGGACACTATCATTGTGTCTGTGGAGTGTAAGGTGTCCTGATCACTGGTAATCCTGGGACATAGTGATGGGACACTATCATTGTGTCTGTGGTGAGTAAGGTGACCTGATCACTGGTAATCCTGGGACATAGTGATGGGACACTATCATTGTGTCTGTGGAGAGTAAGGTGACCAGATCACTGGTAATCCTGGGACATAGTGATGGGACACTATCATTGTGTCTGTGGTGAGTAAGGTGACTTAACACTGGTAATCCTGGGACATAGTGATGGGACACTATCATTGTGTCTGTGGAGTGTAAGGTGACCTGATCACTGGTAATCCTGGGACATAGTGATGGGACACTATCATTGTGTCTGTGGAGTGTAAGGTGTCCTGATCACTGGTAATCCTGGGACATAGTGATGGGACACTATCATTGTGTCTGTGGAGTGTAAGGTGTCCTGATCACTGGTAATCCTGGGACATAGTGATGGGACACTATCATTGTGTCTGTAGAGAGTAAGGTGACCTGATCACTGGTAATCCTGGGACATAGTGATGGGACACTATCATTGTGTCTGTAGAGAGTAAGGTGACCAGATCACTGGTAATCCCGGGACATAGTGATGGGACACTATCATTGTGTCTGTAGAGAGTAAGGTGACGGATCACTGGTAATCCTGGGACATAGTGATGGGACACTATCATTGTGTCTGTAGAGAGTAAGGTGACCTGATCACTGGTAATCCTGGGACATAGTGATGGGACACTATCATTGTGTCTGTGGAGTGTAAGGTGACCTGATCACTGGTAATCCTGGGACATAGTGATGGGACACTATCATTGTGTCTGTGGAGAGTAAGGTGACCTGATCACTGGTAATCCTAGGACATAGTGATGGGACACTATCATTGTGTCTGTGGAGAGTAAGGTGACCAGATCACTGGTAATCCTGGGACATAGTGATGGGACACTATCATTGTGTCTGTAGAGAGTAAGGTGACCAGATCACTGGTAATCCTGGGACATAGTGATGGGACACTATCATTGTGTCTGTGTTGAGTAAGGTGTCCAGATCACTGGTAATCCTGGGACATAGTGATGGGACACTATCATTGTGTCTGTAGAGAGTAAGGTGTCCTGATCACTGGTAATCCTGGGACATAGTGATGGGACACTATCATTGTGTCTGTGGAGAGTAAGGTGACTTAACACTGGTAATCCTGGGACATAGTGATGGGACACTATCATTGTGTCTGTGGAGAGTAAGGTGACCTGATCACTGGTAATCCTGGGACATAGTGATGGGACACTATCATTGTGTCTGTAGAGAGTAAGGTGACTTAACACTGGTAATCCTGGGACATAGTGATGGGACACTATCATTGTGTCTGTGGAGAGTAAGGTGACCTGATCACTGGTAATCCTGGGACATAGTGATGGGACACTATCATTGTGTCTGTGGAGAGTAAGGTGACCTGATCACTGGTAATCCTGGGACATAGTGATGGGACACTATCATTGTGTCTGTGGTGAGTAAGGTAACCAGATCACTGGTAATCCTGCGACATAGTGATGGGACACTATCATTGTGTCTGTGGAGTGTAAGGTGACCTGATCACTGGTAATCCTGGGACATAGTGATGGGACACTATCATTGTGTCTGTGGAGAGTAAGGTGACCAGATCACTGGTAATCCTGGGACATAGTGATGGGACACTATCATTGTGTCTGTGGAGAGTAAGGTGACCTGATCACTGGTAATCCTGGGACATAGTGATGGGACACTATCATTGTGTCTGTGGAGAGTAAGGTGACCAGATCACTGGTAATCCTGGGACATAGTGATGGGACACTATCATTGTGTCTGTGGAGTGTAAGGTGACCTGATCACTGGTAATCCTGGGACATAGTGATGGGACACTATCATTGTGTCTGTGGAGAGTAAGGTGTACTGATCACTGGTAATCCTGGGACATAGTGATGGGACACTATCATTGTGTCTGTGGAGTGTAAGGTGACCTGATCACTGGTAATCCTGGGACATAGTGATGGGACACTATCATTGTGTCTGTGGAGAGTAAGGTGACCAGATCACTGGTAATCTTGGGACATAGTGATGGGACACTATCATTGTGTCTGTGGAGAGTAAGGTGACCTGATCACTGGTAATCCTGGGACATAGTGATGGGACACTATCATTGTGTCTGTGTTGAGTAAGGTGACCAGATCACTGGTAATCCTGGGACATAGTGATGGGACACTATCATTGTGTCTGTAGAGAGTAAGGTTACCTGATCACTGGTAATCCTGGGACATAGTGATGGGACACTGTCATTGTGTCTGTAGAGAGTAAGGTGACCTGATCACTGGTAATCCTGGGACATAGTGATGGGACACTATCATTGTGTCTGTGGAGAGTAAGTTGACCTGATCACTGGTAATCCTGGGACATAGTGATGGGACACTGTCATTGTGTCTGTGGTGAGTAAGGTGACCAGATCACTGGTAATCCTGGGACATAGTGATGGGACACTATCATTGTGTCTGTGTTGAGTAAGGTGACCAGATCACTGGTAATCCTGGGACATAGTGATGGGACACTATCATTGTGTCTGTGTTGAGTAAGGTGACCAGATCACTGGTAATCCTGGGACATAGTGATGGGACACTATCATTGTGTCTGTGGTGAGTAAGGTGACCAGATCACTGGTAATCCTGGGACATAGTGACGGGACACTATCATTGTGTCTGTAGAGAGTAAGGTGACCTGATCACTGGTAATCCTGGGACATAGTGATGGGACACTATCATTGTGTCTGTGGAGTGTAAGGTGACCTGATCACTGGTAATCCTGGGACATAGTGATGGGACACTATCATTGTGTCTGTGGAGAGTAAGGTGACCTGATCACTGGTAATCCTAGGACATAGTGATGGGACACTATCATTGTGTCTGTGGAGAGTAAGGTGACCAGATCACTGGTAATCCTGGGACATAGTGATGGGACACTATCATTGTGTCTGTAGAGAGTAAGGTGACCAGATCACTGGTAATCCTGGGACATAGTGATGGGACACTATCATTGTGTCTGTGTTGAGTAAGGTGTCCAGATCACTGGTAATCCTGGGACATAGTGATGGGACACTATCATTGTGTCTGTAGAGAGTAAGGTGTCCTGATCACTGGTAATCCTGGGACATAGTGATGGGACACTATCATTGTGTCTGTGGAGAGTAAGGTGACTTAACACTGGTAATCCTGGGACATAGTGATGGGACACTATCATTGTGTCTGTGGAGAGTAAGGTGACCTGATCACTAGTAATCCTGGGACATAGTGATGGGACACTATCATTGTGTCTGTGGAGAGTAAGGTGACCTGATCACTAGTAATCCTGGGACATAGTGATGGGACACTATCATTGTGTCTGTGGAGAGTAAGGTGACCTGATCACTGGTAATCCTGGGACATAGTGATGGGACACTATCATTGTGTCTGTGGAGAGTAAGGTGACCAGATCACTGGTAATCCTGGGACATAGTGATGGGACACTATCATTGTGTCTGTAGAGAGTAAGGTGACCAGATCACTGGTAATCCTGGGACATAGTGATGGGACACTATCATGGCGTCTGTGGAGAGTAAGGTGACCAGATCACTGGTAATCCTAGGACATAGTGATGGGACACTATCATTGTGTCTGTGGAGAGTAAGGTGACCAGATCACTGGTAATCCTGGGACATAGTGATGGGACACTATCATTGTGTCTGTGGAGAGTAAGGTGTCCTGATCACTGGTAATCCTAGGACATAGTGATGGGACACTATCATTGTGTCTGTGGAGAGTAAGGTGACCAGATCACTGGTAATCCTGGGACATAGTGATGGGACACTATCATTGTGTCTGTGGAGAGTAAGGTGACCTGATCACTGGTAATCCTGGGACATAGTGATGGGACACTATCATTGTGTCTGTGGAGAGTAAGGTAACCTGATCACTGGTAATCCTGGGACATAGTGATGGGACACTATCATTGTGTCTGTGGAGAGTAAGGTGTCCTGATCACTGGTAATCCTGGGACATAGTGATGGGACACTATCATTGTGTCTGTGGAGAGTAAGGTGACTTAACACTGGTAATCCTGGGACATAGTGATGGGACTCTATCATTGTGTCTGTAGAGAGTAAGGTGTCCAGATCACTGGTAATCCTGGGACATAGTGATGGGACTCTATCATTGTGTCTGTAGAGAGTAAGGTGACTTAACACTGGTAATCCTGGGACATAGTGATGGGACACTATCATTGTGTCTGTGGAGAGTAAGGTGACCTGATCACTGGTAATCCTGGGACATAGTGATGGGACACTATCATTGTGTCTGTGGAGAGTAAGGTGTCCAGATCACTGGTAATCCTGGGACATAGTGATGGGACACTATCATTGTGTCTGTGGAGTGTAAGGTGTCCTGATCACTGGTAATCCTGGGACATAGTGATGGGACACTATCATTGTGTCTGTGGTGAGTAAGGTGACCTGATCACTGGTAATCCTGGGACATAGTGATGGGACACTATCATTGTGTCTGTGGAGAGTAAGGTGACCAGATCACTGGTAATCCTGGGACATAGTGATGGGACACTATCATTGTGTCTGTGGTGAGTAAGGTGACTTAACACTGGTAATCCTGGGACATAGTGATGGGACACTATCATTGTGTCTGTGGAGTGTAAGGTGACCTGATCACTGGTAATCCTGGGACATAGTGATGGGACACTATCATTGTGTCTGTGGAGTGTAAGGTGTCCTGATCACTGGTAATCCTGGGACATAGTGATGGGACACTATCATTGTGTCTGTGGAGTGTAAGGTGTCCTGATCACTGGTAATCCTGGGACATAGTGATGGGACACTATCATTGTGTCTGTAGAGAGTAAGGTGACCTGATCACTGGTAATCCTGGGACATAGTGATGGGACACTATCATTGTGTCTGTAGAGAGTAAGGTGACCAGATCACTGGTAATCCCGGGACATAGTGATGGGACACTATCATTGTGTCTGTAGAGAGTAAGGTGACGGATCACTGGTAATCCTGGGACATAGTGATGGGACACTATCATTGTGTCTGTAGAGAGTAAGGTGACCTGATCACTGGTAATCCTGGGACATAGTGATGGGACACTATCATTGTGTCTGTGGAGTGTAAGGTGACCTGATCACTGGTAATCCTGGGACATAGTGATGGGACACTATCATTGTGTCTGTGGAGAGTAAGGTGACCTGATCACTGGTAATCCTAGGACATAGTGATGGGACACTATCATTGTGTCTGTGGAGAGTAAGGTGACCAGATCACTGGTAATCCTGGGACATAGTGATGGGACACTATCATTGTGTCTGTAGAGAGTAAGGTGACCAGATCACTGGTAATCCTGGGACATAGTGATGGGACACTATCATTGTGTCTGTGTTGAGTAAGGTGTCCAGATCACTGGTAATCCTGGGACATAGTGATGGGACACTATCATTGTGTCTGTAGAGAGTAAGGTGTCCTGATCACTGGTAATCCTGGGACATAGTGATGGGACACTATCATTGTGTCTGTGGAGAGTAAGGTGACTTAACACTGGTAATCCTGGGACATAGTGATGGGACACTATCATTGTGTCTGTGGAGAGTAAGGTGACCTGATCACTGGTAATCCTGGGACATAGTGATGGGACACTATCATTGTGTCTGTAGAGAGTAAGGTGACTTAACACTGGTAATCCTGGGACATAGTGATGGGACACTATCATTGTGTCTGTGGAGAGTAAGGTGACCTGATCACTGGTAATCCTGGGACATAGTGATGGGACACTATCATTGTGTCTGTGGAGAGTAAGGTGACCTGATCACTGGTAATCCTGGGACATAG
Organism: Mimachlamys varia; assembly: GCA_947623455.1. Taxonomy (NCBI): domain Eukaryota; kingdom Metazoa; phylum Mollusca; class Bivalvia; order Pectinida; family Pectinidae; genus Mimachlamys; species Mimachlamys varia. Next base: position 32,894,865 of record OX392543.1, read on the forward strand.
TGATGGGACACTATCATTGTGTCTGTGGTGAGTAAGGTAACCAGATCACTGGTAATCCTGCGACATAGTGATGGGACACTATCATTGTGTCTGTGGAGTGTAAGGTGACCTGATCACTGGTAATCCTGGGACATAGTGATGGGACACTATCATTGTGTCTGTGGAGAGTAAGGTGACCAGATCACTGGTAATCCTGGGACATAGTGATGGGACACTATCATTGTGTCTGTGGAGAGTAAGGTGACCTGATCACTGGTAATCCTGGGACATAGTGATGGGACACTATCATTGTGTCTGTGGAGAGTAAGGTGACCAGATCACTGGTAATCCTGGGACATAGTGATGGGACACTATCATTGTGTCTGTGGAGTGTAAGGTGACCTGATCACTGGTAATCCTGGGACATAGTGATGGGACACTATCATTGTGTCTGTGGAGAGTAAGGTGTACTGATCACTGGTAATCCTGGGACATAGTGATGGGACACTATCATTGTGTCTGTGGAGTGTAAGGTGACCTGATCACTGGTAATCCTGGGACATAGTGATGGGACACTATCATTGTGTCTGTGGAGAGTAAGGTGACCAGATCACTGGTAATCTTGGGACATAGTGATGGGACACTATCATTGTGTCTGTGGAGAGTAAGGTGACCTGATCACTGGTAATCCTGGGACATAGTGATGGGACACTATCATTGTGTCTGTGTTGAGTAAGGTGACCAGATCACTGGTAATCCTGGGACATAGTGATGGGACACTATCATTGTGTCTGTAGAGAGTAAGGTTACCTGATCACTGGTAATCCTGGGACATAGTGATGGGACACTGTCATTGTGTCTGTAGAGAGTAAGGTGACCTGATCACTGGTAATCCTGGGACATAGTGATGGGACACTATCATTGTGTCTGTGGAGAGTAAGTTGACCTGATCACTGGTAATCCTGGGACATAGTGATGGGACACTGTCATTGTGTCTGTGGTGAGTAAGGTGACCAGATCACTGGTAATCCTGGGACATAGTGATGGGACACTATCATTGTGTCTGTGTTGAGTAAGGTGACCAGATCACTGGTAATCCTGGGACATAGTGATGGGACACTATCATTGTGTCTGTGTTGAGTAAGGTGACCAGATCACTGGTAATCCTGGGACATAGTGATGGGACACTATCATTGTGTCTGTGGTGAGTAAGGTGACCAGATCACTGGTAATCCTGGGACATAGTGACGGGACACTATCATTGTGTCTGTAGAGAGTAAGGTGACCAGATCACTGGTAATCCTGGGACATAGTGATGGGACACTATCATTGTGTCTGTAGAGAGTAAGGTGACCTGATCACTGGTAATCCTGGGACATAGTGATGGGACACTATCATTGTGTCTGTGGAGAGTAAGGTGACCTGATCACTGGTAATCCTGGGACATAGTGATGGGACACTATCATTGTGTCTGTGGAGAGTAAGGTGACTTAACACTGGTAATCCTGGGACATAGTGATGGGACACTATCATTGTGTCTGTGGAGAGTAAGGTGACCTGATCACTGGTAATCCTGGGACATAGTGATGGGACACTATCATTGTGTCTGTTGTGAGTAAGTTGACCTGATCACTGGTAATCCTGGGACATAGTGATGGGACACTATCATTGTGTCTGTGGTGAGTAAGGTAACCAGATCACTGGTAATCCTGGGACATAGTGATGGGACACTATCATTGTGTCTGTAGAGAGTAAGGTAACCAGATCACTGGTAATCCTGGGACATAGTGATGGGACACTATCATTGTGTCTGTGGAGAGTAAGGTGACCTGATCACTGGTAATCCTGGGACATAGTGATGGGACACTATCATTGTGTCTGTAGAGAGTAAGGTGACCAGATCACTGGTAATCCTGGGACATAGTGATGGGACACTATCATTGTGTCTGTGGTGAGTAAGGTAACCAGATCACTGGTAATCCTGGGACATAGTGATGGGACACTATCATTGTGTCTGTGGTGAGTAAGGTGACCTGATCACTGGTAATCCTGGGACATAGTGATGGGACACTATCATTGTGTCTGTAGAGAGTAAGGTAACCAGATCACTGGTAATCCTGGGACATAGTGATGGGACACTATCATTGTGTCTGTGGAGTGTAAGGTGTCCTGATCACTGGTAATCCTGGGACATAGTGATGGGACACTATCATTGTGTCTGTGGAGAGTAAGGTGACCTGATCACTGGTAATCCTGGGACATAGTGATGGGACTCTATCATTGTGTCTGTAGAGAGTAAGGTGACGGATCACTGGTAATCCTGGGACATAGTGATGGGACACTATCATTGTGTCTGTGGAGAGTAAGGTGACCTGATCACTGGTAATCCTGGGACATAGTGATGGGACACTATCATTGTGTCTGTAGAGAGTAAGGTGACCTGATCACTGGTAATCCTGGGACATAGTGATGGGACACTATCATTGTGTCTGTAGAGAGTAAGGTGACCAGATCACTGGTAATCCTGGGACATAGTGATGGGACTCTATCATTGTGTCTGTAGAGAGTAAGGTGACCAGATCACTGGTAATCCTGGGACACAGTGATGGGACACTATCATTGTGTCTGTGGAGAGTAAGGTGACGGATCACTGGTAATCCTGGGACATAGTGATGGGACACTATCATTGTGTCTGTGGAGAGTAAGGTGACGGATCACTGGTAATCCTGGGACATAGTGATGGGACACTATCATTGTGTCTGTGGAGAGTAAGGTGTCCAGATCACTGGTAATCCTGGGACATAGTGATGGGACACTATCATTGTGTCTGTGGAGAGTAAGGTGACCTGATCACTGGTAATCCTGGGACATAGTGATGGGACACTATCATTGTGTCTGTGGAGAGTAAGGTGACGGATCACTGGTAATCCTGGGACATAGTGATGGGACACTATCATTGTGTCTGTGGAGAGTAAGGTGACCTGATCACTGGTAATCCTGGGACATAGTGATGGGACACTATCATTGTGTCTGTGGTGAGTAAGGTGACCTGATCACTGGTAATCCTGGGACATAGTGATGGGACACTATCATTGTGTCTGTAGAGAGTAAGGTGTCCTGATCACTGGTTATCCTGGGACATAGTGATGGGACACTATCATTGTGTCTGTAGAGAGTAAGGTAACCAGATCACTGGTAATCCTGGGACATAGTGATGGGACACTATCATTGTGTCTGTAGAGAGTAAGGTGACCTGATCACTGGTAATCCTGGGACATAGTGATGGGACACTATCATTGTGTCTGTAGAGAGTAAGGTGACCAGATCACTGGTAATCCTGGGACATAGTGATGGGACACTATCATTGTGTCTGTAGAGAGTAAGGTGACCAGATCACTGGTAATCCTGGGACATAGTGATGGGACACTATCATTGTGTCTGTAGAGAGTAAGGTGACCAGATCACTGGTAATCCTGGGACATAGTGATGGGACACTATCATTGTGTCTGTAGAGAGTAAGGTGACCAGATCACTGGTAATCCTGGGACATAGTGATGGGACACTATCATTGTGTCTGTAGAGAGTAAGGTGACCTGATCACTGGTAATCCTGGGACATAGTGATGGGACACTATCATTGTGTCTGTAGAGAGTAAGGTGACGGATCACTGGTAATCCTGGGACATAGTGATGGGACACTATCATTGTGTCTGTAGAGAGTAAGGTGACCAGATCACTGGTAATCCTGGGACATAGTGATGGGACACTATCATTGTGTCTGTAGAGAGTAAGGTGACCTGATCACTGGTAATCCTGGGACATAGTGATGGGACACTATCATTGTGTCTGTAGAGAGTAAGGTGACGGATCACTGGTAATCCTGGGACATAGTGATGGGACACTATCATTGTGTCTGTAGAGAGTAAGGTGACGGATCACTGGTAATCCTGGGACATAGTGATGGGACACTATCATTGTGTCTGTAGAGAGTAAGGTGACCAGATCACTGGTAATCCTGGGACATAGTGATGGGACACTATCATTGTGTCTGTAGAGAGTAAGGTGACGGATCACTGGTAATCCTAGGACATAGTGATGGGACACTATCATTGTGTCTGTAGAGAGTAAGGTGACGGATCACTGGTAATCCTAGGACATAGTGATGGGACACTATCATTGTGTCTGTAGAGAGTAAGGTGACGGATCACTGGTAATCCTGGGACATAGTGATGGGACACTATCATTGTGTCTGTAGAGAGTAAGGTGACCTGATCACTGGTAATCCTGGGACATAGTGATGGGACACTATCATTGTGTCTGTAGAGAGTAAGGTGACCAGATCACTGGTAATCCTAGGACATAGTGATGGGACACTATCATTGTGTCTGTAGAGAGTAAGGTGACGGATCACTGGTAATCCTGGGACATAGTGATGGGACACTATCATTGTGTCTGTAGAGAGTAAGGTGACGGATCACTGGTAATCCTGGGACATAGTGATGGGACACTATCATTGTGTCTGTAGAGAGTAAGGTGACGGATCACTGGTAATCCTGGGACATAGTGATGGGACACTATCATTGTGTCTGTAGAGAGTAAGGTGACGGATCACTGGTAATCCTGGGACATAGTGATGGGACACTATCATTGTGTCTGTAGAGAGTAAGGTGACCAGATCACTGGTAATCCTGGGACATAGTGATGGGACACTATCATTGTGTCTGTAGAGAGTAAGGTGACCAGATCACTGGTAATCCTGGGACATAGTGATGGGACACTATCATTGTGTCTGTGTTGAGTAAGGTGTCCAGATCACTGGTAATCCTGGGACATAGTGATGGGACACTATCATTGTGTCTGTAGAGAGTAAGGTGACGGATCACTGGTAATCCTGGGACATAGTGATGGGACACTATCATTGTGTCTGTAGAGAGTAAGGTGACGGATCACTGGTAATCCTGGGACATAGTGATGGGACACTATCATTGTGTCTGTGGAGAGTAAGATGACGGATCACTGGTAATCCTGGGACATAGTGATGGGACACTATCATTGTGTCTGTAGAGAGTAAGGTGACGGATCACTGGTAATCCTGGGACATAGTGATGGGACACTATCATTGTGTCTGTGGAGAGTAAGGTGACGGATCACTGGTAATCCTAGGACATAGTGATGGGACACTATCATTGTGTCTGTAGAGAGTAAGATGACGGATCACTGGTAATCCTGGGACATAGTGATGTGATGCCTTAACTCCTGCTGAACTGTTCCGTAAGAAAATCAATAAGTTTGGAATGATTTATTTGCTGCAATTAACTTTACAGTGGTGCTAGCACGAGACCTGCTAGGTTTACAGTGGTACTTCTTGCACGAGACCTTCTAGCTTTCTTGTCTCTAGGTTAATACAGCAATGTTGTCAAGTATATAACTCACTCACGGTAAACTACCTACAAAAAATACAGGGATTTCCTCTAAAGAGCTGACAAACAAAGGCCTTTATTAGCCCTCAGAACTTTACACAGAGAAACAAGGGTCTTAGTCCTCAGAACTTTACACAGAGAAACAAGGGGCTTAGTCCTCAGAACTTTACACAGAGAACAAGGGGCTTAGTCCCAACAACTTTACACAGCACAGATAGACAAGGGGCTTAGTCCTCACAGCTTTACACAGCACAGAGAAACAAGGGGCTTAGTCCTCAGAACTTTACACAGCACAGAGAAACAATGGGCTTAGTCCTCACAGCTTTACACAGCACACACAAACAAGGGGCTTAGTCCTCACAACTTTACACAGAGAAACAAGGGGCTTAGTCCTCACAGCTTCACACAGCACAGAGAAACAAGGGGCTTAGTCCTCACAGCTTTACACAGCACAGAGAAACAACAAGGGGCTTAGTCCCCACAGCTTTACACATCACAGAGAAACAAGGGGCTTAGTCCTCAGAACTTTACACAGCACAGATAGACAAGGGGCTTAGTCCTCAGAACTTTACACAGCACAGAGAAACAAGGGGCTTAGTCCTCAGAACTTTACACAGCACAGAGAAACAAGGGGCTTAGTCCTCACAGCTTTACACAGCACAGTGAAACAATGGGCTTAGTCCTCAGAACTTTACACAGCACACACAAACAAGGGGCTTAGTCCTCACAGCTTTACACAGCACAGACAAACAAGGGGCTTAGTCCTCACAACTTTACACAGCACAGAGAAACAAGGGGCTTAGTCCTCAGAACTTTACACAGCACAGAGAAACAAGGGGCTTAGTCCTCAGAACTTTACACAGAGAAACAAGGGTCTTAGTCCTCAGAACTTTACACACACAAACAAGGGGCTTAGTCCTCAGAACTTTACACAGCACAGAGAAACAAGGGGCTTAGTCCTCACAGCTTTACACAGCACACACAAACAAGGGTCTTAGTCCTCACAGCTTTACACAGCACACACAAACAAGGGGCTTAGTCCTCAGAACTTTACACAGAGAAACAAGGGGCTTAGTCCTCACAGCTTTACAAAGCACAGACAAACAAGGGGCTTAGTCCTCACAGCTTTACACAGCACAGAGAAACAACAAGGGGCTTAGTCCCAACAGCTTTACACATCACAGAGAAACAAGGGGCTTAGTCCTCAGAACTTTACACAGCACAGAGAAACAAGGGGCTTAGTCCTCAGAATTTTACACAGAGAAAAAAGGGGCTTAGTCCTCAGAACTTTACACAGCACAGATAGACAAGGGGCTTAGTCCTCAGAACTTTACACAGCACAGAGAAACAAGGGTCTTAGTCCTCAGAACTTTACACACACAAACAAGGGGCTTAGTCCTCAGAACTTTACACAGCACAGAGAAACAAGGGGCTTAGTCCTCACAGCTTTACACAGCACACACAAACAAGGGGCTTAGTCCTCACAGCTTTACACAGCACACACAAACAAGGGGCTTAGTCCTCAGAACTTTACACAGAGAAACAAGGGGCTTAGTCCTCACAGCTTTACAAAGCACAGACAAACAAGGGGCTTAGTCCTCACAGCTTTCCACAGCACAGAGAAACAACAAGGGGCTTAGTCCCCACAGCTTTACACATCACAGAGAAACAAGGGGCTTAGTCCTCAGAACTTTACACAGCACAGAGAAACAAGAGGCTTAGTCCTCAGAACTTTACACAGAGAAACAAGGGGCTTAGTCCCCACAGCTTTACACAGCACAGATAGACAAGGGGCTTAGTCCTCAGAACTTTACACAGCACAGAGAAACAAGGGGCTTAGTCCTCAGAACTTTACACAGCACAGAGAAACAAGGAGCTTAGTCCTCACAGCTTTACACAGCACAGAGAAACAAGGGGCTTAGTCCTCAGAACTTTACACAGTACAGAGAAACAAGGGGCTTAGTCCTCAGAACTTTACACAGCACAGAGAAACAAGGGGCTTAGTCCTCACAGCTTTACACAGCACAGAGAAACACGGGGCTTAGTCCTCACAGCTTTACACAGCACAGAGAAACAAGGGCTTAGTCCTCAGAACTTTACACAGCACAGAGAAACAAGGGGCTTAGTCCTCACAGCTTTACACAGCACAGAGAAACAAGGGGCTTAGTCCTCAGAACTTTACACAGCACAGAGAAACAAGGGGCTTAGTCCTCACAGCTTTACACAGCACAGAGAAACAAGGGGCTTAGTCCTCACAGCTTTACACAGCACACACAAACAAGGGGCTTAGTCCTCACAGCTTTACACAGCACACACAAACAAGGGTCTTAGTCCTCAGAACTTTACACACAGAAACAAGGGTCTTAGTCCTCACAGCTTTACACAGCACAGAGAAACAAGGGGCTTAGTCCTCAGAACTTTACACAGCACAGAGAAACAAGGGGCTTAGTCCTCACAGCTTTACACAGCACAGAGAAACAAGGTGCTTAGTCCCCACAGCTTTACACAGCACAGAGAAACAACGAGCTTAGTCCTCACAGCTTTACACAGCACAGAGAAACACGGGGCTTAGTCCTCACAGCTTTACACAGCACAGAGAAACAAGGGGCTTAGTCCTCACAGCTTTACGCAGCACAGAGAAACAAGGGGCTTAGTCCTCACAACTTTACACAGCACAGAGAAACAAGGGTCTTAGTCCTCACAGCTTTACACAGCACAGAGAAACAAGGGGCTTAGTCCTCACAGCTTTACACAGCACAGAGAAACAAGGGACTTAGTCCTCACAGCTTTACACAGCACAGAGAAACAAGGGGCTTAGTCCTCACAGCTTTACACAGCACAGACAAACAAGGGGCTTAGTCCTCACAGTTTTACACAGCACAGAGAAACAAGGGGCTTAGTCCTCACAGCTTCACACAGCACAGAGAAACAAGGGGCTTAGTCCTCTCAGCTTTACACAGCACAGAGAAACAAGGGTCTTAGTCCTCACAGCTTTACACAGCACAGAGAATCAAGGGGCTTAGTCCTCACAGCTTTACACAGCACAGAGAAACAAGGGGCTTAGTCCTCACAGCTTTACACAGCACAGAGAAACAAGGGGCTAAGTTTTTAGAGCTTTACACAGCACAGAGAAACAAGGGTCTTAGTCTGCAGAACTTTTCGCAGCACAGAGAAACAAGGGGCTTAGTCCTCACAGCTTTACACAGCACAGAGAAACAAGGGGCTTAGTCCTCACAGCTTTACACAGCACAGAGAAACAAGGGGCTTAGTCTGCAGAACTTTTCACAGCACAGAGAAACAAGGGGCTAAGTTTTTAGAGCTTTACACAGCACAGAGAAACAAGGGTCTTAGTCTGCAGAACTTTTCACAGCACAGAGAAACAAGGGGCTAAATTTTTAGAGCTTTACACAGCACAGAGAAACAAGGGTCTTAGTCTGCAGAACTTTTCACAGCACAGAGAAACAAGGGTCTTAGTCTGCAGAACTTTTCACAGCACAGAGAAACAAGGGGCTAAGTTTTTAGAGCTTTACACAACACAGAGAAACAAGGGTCTTAGTCTGCAGAACTTTTCACAGCACAGAGAAACAAGGGGCTAAGTTTTTAGAGCTTTACACAACACAGAGAAACAAAGGGCTTAGTCCTCACAGCTTTACACAGCACAGAGAAACAAGGGGCTTAGTCCTCACAACTTTACACAGCACAGAGAAACAAGGGGCTTAGTCCTCACAACTTTACACAGCACAGAGACATAAGGGGCTTAGTCCTCACTGCTTTACACAGCACAGAGAAACAAGGGTCTTAGTCCTCACAGCTTTACACAGCACAGAGAAACAAGGGGCTTAGTCCTCACAACTTTACACAGCACAGAGAAACAAGGGGCTTAGTCCTCACTGCTTTACACAGCACAGAGAAACAAGCGTCTTAGTCCTCACAACTTTACACAGCACAGAGAAACAAGGGGCTTTGTCCTCACAGCTTTACACAGCACAGAGAAACAAGGGGCTTTGTCCTCACAGCTTTACACTGCACAGAGAAACAAGGGGCTTAGTCCTCACAACTTTACACAGCACAGAGAAACAAGGGGCTTAGTCCTCACAGTTTTACACAGCACAGATAGACAAGGAGTTTAGTTCTCAGCTCTTGCACAATGTTTTGAGTGAGCAAGTACACCTATAATTTCTGTTATATCTGGGTCATAACAATACACCATACAGATCTATTTCAAACTTATATACACACAGTTTATGGCAAACTGTCGCGATCAATCGTCTGTAGTTGATATGTTGCCATAGAAACGCCTTCCACTGTCTGGATATAAATGTGATTTCCTTTACATTTTTTGTCTGCATTTCTTTGTTGTTACATGATTTTGTTATAAGCAATGATGGTATGTATAATACAAGAAGGGTAGAAGTAGAATTCTGGGTAATGTTGGTATTTATTTAGAAATGATTGGTTGTAGAGAATTCTAGGACAATTTCAAGATCTGAGAATGATAAATTTGTGACCAATTGATGTTTTCAGAAATTGAGTTTGTAGTAAGTGTTGTCTTCAGTGAGCTTTGACCTTAGCAGAAATGGAGTTTATAGTTCTGTTTTTTCCTGCCTTTCCAGGAGCAAGCAAAGATTGCAAAGCTCGGCCTGGAGATGAAGTTGATCACGTCAGAAATGGATGCTGAGACAGATAAATGGGAGGAGCCTGATAATGACATTGTGAAGCGTGCAAAAAACATGTCCAGTATGGCTTTTAGTATGTATCTGTTCACCCGCGGGGAAGGGCCGCTAAAAACCACACATGACCTTTTCGTTCAAGCCGAGTATTTCGCTGAGGAGGGAAACAAGCTTTACAAAACTGTTAGAGAGTTTGCAGACAGGGTAGGTTATCTCCCTTTACATCACTCTCTATAGTATACATCAGACCAGGAATAAGTTAATGGTAGAATTCCATTTATAGAATTCAAAGGATCCTAAAAACTAGAAAAGTAATTAAAACCTGAAACACATGTTTATCAGATTCTTACTTTAATTTTGCAATCTCTCAGTTTTGGAGGGCACAATATTACCGCCAAGTGTCAAAACAAGGTATACATACTGCAACTGTTTTTAGCTGACCTGGCCAGGAGGGCCAAGTGAACCAATGAACCATTGCACAGTCCGTTGTCGGTCGGCTTTTTATTTTAAACCACTATTATATATAGTCCTTAACAGCTCAGAGGATTTCAACCAAATTTGGTCTGGAGCATCACTGGCCAAAGGGTTCTCAATTTTGTATAAACGGAGGGCGTCTCCTGTCCAGGGACAGAGGAACGGGATAATTGGTACATCTTAAAAACTTTTCTTTTCAGCCATTCAACGGTATTGACCAAATTTGTTCTAGAACATCTTTGCACAAAGGGGTCTCAAGTTTGTATAAATGTGTCCAATATGGGCAATAGAAAATTTGTCCCATAAAAATGATGGAATTTTACCAAATGCAGTCTGAAGCATGCTAAGGAAATAAAAAATAAATTTTGTATCAACTGATTTGTGTGAGCCCTTTTTGTTTTGTTTTGTTTTTAAGTTGATGGGTTGGGCCCCATGAAGGGAACCAAGGGAAAACATTGAAAATATTTCTCATCTACAGATGAAAACTTTTAAGATCCCCATTCTTTAGACAATGGGATTTTAGCTGAACCTGCTCTTGAACATTTTTTGGCAAAAGAAATAATTGAATACATGATATTATTTCAATGATTCTTTGTGTCTTAACATCTAAATATATTTACATGGTTCTTCTTGCAACTTGTACTTTGTGTTCTCCTTTAATAAACCTGTACGGACCTCCGCAGGTTTTAATTTGAAAATGAAATACCAGATGGGTAATTAAGGCCCCTGGCCCTTTCTTCTCTGTGAAACAGACAATTAATTTGTCTGGCCCTTTCTTCTCTGTGAAACAGACAATTAATTTGTCTGACCTATATCAGAAAATGATGTTGATTTGTCCTGTCATAGGTACCACTATGTGTTCATCGAGAAGAACTGTTATCTCACCTGGACAGGATTCCTTCCTACTGCCAGCAACTTCAGGCCACACTGAAATCTCCGACTTACGGAAAGTCAGCCACGTTTAACAAGGTACGTACAAAGTGACTGTTATATACAGAGGTATAATGACAGTATTTTGATCCTGATTTTCTGTTAAGGTGTGAGATGGATGAAAGGGGAGTAATACAGGCCCTTTGGCCCCTTGTTATTGTCCTGTTCTGTCTGGTGTTACATCAGTTCAGGACCTTTGGCCCCTTGTTATTGTCCTGTTCTGTCCTGTGTTTCATCAGTTAATCATTAGTTTGATACATGCCCTTTGGACCCTTGTTATTGTCCTGTTCTGTCCGGTGTTTCATCAGGTTATTGTCCTGTTCTGTCTTGTGTTACATCAGTTCAGGCCCTTTGGCCCCTTGTTATTGTCCTGTTCTGTCCGCTGTTACATCAGTTCAGGCCCTTTGGCCCCTTGTTATTGTTCTGTTCTGTCCGCTGTTACATCAGTTCAGGCCCTTTGGACCCTTGTTATTGTCCTGTTCTGTCCTGAGTTACATCAGTTCAGGCCCTTTGGCCCCTTGTTATTGTCCTGTTCTGTCCGGTGTTACATCAGTTAATCATTAGTTTGATACAGGCCCTTTGGCCCCTTGTTATTGTCCTGTTCTGTCCGGTGTTACATCAGTTAATCATTAGTTTGATACAGGCCCTTTGGCCCCTTGTTATTGTCCTGTTCTGTCCGGTGTTACATCAGTTCAGGCCCATAGGCCCCTTTTTATTGTCCTGTTCTGTCCTGTGTAATATCAGTTCTGGCCTTTTGGTCCCTTTGTTATTGTTCTGTTCTGTCCTGAGTTACATCAGTTCAGGCCCTTTGGCCCCTTGTTATTGTTCTGTTCTGTCCGGTGTTGCATCAGCTCAGGCCCTTTGGCCCCTTGTTATTGTCCTGTTCTGTCCTGAGTTACATCAGTTCAGGCCCATAGGCCCCTTTTTATTGTCCTGTTCTGTCCTGTGTAATATCAGTTCTGGCCCTTTGGTCCCTTGTTATTGTCCTGTTCTGTCCTGAGTTACATCAGTTCAGGCCCTTTGGCCCCTTGTTATTGTCCTGTTCTGTCCTGAGTTACATCAGTTCAGGCCCTTTTGACCCTTGTTATTGTTCTGTTCTGTCCTGAGTTACATCAGTTCAGGCCCTTTGGACCCTTGTTATTGTCCTGTTCTGTCCTGAGTTACATCAGTTAATCTCAGTTTGATACAGGCCCTTTGGCCCCTTGTTATTGTCCTGTTCTGTCTGGTGTTACATCATTTCAGGCCCTTTTGCCCCTTGTTATTGTGCTGTTCTATCCTGTGTTACATCAGTTCAGGCCCTTTTGCCCCTTGTTATTGTGCTGTTCTATCCGGTGTTACATCAGTTCAGGCCCTTTTGCCCCTTGTTATTGTGCTGTTCTATCCGGTGTTACATCAGCTCAGGCCCTTTTGCCCCTTGTTATTGTCCTGTTCTGTCCTGTGTTACATCAGTTCAGGCCCTTTGGCCCCTTGTTATTGTCCTGTTCTGTCCGGTGTTACATCAGTTCAGGCCCTCTGGCCCCTTGTTATTGTCCTGTTCTGTCCAGTGTTTCATCAGTTAATCATTAGTTTGGTTACAGGTTGACAGTGCAATACAGGAGACGAAAAATTTGATGAATGCCATCGCCAAAGTTGTCACCACAAGCTTCATCTGTGCTACCAAGGTAAGTCCAGGTCGCCCCCTACATCCTCACCTAGCCTATATATATACCAGTTGGTCAGTTAAAGGCCCAATATTCGTAACTTCAGGAAATTATTTCGTCAATCTGAAAAATTCTGAAAAAAATCCAGTTGATAACCATGTAAAAATAAGCCTAAATTGAAGTAAACCTGAGCAGTAACTAACAAGAAACTCTTGACAAAAAAATAAAAAAAATTGAAAAAAATTCAGGTGGGGCCCACTTCAACAACAAACCGAAGGTAGAAGACGGTTCGAAATGGACGCGTGTTTACAAATAGCGTGTTTCAAATGCTGCTGTATCGGTAACTGAGAAAGAATTCATCTTGATTATTACTGATATCAGTTAGTCTTAACTAAATCTATAAATATATAAAATTATTAGGCTAGATTTTTGCTTCAAGTTTTGCCGAAAGTTACGTATATTGGGCCTTTAATCCATAAGTCTGAGTTCTCGTTGGTCAGTTAATCTAACTCCGAGTTCTCGTTGGTTGGTCAATTTTACACATGTTTTATCAACATGTAGTAAACAGACGAGGTATGCACATATAAGTCGTAGGAGTATTCCCGCACCGATTCCCGTTAACCATACAACTGTTTACTTGCAGTACAACATAGACTACCGTCGCTCACCAGGGGGCAGCAGGAGGTGGCGCAGCCAGTCCTCGGCCGACGCTCGTTCTAACAGCTCTGACAATGAGTCCCTGTACAGCAGTTCTGCTGACGGCATGCAGAGGAGCTCATCGTCAAGTCGACAGTTCTCTAGCAACAACAGCCTCGACCGGGCGTGACTGGGGCTGCAGGGAGTCAGCTGAGGTCAAAAGGTCAACAACTGCTGATGTCATCAATTCATCTAATATTGACTGCTGACACTCGATGAGGGCTGGTGGTTGGTTTACGTTTTGTGTGTATGTGTATCGACGGGGTCAGTAACTGGGCAGAGGTCAAGATATTCATACCAGTAAGGTGGAGTGAGGGTCAGAATTATAAACTGACCAATGACATTTTGTGAGGGTCAGTACCAGTGCTATGGAGTCTGACCGATTGGGCCACACTGGTCATTTATATTTTCAGACTAGACAAGGTCATATGATAAATGGTTTGTCAAGGTCGAGTAAGAGAGGATTGAGCAGACTCTGTCAGGATACAAGTATCCTTTTTAAGGAGGAGGGAGTTATTCCCCTTTAACATGAAGGAGGCTGGAGTTATTCCCCTTCTCTCATTCAATGAAATAAACTGTATTTTGATGTGTTAGTGATCTATTATGTAACAGTTTTACATGACATTTTTGTTGTATTCTTGCCATTTTATTTACTAGGCATGTTTTTATTGTTGTGATTAGGTCAGTAAGTTTACCAGAGCAAGTTCGTGGTTTTTTTTTTTTTATTTAACATAATTCTTTTGTTGATTTAATATTTATTTAATGAAAAGCCCTAATTTAAAGGAAACAGTACAGCAAAACCTGATTTACAGGAAACACTACAGCAAAACCTGATTTACAGGAAACACTACAGCAAGACTTTGTTTTACTTTGGCATTATGTAGTAAACAAATAGAGTTTAAACAATAAGGGAAAGGGACAATATATCTAGGTTTTACTGTAAACAAGGGACAATATATCTAGGTTTTACTGTAAACAAGGGACAATATATCTAGGTTTTACTGTAAACAAGGGACAATATATCTAGGTTTTACTGTAAACAAGAGACAATATATCTAGGTTTTACTGTAAACAAGGGACAATATATCTAGGTTTTACTGTAAACAAGGGACAATATATCTAGGTTTTACTGTAAACAAGGGACAATATATCTAGGTTTTACTGTAAACAAGGGACAATATATCTAGGTTTTACTGTAAACAAGGGACAATATATATCTAGGTTTTACTGTACACAAGGGACAATATATCTAGGTTTTACTGTAAACAAGGGACAATATATCTAGGTTTTACTGTAAACAAGGGACAATATATCTAGGTTTTACTGTAAACAAGGGACAATATATCTAGGTTTTACTGTAAACAAGGGACAATATATCTAGGTTTTACTGTAAACAAAGGACAATATATCTAGGTTTTAATGTAAACAAGAGACAATATATCTAGGTTTTACTGTAAACAAGGGACAATATATCTAGGTTTTACTGTAAACAAGGGACAATATATCTAGGTTTTACTGTAAACAAGTGACAATATATCTAGGTTTTACTGTAAACAAGAGACAATATATCTAGGTTTTACTGTAAACAAGGGACAATATATCTAAGTTTTACTGTAAACAAGGTACAATATATCTAGGTTTTACTGTACACAAGGGACAATATATCTAGGTTTTACTGTAAACAAGGGACAATATATCTAGGTTTTACTGTAAACAAGTGACAATATATCTAGGTTTTACTGTACACAAGGGACAATATATCTAGGTTTTACTGTAAACAAAGGACAATATATCTAGGTTTTACTGTAAACAAGGGACAATATATTTAGGTTTTACTGTACACAAGGGACAATATATCTAGGTTTTACTGTAAACAAGGGACAATATATTTAGGTTTTACTGTAAACAAAGGACAATATATCTAGGTTTTACTGTAAACAAACAACAATATATCTTGGTTTTACTGTAAACAAGGGACATTATATCTAGGTTTTACTGTAAACAAACAACAATATATCTAGGTTTTACTGTAAACTAGGGACAATATATCTAGGTTTTACTGTAAACAAGGGACAATATCTAGGTTTTACTGTAAACAAGGGACAATATATCTAGGTTTTACTGTACACAAGGGACAATATATCTAGGTTTTACTGTAAACAAGGGACAATATATCTAGGTTTTACTGTAAACAAACAACAATATATCTAGGTTTTACTGTAAACAAGAGACAATATATCTAGGTTTTACTGTAAACAAGGGCAAATATCTAGGTTTTACTGTAAACAAGGGACAATAAATCTAGGTTTTACTGTAAACAAGGGACAATATATCACAAAGGACAATATATCTAGGTTTTACTGTAAACAAGGGACAATATATCTAGGTTTTACTGTAAACAAGGGACAATATATCTAGGTTTTACTGTAAACAAACAACAATATATCTAGGTTTTACTGTAAACAAGTGACAATATATCTAGGTTTTACTGTAAACAAGAGACAATATATCTAGGTTTTACTGTAAACAAGGGACAATATATCTAGGTTTTACTGTAAACAAGAGACAATATATCTAGGTTTTACTGTAAACAAGGGACAATATATCTAGGTTTTACTGTAAACAAGGGACAATATATCTAGGTTTTACTGTAAACAAGAGACAATATATCTAGGTTTTACTGTAAACAAACAACAATATATCTAGGTTTTACTGTAAACAAGGGACAATATATCTAGGTTTTACTGTAAACAAGGGACAATATATCTAGGTTTTACTGTAAACAAGGGACAATATATCTAGGTTTTACTGTAAACAAGGGACAATATATCTAGGTTTTACTGTAAACAAGGGACAATATATCTAGGTTTTACTGTAAACAAGGGACAATATCTAGGTTTTACTGTAAACAAGGGACAATATATCTAGGTTTTACTGTAAACAAGGGACAATATATCTAGGTTTTACTGTAAACAAGGGACAATATATCTAGGTTTTACTGTAAACAAAGGACAATATATCTAGGTTTTACTGTAAACAAACAACAATATATCTAGGTTTTACTGTAAACAAGGGACAATATATCTAGGTTTTACTGTAAACAAGGGACAATATCTAGGTTTTACTGTAAACAAGGGACAATATATCTAGGTTTTACTGTACACAAGGGACAATATATCTAGGTTTTACTGTAAACAAGGGACAATATATCTAGGTTTTACTGTACACAAAGGACAATATATCTAGGTTTTACTGTAAACAAGAGACAATATATCTAGGTTTTACTGTAAACAAGGGACAATATCTAGGTTTTACTGTAAACAAGGGACAATAAATCTAGGTTTTACTGTAAACAAGGGACAATATATCACAAAGGACAATATATCTAGGTTTTACTGTAAACAAGGGACAATATATCTAGGTTTTACTGTAAACAAGGGACAAGTTATCTAGGTTTTACTGTAAACAAGGGACAATATATCTAGGTTTTACTGTAAACAAGGGACAATATATCTAGGTTTTACTGTAAACAAGGGACAATATATCTAGGTTTTACTGTAAACAAGGGACAATAAATCTAGGTTTTACTGTAAACAAGAGACAATATATCTAGGTTTTACTGTAAACAAACAACAATATATCTAGGTTTTACTGTAAACAAGGGACAATATATCTAGGTTTTACTGTAAACGAGGGACAATATATCTAGGTTTTACTGTAAACAAGAGACAATATATCTAGGTTTTACTGTAAACAAGGGACAATATATCTAGGTTTTACTGTAAACAAGTGACAATATATCTAGGTTTTACTGTAAACAAGGGACAATATATCTAGGTTTTACTGTAAACAAGGGACAATATATCTAGGTTTTACTGTAAACAAGGGACAATATATCTAGGTTTTACTGTAAACAAGAGACAATATATCTAGGTTTTACTGTAAACAAACAACAATATATCTAGGTTTTACTGTAAACAAGGGACAATATATCTAGGTTTTACTGTAAACAAGGGACAATATATCTAGGTTTTACTGTAAACAAGGGACAATATCTAGGTTTTACTGTAAACAAGGAACAATATATCTAGGTTTTACTGTAAACAAGGGACAATATATCTAGGTTTTACTGTAAACAAGGGACAATATATCTAGGTTTTACTGTAAACAAGGGACAATATATCTAGGTTTTACTGTAAACAAGGGACAATATATCTAGGTTTTACTGTAAACAAGGGACAATATATCTAGGTTTTACTGTAAACAAGGGACAATATCTAGGTTTTACTGTAAACAAGGGACAATATATCTAGGTTTTACTGTACACAAGGGACAATATATCTAGGTTTTACTGTAAACAAGGGACAATATATCTAGGTTTTACTGTACACAAGGGACAATATATCTAGGTTTTACTGTAAACAAGAGACAATATATCTAGGTTTTACTGTAAACAAGGGCAAATATCTAGGTTTTACTGTAAACAAGGGACAATAAATCTAGGTTTTACTGTAAACAAGGGACAATATATCACAAAGGACAATATATCTAGGTTTTACTGTAAACAAGGGACAATATATCTAGGTTTTACTGTAAACAAGGGACAATATATCTAGGTTTTACTGTAAACAAGGGACAATATATCTAGGTTTTACTGTAAACAAGGGACAATATATCTAGGTTTTACTGTAAACAAGGGACAATATATCTAGGTTTTACTGTAAACAAGGGACAATATATCTAGGTTTTACTGTAAACAAGAGACAATATATATATACCAGGTATACTTTTTTTAATGTCATTAATTTTACAAATGAATAGTACAGGTATGCGTACTGGTATCACAAGAAGGGCTAGAGGATACTGTTTTCTGTGATAAGTATTTAAAGTGTATGTTGTGTTTAGATTAACAGTATATGGCTTTAAGTAACAATAAATAGTGTTGAAATGTTAGATTACGTGTGTATGGTTAAACATCTACTTTATAGTGTTATCTAGAGTGATCACATGACCTATTTGACCTCGGGTCGATCTACTGTAAACCAACTTATTTTCGCGGCGACTTAATATCGAGTTTTTATATGACACAACTATTTTGCGGTGATTTAATTTTGCGATAAATACGGTCATAGGTCCTACAGTACAGTACCCCTACAGTTGGCATACTTCTGTTTAAAACTAATTTCGCTGCACTTAGTTTTCGCGTGTTCTTATCAACCGCGAAATACGTGAAAATGAATCGCACATGAAAATAAGTTGGTTTACAGTATATCAACAGTAAAAGTGCAAAAGTTCATTCTGAGGTCGCTGTCATGTCTGCCAATTATTAATAAATCGCATGTAATCATAAAGTCCTGCATTATTGAGCTAACTATCTCCACTAACAGGCCATGACATCTATTGTGTAACTCACTGTAATATCATGTTATCTGTAACACTCCAGGGGGACATTTGGTTGACTTTCCTCCATAATACATGTAGTTGTCTCCCTTGTGTAGAAAAGAATACCAATAGCCATCCTAGTGGTCTCGATCAGTACATGTCCAGGTCGTGAGGTCAACATGTCTAGGTCGTGAGGTCAACATGTCAAGGTCGTGAGGTCAACATGTCCAGGTCGTGAGGTCAACATGTCCAGGTCGTGAGGTCAACATGTCAAGGTTGTGAGGTCAACATGTCCAGGTCGTAAGGTCAACATGTCAAGGTCGTGAGGTCAGCACATCAAGGTCAAAAGGTCAACATTCCAGATACTGATGTAACTCATTCATTTAAGGTTCAAAAATACAACAAAGTTTAAAAAACAATGTCAACAAATGAATTGACTGTTGAATTGACAAAATGTAAGTTTCTACCTATGAGATGGTGATCTATATCAGCTGGTATACTGGAGGGCATATACTTCTCTCATTTAAACATGGTATTATATCTAGAGGGGTAAAACTGTTTATTACATGTATTGAAGAACGGGGTAAAACCGTTTCTGAGTTCTGAATGCGAGATATTACTTAGAAGCTTTTTATTGGATTATTTTACACTATTGATTTGTATTGAAATGATTTTTTCCCATTTCATGGAGATGATTTTCACACGTGTGCCATGTATAGTTGAACATTCCGGTGGCTCAGTCCTCAGGTCCACACATCATAGTCCCCAAAGTCTTCACTGGCTTCAACCAATTCATTTCTGGCAAAGGAATTGTTTTAGAATGTGTTCAGTGTGTATAGTATATGTAGATTAACCTTTATTCCAGTAATATCACTATATGTTTAGAAATTCTATATAGAGTAGGCACCCGAAGTGTTTTACGGATGTCAGGTGATAATAATATACAAGATATTCTTTTAGAGATTTTTATTTATAAAGTATACGATTGTAGTAAATATCAGGTTGTGTCTGATTGTAATATATTGGTTAAAGTATTGGTTAAAGTATTGGAGTACCTTACTCTGTTTACAGATGTCTTTATAAGCAGCTGTACATTTAAGTGTAACTATGACTACACAGTCGACACCCTACTTAGACTAAGGTAGAAACTAGTGTGACAGGAAAAATCGAAAAAAGGTACTCAACATTGTAGTGTAACTATGACTACACAGTCGACACCCTACTTAGACTAAGGTAGAAACTAGTGTGACAGGATGGTAAAAATCGAAAAAAAGGTACTCAACATTGTAGTGTAACTATGACTACACAGTCCACATCCTACTTAGACTAAGGTAGAAACTAGTGTGACAGGATGGTAAAAATCGAAAAAAGGTACTCAACATTGTAGTGTAACTATGACTACACAGTCGACACCCTACTTAGACTAAGGTAGAAACTAGTGTGACAGGATGGTAAAAATCGAAAAAAAGGTACTCAACATTGTAGTGTAACTATGACTACACAGTCGACACCCTACTTAGACTAAGGTAGAAACTAGTGTGACAGGATGGTAAAAATCGAAAAAAGGTACTCAACATTGAAATAATGTACTGTAGTTGATTCGGCTACACAAAAGTACATCATTTTATCATAC
This sequence comes from Mimachlamys varia, assembly GCA_947623455.1. Classification (NCBI taxonomy): domain Eukaryota; kingdom Metazoa; phylum Mollusca; class Bivalvia; order Pectinida; family Pectinidae; genus Mimachlamys; species Mimachlamys varia. The sequence continues at coordinate 32,915,688 of OX392543.1, forward strand.
ATGTACAAGGGTCTGCGGCCAACCCCCTCATCCTGTGTAGTAATGGACCAATGTGGCGTGTCCAGACCAGGTCTCCCTGACCAGTGATCACACACTCTACCGGTCCCAGATACTAGAAATCTGACAGTGATCACACACTCTACCGGTCCCAGATACTAGAAATCTGACAGTGATCACACACTCTACCGGTCCCAGATACTAGAAATCTGACAGTGATCACACACTCTACCGGTCCCAGATACTAGAAATCTGACAGTGATCACACACTCTACCGGTCCCAGATACTAGAAATCTGACAGTGATCTCACACTCTACCGGTCCCAGATACTAGAAATCTGACAGTGATCACACACTCTACCGGTCTCAGATACTAGAAATCTGACCGTGATCTCACACTCTACCGGTCCCAGATACTAGAAATCTGACCGTGATCACACACTCTACCGGTCCCAGATACTAGAAATCTGACCGTGATCTCACACTCTACCGGTCCCAGATACTAGAAATCTGACAGTGATCACACACTCTACCGGTCCCAGATACTAGAAATCTGACAGTGATCACACACTCTACCGGTCCAAGATACTAGAAATCTGACAGTGATCACACACTCTACCGGTCCCAGGTACTAGAAATCTGACAGTACCTCTGAGTGATCTCACACTCTACCGGTCCCAGATACTAGAAATCTGACAGTACCTCTGGGTGATCTCACACTCTACCGGTCCCAGATACTAGAAATCTGACAGTACCTCAGAGTGATCTCTCACTCTACCGGTCCCAGATACTAGAAATCTGACAGTGATCACACACTCTACCAGTCCAAGATACTAGAAATCTGACCGTGATCTCTCACTCTACCGGTCCCAGATACTAGAAATCTGACAGTGATCACACACTCTACCAGTCCAAGATACTAGAAATCTGACCGTGATCTCACACTCTACCGGTCCCTGATACTAGAAATCTGACAGTGATCACACACTCTACCGGTCCCTGATACTAGAAATCTGACAGTGATCACACACTCTACCGGTCCCAGATACTAGAAATCTGACAGTGATCACACACTCTACCGGTCCCAGATACTAGAAATCTGACAGTGATCACACACTCTACCGGTCCCAGATACTAGAAATCTGACAGTGATCACACACTCTACCGGTCCCAGATACTAGAAATCTGACAGTACCTCTGGGTTATCTCACACTCTACCAGTCCAAGATACTAGAAATCTGACAGTGATCTCACACTCTACCGGTCCCAGATACTAGAAATCTGACAGTGATCACACACTCTACCAGTCCAAGATACTAGAAATCTGACCATGATCTCACACTCTACCGGTCCCTGATACTAGAAATCTGACAGTGATCACACACTCTACCAGTCCAAGATACTAGAAATTTGACCATGATCTCACACTCTACCGGTCCCAGATACTAGAAATCTGACAGTGATCACACACTCTACCAGTCCAAGATACTAGAAATCTGACAGTGATCACACACTCTACCGGTCCCAGATACTAGAAATCTGACCGTGATCTCACACTCTACCAGTCCAAGATACTAGAAATCTGACAGTGATCACACACTCTACCAGTCCAAGATACTAGAAATCTGACCGTGATCTCACACTCTACCGGTCCCAGATACTAGAAATCTGACAGTACCTCTGAGTGATCTCAGACATATTTTGGTTTCATTGTTTTTTAATTTATAAAAATTTCATTTCTTTTATTGATGGAAGAAGCAACTAGATGGAATAGTCTTCGTATTTATATATATAAGATTCAGTGCAATTATTTAATTACAAAATGTGCAAAGCTTTTCATCGCATTTGTTGTAACAGGAATGACTTTATCAAATAACATTACTTTAGCTTTATCAGTTTACATTATTTTAGCTTTTTCAGTTTACATTATTTTAGCTTTATCAGGTTACATTATTTTAGCTTTATCAGTTAACATTATTTTAGCTGTATCTGATTACATTATTTTTGATTTATCAGATTAAATTATTTAAGATGTATCTGATTACATTATTTTAGATTTGTCAGATTAAATTATTTAAGCTGTATCCGATTACTGGTACATCACTTTAGCTGTATTGATTACATTATTTTCAGCTGTATCGATTACATTATTTTCAGCTGTATCAGATTACATTATTTTAGCTGTATCAGATTACATTATTTGGCCGTGCGTTGGACATATTTGGCATGACTTGAGCGTAATTCTGTTTACATGTTTTGTTATATGACTGTATATTTGGCGGTTATTCTTTCACACTGACTTTTAGTCTGATTATTAAGCTAACTCAGTTTTAAGCTGTGGTAATGTATTCGTCGTCAACTTTTTGTGTCGCCTGAAAGGCATCCTATACAGATCACTTCGTCGTCAGCGTCAGTTAATTGTGTCATTCAAAAACATGGTTTCCATGCGATAACCTGAGCTCCCTTAGAGCTATCAAACTCAAACTTCATAAGTACTTCCTAACTAAACGCCCTTGCTTGGGTGTTTTTTCAGGCCTGATGGTTATAGATCAAGGTCACTGTTACTATAAATTTACCCTGGACAGGGATATCCACACTTTTACCTGTGTCTATGGTCAGTGTCAATGGACATGAATCTAAGTTGTGGTCCTCACGTCATTACAGATGATCTTTCTTGTTCAACAGAAAAGACAATAAGTGTGCTTCCACTGGGGATCAAACCCTCGATCTCCAGGTTCCTAGTGGGATTGAACCCTCTATCTCCAGATTCCTAGTGGGATTGAACCCTCGATCTCCAGGTTCCTAGTGGGATTGAACCCTCGATCTCCAGATTCCTAGTGGGATTGAACCCTCGATCTCCAGGTTCCTTGTGGGATTGAACCCTCGATCTCCAGGTTCCTAGTGGGATTGAACCCTCGATCTCCAGATTCCTAGTGGGATTGAACCCTCAATCTCCAGGTTCCTAGTGGGATTGAACCCTCGATCTCCAAGTTCCTAGTGGGATTGAACCCTCTATCTCCAGGTTCCTAGTGGGATTGAACCCTCAATCTCCAGGTTCCTAATGGGATCGAATCCTCGATCTCCAGGTTCCTAGTGGGATTGAACCCTCGATCTCCAGGTTCCTAGTGGGATTGAACCCTCAATCTCCAGGTTCCTAGTGGGATTGAATCCTCGATCTCCAGGTTCCTAGTGGGATTGAACCCTCAATCTCCAGGTTCCTAGTGGGATGCTCTACCACTGAGCTAAAGGGAAATTCACTCTAGCTTGAAGTTAGGTGACTTAGATCCTATGTACAATCAAAATCTGCCACACTTGATTTCACCCGATAAATAAGATAACACATAGAATCCTGTCATTATTTCTCTTGAAATGTCTATGGTTAAATTAACACATGTTATGTACCTTTGGTTGAACGGAACCATGCGAGCGATACAGGACCTATAGGCCTCTTGTTATATTTATTTTGGTGCTTAATTGATTTACCATTAATGTGTTTTTGATGAATTACTCTAGATAATGTTTTATGTTTTCAATGTTTATTTGATGTTAGTCATCTTACTGTATCTTGCCGTAGCACACTTATCTACCTGACGGGGGAGTGTGTGACACAACTTATCTACCTGATGGGGGAGTGTGTGACACAACTTATCTACCTGATGGGGAAGTGTGTGACACACTTATCTACCTGATGGGGGAGTGTGTGACACAACTTATCTACCTGATGGGGAAGTGTGTGACACACTTATCTACCTGATGGGGGAGTGTGTGACACAACTTATCTACCTGACGGGGGAGTGTGTGACACACTTATCTACCTGACGGGGGAGTGTGTGACACACTTATCTACCTGACGGGGGAGTGTGTGACACACTTATCTACCTGACGGGGGAGTGTGTGACACACTTATCTACCTGACGGGGGAGTGTGTGACACACTTATCTACCTGACTGGGGGAGTGTGTGACACACTTATCTACCTGACTGGGGGAGTGTGTGACACACTTATCTACCTGATGGGGAGTGTGTGACACACTTATCTACCTGACGGGGGAGTGTGTGACACACTTATCTACCTGATGGGGGAGTGTGTGACACACTTATCTACCTGACGGGGGAGTGTGTGACACACTTGTTATAATCGTGACAGGGGAGGTAATTTGTGTCCCCTTGATGTAGACGACCCAGCCACTCCTGTAGTCTGTAATGTGTACCTATCGATTTCAACTCCAGCTCATTTTCTTTAGCACAGTATTTTTCAGTTATTTTGTTGTGCTTTATTAAACAGTTGCTATGGCAATAACCAAACTCCTTGTTACAGAATCCATCATGGTTATTGTGAATAAAATTATTATTGCAAACGTTGGTTTTTGTTTTCTCTGTGAAGGACCATCAATTGGTCCAATGTCGTTCAATGATAGATTGATGGGGCTTAACTTCCTTGTCCCAGTTATAAACCAGATAAAGTCTGTGATAGATTGATGGGGCTTAACTTCCTTGTCCCAGTTATAAACCAGACAAAGTCTGTGATAGATTGATGGGGCTTAACTTCCTTGTCCCAGTTATAAACCAGACAGAGTCTGTGATAGATTGATGGGGCTTAACTTCCTTGTCCCAGTTATAAACCAGACAGAGTCTGTGATAGATTGATGGGGCTTGTCCTTGTCCCAGTTATAAACCAGACAAAGTCTGTGATAGATTGATGGGGCTTAACTTCCTTGTCCCAGTTATAAACCAGACAAAGTCTGTGATAGATTGATGGGGCTTAACTTCCTTGTCCCAGTTATAAACCAGACAAAGTCTGTGATAGATTGATGGGGCTTAACTTCCTTGTCCCATTTATAAACCAGACAAAGTCTGTGATAGATTGATGGGACTTGTCCTTGTCCCGGTTACAACCCAGACAAAGTCTGTAATAGATTGATGGGGCTTAACTTCCTTGTCCCAGTTATAAACCAGATAAAGTCTGTGATAGATTGATGGGGCTTGTCCTTGTCCCAGTTATAAACCAGACAAAGTCTGTGATAGATTGATGGGACTTGTCCTTGTCCCGGTTACAACCCAGACAAAGTCTGTGATAGATTGATGGGGCTTAACTTCCTTGTCCCGGTTACAACCCAGACAAAGTCTGTGATAGATTGATTGGGCTTGTCCCGGTTATAAACCAGACAAATTCTGTGATAGATTAATGGGGCTTGTCCTTGTCCCGGTTACAACCCAGACAAAGTCTGTGATAGATTGATGGGGCTTGTCCTTGTCCCGGTTACAACCCAGACAAAGTCTGTGATAGATTGATGGGGCTTAACTTCCTTGTCCCGGTTACAACCCAGACAAAGTCTGTGATAGATTGATGGGGCTTGTCCTTGTCCCAGTTATAAACCAGACAAAGTCTGTGATAGATTGATGGGGCATGTCCTTGTCCCGGTTACAACCCAGACAAAGTCTGCGATAGATTGATGGGACTTGTCCTTGTCCCAGTTATAAACCAGACAAAGTCTGTGATAGATTGATGGGGCTTGTCCTTGTCCCGGTTATAAACCAGACAAAGTCTGTGATAGATTGATGGGGCTTGTCCTTGTCCCAGTTATAAACCAGACAAAGTCTGTGATAGATTAATGGGGCTTGTCCTTGTCCCAGTTATAACCAGACAAAGTCTGTGATAGATTGATGGGGCTTGTCCTTGTCCCAGTTATAAACCAGACAAAGTCTGTGATAGATTGATGGGGCATGTCCTTGTCCCAGTTATAAACCAGACAAAGTCTGTGATAGATTGATGGGACTTGTCCTTGTCCCAGTTATAACCAGACAAAGTCTGTGATAGATTGATGGGGTTTGTCCCGGTTATAAACCAGACAAAGTCTGTGATAGATTGATGGGGCTTGTCCTTGTCCCAGTTATAAACCAGACAAAGTCTGTAATAGATTGATGGGACTTGTGCTTGTCCCAGTTATAAACCAGACAAAGTCTGTGATAGATTGATGGGACTTGTCCTTGTCTCAGTTATAACCAGACAAAGTCTGTGATAGATTGATGGGGCTTGTCCCGGTTATAACCCAGACAAAGTCTGTGATAGATTGATGGGGTTTGTCCCGGTTATAAACCAGACACAGTCTGTGATAGATTGATGGGACTTGTCCCGGTTATAACCCAGACAAAGTCTGTGATAGATTGATGGGGTTTGTCCCGGTTATAAACCAGACACAGTCTGTGATAGATTGATGGGACTTGTCCTTGTCTCAGTTATAACCAGACAAAGTCTGTGATAGATTGATGGGGCTTGTCCCGGTTATAACCCAGACAAAGTCTGTGATAGATTGATGGGGTTTGTCCCGGTTATAAACCAGACACAGTCTGTGATAGATTGATGGGGTTTGTCCTTGTCCCAGTTATAAACCAGACAAAGTCTGTGATAGATTGATGGGACTTGTCCTTGTCTCAGTTATAACCAGACAAAGTCTGTGATAGATTGATGGGGTTTGTCCCGGTTATAAACCAGACAAAGTCTGTGATAGATTGATGGGGTTTGTCCTTGTCCCAGTTATAAACCAGACAAAGTCTGTGATAGATTGATGGGACTTGTCCTTGTCTCAGTTATAACCAGACAAAGTCTGTGATAGATTGATGGGGTTTGTCCCGGTTATAAACCAGACAAAGTCTGTGATAGATTGATGGGGTTTGTCCTTGTCCCAGTTATAAACCAGACAAAGTCTGTGATAGATTGATGGGGCTTGTCCCGGTTATAAACCAGACAAAGTCTGTGATAGATTGATGGGGTTTGTCCCGGTTATAAACCAGACAAAGTCTGTGATAGATTGATGGGACTTGTCCTTGTCCCAGTTATAACCAGACAAAGTCTGTGATAGATTGATGGGGCTTGTCCTGGTTATAACCCAGACAAAGTCTGTGATAGATTGATTGGGCTTGTCCCGGTTATAAACCAGACAAAGTCAATGATAGATTGATGGGGCTTGTCCTTGTCCCGGTTATAAACCAGACAAAGTCTGTGATAGATTGATGGGACTTGTCCTTGTCCCAGTTATAACCAGACAAAGTCTGTGATAGATTGATGGGGCATGTCCTTGTCCCGGTTACAACCCAGACAAAGTCTGTGATAGATTGATGGGACTTGTCCTTGTCCCAGTTATAAACCAGACAAAGTCTGTGATAGATTGATGGGACTTGTCCTTGTCCCAGTTATAACCAGACAAAGTCTGTGATAGATTGATGGGGCTTGTCCTGGTTATAACCCAGACAAAGTCTGTGATAGATTGATGGGGCTTGTCCTTGTCCCGGTTATAAACCAGACAAAGTCTGTGATAGATTGATGGGACTTGTCCTTGTCCCAGTTATAACCAGACAAAGTCTGTGATAGATTGATGGGGCATGTCCTTGTCCCGGTTACAACCCAGACAAAGTCTGTGATAGATTGATGGGACTTGTCCTTGTCCCAGTTATAAACCAGACAAAGTCTGTGATATATTGATGGGGTTTGTCCTTGTCCCAGTTATAAACCAGACAAAGTCTGTGATAGATTGATGGGGTTTGTCCCGGTTATAAACCAGACAAAGTCTGTGATAGATTGATGGGGTTTGTCCTTGTCCCGGTTATAAACCAGACAAAGTCTGTGATAGATTGATGGGGCTTGTCCTTGTCCCGGTTATAAACCAGACAAAGTCTGTGATAGATTGATGGGGCTTGTCCTTGTCCCGGTTATAAACCAGACAAAGTCTGTGATAGATTGATGGGGCTTGTCCTTGTCCCGGTTATAAACCAGACAAAGTCTGTGATAGATTGATGGGGCTTGTCCTTGTCCCGGTTATAAACCAGACAAAGTCTGTGATAGATTGATGGGACTTGTCCTTGTCCCAGTTATAACCAGACAAAGTCTGTGATAGATTGATGGGGCTTGTCCCGGTTATAACCCAGACAAAGTCTGTGATAGATTGATTGTCCTTGTCCCGGTTATAAACCAGACAAAGTCTGTGATAGATTGATGGGACTTGTCCTTGTCCCAGTTATAACCAGACAAAGTCTGTGATAGATTGATGGGGCTTGTCCTTGTCCCAGTTATAAACCAGACAAAGTCTGTGATAGATTGATGGGACTTGTCCTTGTCCCAGTTATAACCAGACAAAGTCTGTGATAGATTGATGGGGCTTGTCCCGGTTATAACCCAGACAAAGTCTGTGATAGATTGATTGTCCTTGTCCCGGTTATAAACCAGACAAAGTCTGTGATAGATTGATGGGACTTGTCCTTGTCCCAGTTATAACCAGACAAAGTCTGTGATAGATTGATGGGGCTTGTCCTTGTCCCAGTTATAAACCAGACAAAGTCTGTGATAGATTGATGGGACTTGTCCTTGTCCCAGTTATAACCAGACAAAGTCTGTGATATATTGATGGGGTTTGTCCTTGTCCCAGTTATAAACCAGACAAAGTCTGTGATAGATTGATGGGGCATGTCCCGGTTATAAACCATACCTGATGTTGTTAATATCAACACAAGACACCAAGGCTTGATCAGATCTCTACAATATGATGGATTTTATTTCAATAAAACACAATGTTATACAACATAAGTAAAAGGAGTTGTTACTATGGTGAAATACACAAAATGAGGATGGCTGGACCGAGTCGACGTCACTATGGACCGAGTCATCGTAATGGACCGAGTCGACGTTACAATTGACCGAGTCATTGTCACAATTGACCGAGTCATTGTCACAATGGACCGAGTCATTGTAATGGACCGAGTCGACGTCACAAAGGACCGAGTCTATGTTACATGTAAAGGTTTATTGTAATGATCTGAATGGCTTGATTTTTATTTCCCTCCTTGAAAAATGTGAAATGAACTTTTTGAATAAGGAAGAAATTCTCACCTCTAAAAATGAAAGTATAGACCGGTGACATCAGGTTTGGGACTGCAGTGTCTCCGAGTCTGTCCCAATATTACAATACACTCTGATGTGGTGAGCTAACATCCTTATCCACTCCTACTTACCTGATGTACATGTAAAGCCAGTTCAAACTGGATTTATAACCCTTTTGTTTTTCAACAATATTTTACTTGTAAAATATAAAACCTGAATACATGTACACCCATCAGGTCGGCTGGACAAATCTGATGTTTTATAGCGTAACACTAGTCATATGTCATTCTGACCTCAGTACTGTAGGTTAGCCAAGTCCCAGGTCAAAGGTCACATCAGACAAGTCACAGGTCAAAGGTCACATCAGACAAGTTAAAGGTTATGTTGGACAGGTCACATCCGACAAGTACATAGAAGGTGAATGTGGATTTAAGCTTGTTAAGGTACAAGTGACTATCTTCATTAGGTACCAGGAAGTGGTAGAACATTGCTGTTTTACAAGCAACAAACCAGTAATGAACAGTTAGACATAATGGCAGAGAAAAACAATCGAGACGATGTACATACCGGTATCTTATTATGCATGTTTTATGTATGGCACAAAACTAAACGATGAAAGCAAGACAGCATATATACCTAGCCAGATACACCGGTCCGTGTGAGCCCGGTCCGTGTGAGCCCGGGTCCTACTGGAGAAACGATGACCCCCTATACATATATACCTAGCCAGATACACTGGTCCGTGTGAGCCCGGGTCCTACTGGAGAAACGATGACCCCCTATACATATATACCTAGCCAGATACACTGGTCCGTGTGAGCCCGGGTCCTACTAGATACATCGGTCCGTGTGAGCCCGGGTCCTACTAGATACACCGGTCCGTGTGAGCCCGGGTCCTACTAGATACACTGGTCCGTGTGAGCCTGGGTCCTACTAGAGAAACCCTGACCCCCTATACATATATACCTAGCCAGATACACTGGTCCGTGTGAGCCCGGGTCCTACTAGATACACCGGTCCGGGTGAGCCTGGGTCCTACTAGAGAAACAACGACCCCTATACTTATATAGCCTTTGTGTCTACAGCACGGTACAATTTAATTGTGGCGCACTCCATAACAGAACAGGGTCAACCTGACCTATCACGATAATAAACAACAGCCGCTGGCATGGAAGACAAAGATGCTAGGATAACGTTCAGTTAGCCAAACATATTGCACTACAAAAAACAAAATCGTGAGCGTGAAACAACAAAGTCGGCCTGGGGTTTGATCCTCCAAGGTTTAACAAGCAGCGAAACAAAAACAGAGATGGTCTTATATAGATAGGTACATATACCAGTATTTCACTTATAGACATATAGGTAGGTATTTAACTGATACTGTCTATACCACCTATGTCTAAAAAAAGGAATCCGCTATTCAAAGGATCAGGTTTTCAATTCCCAAACTCTACTTTGATTTCTCTTTAAGCTAAATCAATAAACATTTAACTTGTCATTACAGTTAACTGGTACACACTTCAAATATTAACCAAGCCTTCTGTCAACATGAAATAATCAAAGTTTGGCGAATAATTTGTCATGATTTCATTATGAATTCTCCCTATCTACCAGCCTAACTAGATTATGTGACAAGCTGATCGGCTGATTGATAACAAATTATGAAAACAATGGCACCCATGTAAGTAATCCTTTCAAATCTTTGACTTGAAATGTTTTTATAAAATCAAATTTTAGCAAACTAAGTAAGCTAAATAAATATAATATGCTTCTTCACAAACTACCTTAAGTTTCAATAAAAAAAACCTGTTATATATGTACAACAGAACATCATTCAGTAATAAAAAACAAAATAGCTTTATCAGATAAATCAAAAACCTTGGTGTGTTGTCGCTTTATCAGATAAACAATAAACCTTGGTGTGTTGTCGCTTTATCAGATAAACAATAAACCTTGGTGTATAGTAGCTGGTTTTGATTTAGGTTTATATCTGTTTATACAACAAGGACATATTTTATCACAAACTACATATAAACTGTACACAATACTGACTGTAAGAAAAAATATTGCCACTTTAAGTAAATCACAGCAGAGCACTAATACTAAAATCTCTAGTAAGCAAGAAAATAAAACAGATGCAAAAGTATCAATGTCATCAACAGCTAATGAGCGGGATATACAAAGACAGCAAAAAACTTGGACTAGGAATTCTTGTCATGACTAATTATAGTGCTACCATGGTTACTGTGTACAGGAAAGTCACTGAATACAGTGTTACCATGTAAAATAGGAAAGTCACTAAATACAGTGTTACCACGGTTACTGTATACAGGAAAGTCACTGAATTGAGTTACCATAGTTACCATGTAAAATAGGAAAGTCACTAAATACAGTGTTACCATGGTTACTGTGTACAGGAAAGTCACTGAATTAAGTTACCATAGTTACCATGTAAAATAGGAAGTCACTGAATACAGTGTTACCATGGTTACCATATACAGGAGAGTTACTGAATACAATGTTACCATGGTAACTGTTTACGGGACAGTCACAAAATGTAGTTACCATGGTTACTGTATACAGGAATGTCACTAAATCTAGTGTTACCATGGTTACAGTAATCAGGACAGCCACTTAATACAGTGTTACCAGGGTTACTATGTACAGGAAAGTCGCTAAATATAGTGTTGCCATGGTTAACACAGTACTCAGCACAGTCACCTTGGATGAAATAAAAGGGACATTTATCAACTGTAAAAGGAAATAAATTACTCTGGTTACATTAAAAATAATCTTGGTGTAAGGGACAGTTACCATTGTTACAATAAACACTGTCAGTCATCTTTGTTTTGGTACAAAAAAAAAATTACCATGGTTACAATAACCTCGGACAGTCACTCTGATGCCTAGAAACATTTATCTGATTGTATGTGGTCTACAACCCTCACAACATACAGGAGAGAAAAATTGTCTGACATGAATACAGCCCACTAGTTACTAAACCTCAACAAAGGGCAAAATGTTAACCTGCACATCTTTCATTACTATTAAGCTTATTTTCAGATCCACAAAATGTAAAATTACCAAAAACTTTGTTATACGGGAACCAACAATACTACCTATGTTTAGTCCCAATGGGGCTATGGAGCAATGTAATAACTACAATACTAATGTTAGTTTACTTTGATTCTTCTTTCATTTGATTTCCTTTTAAGCTAATTTTATCTTTAAAGAGGCCAATCACTCATCTGGTGTCAATCTCACATGTAAAAGTGGAGCAAATTACAGGCAAAGTATCACTGTTTTAAATAAAAAAATAACCTAAAAATATCAACACTAAAGGAGGCTAATATTTCTATTCAGGAAAAGTCATTAAAAGTCTTGACATTTGACCCTTTTGACCATGAATATAAGTCAAGGTCATTCACTTGAACAAACTTGGTGGCCCTTCAACTTAGCATGCTAAAGATCAAATATCAGTACCATGGGTTTTCCGGTTATAGAGAAGAAGTTGTTTGAAGATTTTAACACATTTGACCCCTGTAACACTGAAAGTAGGTCAAGGTCAATTATTTGAACAAACTTGGTAGCCCTTCATCCCTGTATGCCAAATATTAGTACTCTGGGTCGTTTTAGCTATTGAGAAGAAGTTGTATAAGTAAAAAGTTGACATTGGATGCCGCACCATGATATAAGATCACCAAGGTGAGCTAAAAATCTGATAGGAATGGTTTTGGTGATGAAGTTTTCTGTAAAACGTACAACCTACATATATAAGGATATCACAGTGAACCATCTCAGTGAATGTACAGACAGGAGAAGCATACAGGTCTCAAATCTATAGGCTGGTACACCTACTTTATAACGTACAGATACAATGTAGCGGGAGTTAGGCTGGATTTATCTCCCTTGAGGAGATTTTAATGATTTACCTAGAAGTTTAGAATGACTTAAGGATCTGATGTGACTTTGTGTCCTTTTTAAAACTCGTCAATAACAGCTGATATTCTAGATTTCACATTTTACTTGATTCCTTGTTAGAATATTTTCTGTTGCAATTCCAAAGCATGGATAACAATACCTTGTGTGGGCACCACTCTCTCTGTACACAAAGCTTTAATTCAATATTTTTACAACAAGAGGCACAGAAGGCCTGTATCACTCACCTGGATAAATTGGTATCTAGGTAATCATGGTCAAATAGTTTCCAAAAAGTTCCTACTTGGCCGGCAGGGGCAGACCCAAAGAATTATCCTTGAAGCATTTTTCTTAATGGGTGGGTATCTCAACTCACTGTTTTCAAGCTAAACTGAGAACCAAGGTCCCTAGGGCTGTGGCTAGACCCAATGCTAATATCATGATTGTGTTTGTCTCTTTATGCCCAGCAACTGTATAGTTTTGGGATAGGGTGTCTGCAAGGGTGTGGCAGACCCTGTGGTCAAATCTCAAATCATATTTGTGATCATCTCTTTATGCTCAGCAATTGTATACATAGTTTTGGGGTTGGGATCTTAACCGTTTAAAAGTAATATCAATATTGCCAAATGGATTCCTTTTGGACCCACCCCTCAGGCCCTTGGGGGGTCAGCCTCATCATTTGTAAAAATCTGAATCCCAGCCACCTAGGAATGCTACCACTGAAATATAAATGTCATACATTACTTAGTTTCAGGGAAGAATTAGTCATCAATATGAATATTGCATAATGGAACCCTTTTGGCCGTGCCCCTGGAGGGTCAGTCCCATCATTTGTATAAAGTGACTCCCATAGGGATTCTACTACCAAATTTGATTAAATTCTGATAAGCAGTTAATATGAAGAACAAGTCAGTTGTTGAAGGACGGATAGACGGACGCCGGACGCCACAGTATGGCATAAGCTGACCTTGGTCCTTTGGACCAGGTGAGCTAATAAATGACATCATGTATTTATTGACTTGATTCATATTTTCAGTTATAAACAATTAATGTGATATATTTCTTCAAAAACTCATATTTGCTTTATAATATACATTGTACATGTAAATGCAAATAATTTAAATATCTTGAAATGAAATGGATTTTAGTTTAACATGTAAAAGATAGGTATACAGCCTCACCACCATTGGCTCTGATGATGATGCTGATGATGATGAAGAATGGGCCCATTATGTCATATATAATACAATCCTCATCAGGTGACCACCGATTGACCAATAAAAAATCAGGTTACATAAAATTCTCCCAATGAGATTGTAGATTACAATACAAAATAATGCCAACATAAAATCTCTCTGTACAAAACAATGTTAGCAGACAATCCGCAACATACGATGACATGTGACGACATATACGATGACATGTGACGACATACGATGACATATGACGACATACGATGACATGTGACGACATACGATGACATATGACGACATACGATGACATACGATGACATACTCAACAGAACATAGTTCTGGTCTAAATAAAACACTGGAAGAAACATCCACACTCTGACATGCAAAGTCGTGGCGATTATTGGCGATAATGTAAATCACAAATATCAATTGACTACACAATGTAGATAAGATAATCAAGAGATGACCGGCGATGACACCTCCAAACAAAAATACAGTGATGGAGGAATGTGGTGATGAAAGCAATGTAGAGTGTCACAACAAAGGACGTCTGGGTGTTGTACCAGAGGACGTCTGGGTGCTGTACCAGAGGACGTCTGGGTGCTGTACCAGAGGACGTCTGGGTGCTGTACCAGAGGACGTCTGGGTGCTGTACCAGAGGACGTCTGGGTGTTGTACCAGAGGACGTCTGGGTGTTGTACCAGAGGACGTCTGGGTGCTGTACCAGAGGACGTCTGGGTGTTGTACCAGAGGACGTCTGGGTGCTGTACCAGAGGACGTCTGGGTGCTGTACCAGAGGACGTCTGGGTGCTGTACCAGGGGACGTCTGGGTGCTGTACCAGAGGACGTCTGGGTGTTGTACCAGAGGACAACTGGGTGTTGTACCAGAGGACAACTGGGTGTTGTACCAGAGGACGTCTGGGTGTTGTACCAGAGGATGTCTGGGTGCTGTACATCTTCTTGCATATAACAACATTGTCACACATTTTCCAGTCCAAGTCACGCTTCTGTAACCCAGAAGAACACACACTTAAGATTTATTTTTAACAGTTCTGTGTAAGATGAATTTCTAATAAAACTAATGACAAAATCGGGAATATTCTGACAACTTTTTATGTTTGTTAGTTGTCCAGTTCCTATCAACAGTGCTGGTCATTTAAGGATAGGTAATGAAGTTATATATATACATGTACCATCATGTGAAAATTCAAACCGAAGAGCCCATTGACGAGGAGGAAAACAAATGGAGCAAATGGTTGGGCAGATAGCACCGAGCATAATATCAGTACTTACACAAAACTACACTTTGAGTGTGGTTCTTATTCGGGTCCGTTCCTTGGGTCGGTTAGGAGAAATGGTCGGGGCAATTAATTCATCTAGTTCAGGAAGAAGTTTTAATCCCGGAATGTTGAAAATGGAGGCCACTGTAAATGGTAAACACATATGTATGAGCGTCACATGTGTAGTTATAAATTAGTCAATCATCCTATGTACGCATATATTACCCAATGTGATTAATTAAACATAATTTTGAAGCTTGATTTTCTAACTTTACTGTGGAGGATGACAAGTCAAACTCATTTAACTAAGGAATGTCAGCTATTTTCTAAGAACAGTCCGAAAATGGAACAATGTACAGATAAGGAACGTTCCTTTGAAATTTGAGAATGATCCATCCAGTACTTCTCAAGAAACAGAGATAAAAAGAATGAAGGACAGACAGCTGATGGCCGGACCACGGACCACAGACCACGGATCACGGACCACAATTTAAATAGTCCGCCATCATAATCATCAGATGGTAGGCAATACAATTCACTTCCTTGAATCTCATATCTAATATTAGAATGCGTAATAAAGAAAAATAACTACCCTAACAATGATAGAAATACTCAGTATCTGGTGTGTTTCTTACCATCTGGAAGTTCATAAATCTTAGGAGGCAGGTCCGCAAAGTACTCTGCATGCATGGCCTTCTGGGCGGAAATCCTCCGTAATGGATCCATCTTCAAAACAAGACACATGCGTCAAAATCCCATCTATAGGTATAAAATAATCAAATATCATACCTATGGAGTTTTTCCCACCAGAGGTCTCCACCTTCACCAACTACATTGGCCAGCTTGACACGAAATCCCAGGGCCATTTGAATAGCCCACCATCTGATGATGGTGGGATCGGATAAAAAAGGAAATATAATAAATCTAGTTACCGTGGTGACAACTTTACCTGTAGGAATTGTGAGGCAAGACACGTGGCATGTGGAATGAAGCCTAACTTAGGGATGACTGTGTCCAGGGGGCAGGGCATCGGGTACAACACAAACTTTTCTGTAACAGATAAAGCATACCATGGAGTACGTTTTCTGATACAGAGAACAGGACAAATTCAAAGACTCGTACTGAAATATACCAACAAAATAAAACAAAAACAAAGGGACCAAAAGGCCTGAATTGCTTACCGTGATATTTGTGCAATCAGGGGAAAATGCTGTCAATGAAAGTACTTTAAAAAATATTTCTGTACATCAAATCGTCTTAACTTGAGAATGTTCCTGATTAATTGACACTTTATAATGGTCTATTCCAACATGCTACAGGTCAAATATCATCTTTAACATATCACTTTGTCCCAGTTGCCTCCCTACCAAGTATCGGGTACTCTTTGTCTTCTGGTGGGTCTGAAGAAGCTTAAAGGTTTTAACACATTTGACCTTGTGACATCGAAAGTATGTCAAGGTCATTTGTGAAGAAACTTTATAAAGCTCTGTCCCAGGTACCTACAGACCAAATATTGTGACCCTAGGTAGTTAGTGTTGAATACTTACTGAGGTCGTAGTTGGGGAACTTTGACACTCCTTCCCAGCCCTGGTCTGTTGGCGTTCCAAGGGCCTGTCAAACACAAAGCTATAAATAAATACTTTATATAGCCCTCTTGGTATATGGCTACGGGTGTAGTAATACGGCTACGGGTGTAGTAATACGGCTATGGGTGTAGTAATACGGCTATGGGTGTAGTAATACGGCTATGGGTGTAGTGATACGGCTACGGGTGTAGTAATACGGCTATGGGTGTAGTAATACGGCTACGGGTGTAGTAATACGGCTATGGGTGTAGTAATACGGCTATGGGTGTAGTAATACGGCTACGGGTGTAGTAATACGGCTACGGGTGTAGTAATACGGCTACGGGTGTAGTAATATGGCTACGGGTGTAGTAATACGGCTATGGGTGTAGTAATACGGCTACGGGTGTAGTAATACGGCTACGGGTGTAGTAATATGGCTATGGGTGTAGTAATACGGCTATGGGTGTAGTAATATGGCTACGGGTGTAGTAATATGGCTACGGGTGTAGTAATATGGCTATGGGTGTAGTAATACGGCTATGGGTGTAGTAATATGGCTACGGGTGTAGTAATATGGCTACGGGTGTAGTAATACGGCTGCGGGTGTAGTAATACGGCTACGGGTGTAGTAATATAGCTACGGGTGTAGTAATACGACTACGGGTGTAGTTATACAGCTATGGGTGTAGTAATACGGCTACGGGTGTAGAATGGTATTTATACAAAGGATATGAGAATACTGTGAACAGATACAATATGTAAATTTGTTTGGGTATTTCAGGCAAAGCCTAATATATGTTTGTTTTACTTTGTGTATGAATATTAATCTGCAGCACTTACCCTGAAGATTTTGTCCAGCTGATCAACGGAATCTTTCATGCCGGGAAAGGTTGCCATTCCAGATATCATCTCGGTAAATATACAGCCAACACCCCTGTCAGAACAAGTCAGCAAATCAACATCAGTACACTAGGGTGTAAAGGTTAGCTTACACTTAACTGTATATACAGTGGACTCCACTTAATATCACTCCTGTTGATATCACATTCCTCTTTATATCATGTTTTTCCCTAGCACCATTTTTCTCTCTATATAATCTATGTAATTTTATTTGGTTAATATCATGTTTTTTTTAACCAATCACATGAAATATCCAGAAAACGATGTCATTTCCATTGATTTCAGATACAACTGTTGCATAGAAATTAAACATCTTCATATGTACATTGAATAGCTTACTTTTAGTTATGGAAATTGGAATGCACTAGATTTAGTGGAAAAACATGTTTCTCTTAATGTCCTGTCAATATCATGTTTTTGTCTGACAAATGCAACATGATATAAAGAGGAGTGCACTGTATATTATACAGCCGACACCCCTGTCAGAACAAGTCAGCATCAGTAAGATTACCTCCCTTCCATTGTAGCAGTGCTAATCAACATCAGTATGTATACGGGAGGATTACCTCCCTTGCACTGTATTGGTGTTCACTCAGTCATCATTACAGACTTTACTTACCACATACCCAGGGAGGTGGAGTACCCAGTCGTCATTACAGACTTTACTTACCACATACCCAGGGAGGTGGAGTACCCAGTCGTCATTACAGACTTTACTTACCACATACCCAGGGAGGTGGAGTACCCAGTCGTCATTACAGACTTTACTTACCACATATCCAGGGAGGTGGAGTACCCAGCCGTCATTACAGACTTTACTTACCACATACCCAGGGAGGTGGAGTACCCAGCCGTCATTACAGACTTTACTTACCACATACCCAGGGAGGTGGAGTACCCAGTCGTCATTACAGACTTTACTTACCACATACCCAGGGAGGTGGAGTACCCAGTCGTCATTACAGACTTACTTACCACATACCCAGGGAGGTGGAGTACCCAGCCGTCATTACAGAATTTACTTACCACATATCCAGGGAGGTGGAGTACCCAGTCGTCATTACAGACTTTACTTACCACATACCCAGGGAGGTGGAGTACCCAGCCGTCATTACAGAATTTACTTACCACATACCCAGGGAGGTGGAGTACCCAGCCGTCATTACAGACTTTACTTACCACATACCCAGGGAGGTGGAGTACCCAGCCGTCATTACAGACTTTACTTACCACATACCCAGGGAGGTGGAGTACCCAGTCGTCATTACAGACTTTACTTACCACATATCCAGGGAGGTGGAGTACCCAGCCGTCATTACAGACTTTACTTACCACATACCCAGGGAGGTGGAGTACCCAGTCGTCATTACAGACTTTACTTACCACATATCCAGGGAGGTGGAGTACCCAGTCGTCATTACAGACTTTACTTACCACATATCCAGGGAGGTGGAGTACCCAGTCGTCATTACAGACTTTACTTACCACATATCCAGGGAGGTGGAGTACCCAGTCGTCATTACAGACTTTACTTACCACATACCCAGGGAGGTGGAGTACCCAGTCGTCATTACAGACTTTACTTACCACATACCCAGGGAGGTGGAGTACCCAGCCATCATTACAGAATTTACTTACCACATATCCAGGGAGGTGGAGTACCCAGTCGTCATTACAGACTTTACTTACCACATATCCAGGGAGGTGGAGTACACAGTCGTCATTACAGACTTTACTTACCACATACCCAGGGAGGTGGAGTACACAGTCGTCATTACAGACTTTACTTACCACATATCCAGGGAGGTGGAGTACCCAGTCGTCATTACAGACTTTACTTACCACATATCCAGGGAGGTGGAGTAGTTGGTTGAGCCGAGGAGGACATCGGGAGGCCGGTACCACAAGGTAACCACCTCGTGAGAGTATGTGTGACTCGGGATGGACTTCGCCCGGGCCAAGCCTGCAGTATATACCATAACACAGTCATAAAGTTAAGTAAAGGAATCGTCTTTACAGGAACAAAGTCAACAATAACTTGAATTTCAATTTCTTCTCCCTAAATATTTTAGATTTTTATCTATAGATATAAACCTTATTATTTTACAACAATTATGAAACAAGTTATCCAACTTATATTATGGAATGAGAGAAGAGATGAATCTCTGGGCGAATGATCTACACGACTAAAACATGCTATTTGGCTGCTATGTGTAACGATTTGGGGCATAGGAAAACGGCGCTATAGATTTGAGACATAGGAAAACGGCGCTATAGATTTGAGGCATAGGAAAACGGCGCTATAGATTTGAGGCATAGGAAAACGGCCCTATAGATTTTCATGAAGCTTTCCATGATTGTAGTACTCAGCGAGATCTACAACCTAACGTGGTCGGTATATCTGGGAAAATCCTTGTTTTCGAGATATTTGGACGTAAACACGCAAAAATCATCATTTTTGTCAAACCTTTGTGTCTCTCCCTATAACGTTTTAACGTGAAATCACGTCGCACTCTTACTTCACATACATACTCCCCTAGTTCCACTGAAGACAACGATTGTTTCAGTTTTGTCGTACGTGTACTATGACACCCTAATGAACGTCTTTATAAAGTAATGTTGTTGTGTTGATTCTGCTGTTGAATGACAATTGTGACGTCATTACTATCACGTGATCAAAAGACTCGCCAAATTTTATGTCTTGGTCGTCACACTTTATCAGTGTCTTGATCGTGTAATGTTAGGGCAATTTAAACGATTCAGGCTTTCATTATACCGTAATACATACCAAAATCTGCGAGCTTGAGTTCCCCCGTTTCATGAATAAGTAAATTCTGTGGTTTTAAGTCTCTGAAATCAGATGAAAACACAATTTTTTTATTCTCTGTCCAATGATGAGAAATGATGTGATAATAATTCGTCAGAAATATGACAAATAAAGGTGAGCTTATATAAAACTTTTCTGAAACCATGATAGAAAAAAATGTAGAATATAAGTTGTTAAGCATTAAGTTAACATTGAATTGGGGTGGGACGATGGATGAGATTACCACAATACTGAACAAAACACTACACTGTACAGTGATTTCATTGTAAACAACTACAACAAAACAAAACACTGTACAGTGATTTCATTGTCAAACAAGGGGTGACAGGGTGACCTGCCCACAAGGGGTGACTGACCCGCCCATAAGGTATGACTGACCCGCCCACAAGGGGTGACTGACCCGCCCACAAGGGGTGACCGAACCGCCCACAAGGGGTGACCGACCCGCCCACAAGGGGTGACCGACCCGCCCACAAGGGGTGACCGACCCGCCCACAAGGGGTGACTGACCCGCCCACAAGGGGTGACTGACCCACCCATAAGGGGTGACTGACCCGCCCACAAGGGGTGACTGACCCGTCCACAAGGGGTGACTGACCCGCCCACAAGGGTTGACTGACTCGCCCACAAGGGGTGACTGACCTGCCCATAAGGGGTGACTGACCCGCCCACTGACCTGTGAAGGATCCTACGTTGGTGACAGTAAGCCAGGCCCCGGAGTAACTGGAACAACAGTAGCTGTAGAAAAAATCAAATTCTGTATTATATGTTGAGCATTTAAGCCTTAACAACATTTAATGTACTAACAGCTTACAAATCATACTAGTTAGACGCTAACAAAGTAGAACGTAGTAAACAGGCATGATATGTGAACTTACAAGGTTAACTAATTCTTTGGTATTACCGACTGATAACAGTTAATAGATTAATAAACAGAAAAAGAGCTTAGTGTATGTATGATGTAATACACAACACATATATGTCTGATGTAATACACAACACATTTAGTCTGATGTAATACACATCACATGTATGTCTGATGTAATACACATCACTTTTATGTCTGATGTAATACACAACACTTGTATGTATGATGTAATACACAACACGTGTATGTCTGATGTAATACACAACACGTGTATGTATGATGTTATACACAACACATGTATGTATGATGTAATACACAACACTTGTATGTATGATGTAATACACAACACTTGTATGTCTGATGTAATACACAACACTTGTATATATGATGTAATACACAACACTTGTATGTCTGATGTAATACACATCACCTTTATGTCTGATGTAATAAACAACACTTGTATGTATGATGTAATACACAACACTTTTATGTCTGATGTAATACACAACACATGTATGTATGATGTAATACACAACACATGTATGTCTGATTTAATACACAACACTTGTATGTCTGATGTAATACACATCACGTGTATGTCTGATGTAATACACATCACATATATGTATGATGTAATACACGACACTTGTATGTCTGATGTAATACACAACACGTATATGTCTGATGTAATACACAACACATTTAGTCTGATGTAATACACATCACATGTATGTCTGATGTAATACACATCACTTTTATGTCTGATGTAATACACAACACATGTATGTATGATGTAATACACAACACGTGTATGTCTGATGTAATACACAACACGTGTATGTATGATGTTATACACAACACATGTATGTATGATGTAATACACAACACTTGTATGTATGATGTAATACACAACACTTGTATGTCTGATGTAATACACAACACTTGTATATATGATGTAATACACAACACTTGTATGTCTGATGTAATACACATCACCTTTATGTCTGATGTAATAAACAACACTTGTATGTATGATGTAATACACAACACGTGTATGTATGATGTAATACACAACACATGTATGTCTGATTTAATACACAACACTTGTATGTCTGATGTAATACACATCACGTGTATGTCTGATGTAATACACATCACATATATGTATGATGTAATACACGACACTTGTATGTCTGATGTAATACACCACACGTATATGTCTGATGTAATACACAACACATTTAGTCTGATGTAATACACATCACATGTATGTCTGATGTAATACACATCACTTTTATGTCTGATGTAATACACAACACTTGTATGTCTGATGTAATACACAACACTTGTATGTCTGATGTAATACACAACACCTGTATGTCTGATGTATTACACAACACTTGTATGTCTGATGTAATACACAACATGTGTATGTCTGATGTAATACACAACACGTGTATGTATGATGTAATACACAACACATGTATCTCTGATGTAATACCCAACACATGTATCTCTGATGTAATACACAACACTTGTATGTCTGATGTAATACACAACACATGTATGTATGATGTAATACACAACATGTGTATGTCTGATGTAATACACAACACATGTATCTCTGATGTAATACACGACACTTGTATGTCTGATGTAATACACACCACATGTATGTCTGATGTAATACACAACACGTGTATGTATGATGTAATACACAACACATGTATCTCTGATGTAATACCCAACACATGTATCTCTGATGTAATACACAACACTTGTATGTCTGATGTAATACACAACACATGTATGTATGATGTAATACACAACACTTGTATGTCTGATGTAATACACAACACTTGTATGTCTGATGTAATACACAACACTTGTATGTCTGATGTAATACACAACACTTGTATGTATGATGTAATACACAACACGTGTATGTATGATGTAGTACACACCACATGTATGTATGGTGTAATACACAACACGTGTATGTATGATGTAATACACAACACATGTATCTCTGATGTAATACCCAACACATGTATGTCTGATGTAATACACAACACATGTATCTCTGATGTAATACACAACATGTGTATGTCTGATGTAATACACAACACGTGTATGTATGATGTAATACACAACACTTGTATGTCTGATGTAATACACAACACGTGTATGTATGATGTAATACACAACACTTGTATGTCTGATGTATTACACACCACATGCATGTCTGATGTAATTCACAACATGTGTATGTCTGATGTAATACACATCACTTTTATGTCTGATGTAATACACAACACGTGTATGTATGATGTAATACACAACACATGTATCTCTGATGTAATACCCAACACATGTATGTCTGATGTAATACACAACACATGTATCTCTGATGTAATACACAACATGTGTATGTCTGATGTAATACACAACACGTGTATGTATGATGTAATACACAACACTTGTATGTCTGATGTAATACACAACATGTGTATGTATGATGTAATACACAACACATGTATGTATGATGTAATACACAACACATGTATCTCTGATGTAATACCCAACACATGTATCTCTGATGTAATACACAACACTTGTATGTCTGATGTAATACACAACACATGTATGTATGATGTAATACACAACACATGTATCTCTGATGTAATACCCAACACATGTATCTCTGATGTAATACACAACACTTGTATGTCTGATGTAATACACAACACATGTATGTATGATGTAATACACAACACTTGTATGTCTGATGTAATACACAACACTTGTATGTCTGATGTAATACACAACACTTGTATGTCTGATGTAATACACAGCACATGTATGTATGATGTAATACACAACACATGTATGTATGATGTAATACACAACACATGTATCTCTGATGTAATACCCAACACATGTATCTCTGATGTAATACACAACACTTGTATGTCTGATGTAATACACAACACATGTATGTATGATGTAATACACAACACTTGTATGTCTGATGTAATACACAACACTTGTATGTCTGATGTAATACACAACACTTGTATGTCTGATGTAATACACAACACTTGTATGTATGATGTAATACACAACACATGTATCTCTGATGTAATACACAACATGTGTATGTCTGATGTAATACACAACACGTGTATGTATGATGTAATACACAACACTTGTATGTCTGATGTAATACACAACACGTGTATGTATGATGTAATACACAACACTTGTATGTCTGATGTATTACACACCACATACATGTCTGATGTAATACACAACACGTGTATGTATGATGTAATACACAACACATGTATGTCTGATGTAATACACAACACATGTATCTCTGATGTAATACACAACACATGTATCTCTGATGTAATACCCAACATGTGTATGTCTGATGTAATACACAACACTTATATGTCTGATGTAATACACAACACTTGTATGTCTGATGTAATACACGACACTTATATGTCTGATGCAATACACAACACTTATATGTCTGATGTAATACACAACACTTATATGTCTGATGTAATACACAACACTTGTATGTCTGATGTAGTACAAAACACATGCATGTCTGATGTAATACACATCACGTTTATGTCAGATGTAATACACAACACTTGTATGTAAATACATTACTATTTGTTTGGAGAAATCATCTACACATTTTGTTGTTATATAAAATCATTTCTGAAGTGAGGATATGTGGGAATCTCAGATGTTTAAAGCAAACACACTACAGCGTGTTTCTCACCTTCACGTTAAAAGCGTTGAGACCGCCTGGATGTTTCTCTAGGTACTGGCTGAGGTCTGTATGCTGTAATAACAATAAAGCATCATTATTCCAATATCTTTTAACAATTCGAAATTTTCTGACAAAGCTTTAAAATAGTATTATATTCTTACCAAAAATAAAATTGAAGAAAATCATGAGAAAATGTTCCAAGAAAGCTCTAAATTGCCAGAAAATGATACTTACAACATATTCAAACACAAAGGTTAAGGTTTCTTTGGTGTGTATGATGTCATGAAGTGTGACGATGTTGGCATGTTTTAGACCCTTCAGAAGTGAGGCTGAAAAATAAACGAAGAAGAGAGTAGTAATCCCGGAGAAACACGTTACATCAGTGATAAGACGAGTGATTAACATATATAAACACAGTCTCACCTTCCCTGATGGCGGTGAAGGGTGCCCCCTCCTCGGCTTGTAGGCGGATCTCCTTCAGAGCAACTATCTGATTCGTTAAACTGAAATGTTAACATTGAAACAAATTATTAAACAAAAATGTATTTAACATACCTGTTCAAATTTTACTATCATTGGTAATATTTACACTGATTTCTGTCAATGCGTTTTCATCAACAGTTCCCGAGGGTGGAATATCCCTATCCTACATACACACATAATGAAAGAGTCTTTTTCTCTCATATCAACTACCCGAATAAGCTCAAAAACCATGAAAATATGTTTAAACAGGCTACCATTTTGAAATTTCAACTTTTTCCTTGAGCTTTTTTGACGAAAACGAATTAGACAGCGAGTTTAAGCATACCCTATATTTGCAAACATAAGTTTGCGCGGAAAAATTAATCTCCTCTTCCTGGTGTTTATGGTTAAAATTTTGTGAAAGGTTTCAATTTTATCATGCCGTCATTTTCTCTTTCCGGCATCAGAGTTTACCGTAATCGTGACGTCACGTCATTATTGAGCCATTGTGACGTCACGTCGCGTGAAATGCTATGTAAGATGGATTTTTCTTACATAGTTTTCTTACATGGGCAACCACTATCCAACATGGCGAGTTTTCTGCATACCTAACCACACTTACAAACACCAGGGTCACATCTACGCTAGGGTCACACCTACACCAGGGTCACACCTACACCAGGGTCACACCTGCACCAGGGTCACATCTACACCAGTTTCTTACCTACTAAACCCTTTATACACAGTTGCATAGCTCCCCTCTCCAAGCTGTTCCAACTTTTGGTAAGAATCAGCTTTGCCAAAGGGTGAATTCCCCTGCAATACATAGAAAGGTTAAGTTTGTTAATAATGAAATACCAATATCATACCAAAACCAACAGAATCACTAATACATTGTACAACACAAACAGGACAATTAAGTGGATGAAAATGATCTCAAACCAACCTACCAAGTAATTATCAAAATTTAATTTTAATTAATGGCAAAACAATAGAAATTTGTGGATGCTTTTGTGAGATACATAGGCATACACTATAACTAGAAGTTTGTGTGTGATTTTTACACCATAACTAGAAGTTTGTTTGTGTGATATTTACACTATAACTACAAGTTTGTTTGTGTGATATTTACACCATAACTAGAAGTTTGTTTGTGTGATATTTACACCATAACTAGAACTTTGTTTGTATGATATTTACACTATTACTAGAAGTTTGTTTGTGTGATATTTACACTATTACTAGAAGTTTGTTTGTGTGATATTTACACCATAACTAGAAGTTTGTTTGTGTGATATTTACACCATAACTAGAAGTTTGTTTGTGTGATATTTACACCATAACTAGAAGTTTGTTTCGTGTGATATTAACACCATAACTAGAAGTTTGTTTGTATGATATTTACACCATAACTAGAAGTTTGTTTGTGTGATATTTACACCATAACTAGAAGTTTGTTTGTATGATATTTACACCATAACTAGAAGTTTGTTTCGTGTGATATTTACACCATAACTAGAAGTTTGTTTCGTGTGATATTTACACCATAACTAGAAGTTTGTTTCGTGTGATATTTACACCATAACTAGAAGTTTGTTTTATGTGATATTTACACCATAACTAGAAGTTTGTTTCGTGTGATATTTACACCATAACTAGAAGTTTGTTTCGTGTGATATTTACACCATTACTAGAAGTTTGTTTGTGTGATATTTACACTATTACTAGAAGTTTGTTTGTGTGATATTTACTCTATAACTTCAAGTTTGTTTGTGTGATATTTACACCATAACTAGAAGTTTGTTTGTGTGATATTTACACCATAACTAGAAGTTTGTTTGTGTGATATTTACACCATAACTAGAAGTTTGTTTCGTGTGATATTTACACCATAACTAGAAGTTTGTTTGTGTGATATTTACACTATAACTAGAAGTTTGTTTGTGTGATATTTACTCCATAACTAGAAGTTTGTTTCGTGTGATATTAACACCATAACTAGAAGTTTGTTTGTATGATATTTACACCATAACTAGAAGTTTGTTTGTGTGATATTTACACCATAACTAGAAGTTTGTTTGTATGATATTTACACCATAACTAGAAGTTTGTTTCGTGTGATATTTACACCATAACTAGAAGTTTGTTTCGTGTGATATTTACACCATAACTAGAAGTTTGTTTCGTGTGATATTTACACCATAACTAGAAGTTTGTTTTATGTGATATTTACACCATAACTAGAAGTTTGTTTCGTGTGATATTTACACCATAACTAGAAGTTTGTTTCTTGTGATATTTACACCATTACTAGAAGTTTGTTTGTGTGATATTTACACTATTACTAGAAGTTTGTTTGTGTGATATTTACTCTATAACTTCAAGTTTGTTTGTGTGATATTTACACCATAACTAGAAGTTTGTTTGTGTGATATTTACACCATAACTAGAAGTTTGTTTGTGTGATATTTACACCATAACTAGAAGTTTGTTTCGTGTGATATTTACACCATAACTAGAAGTTTGTTTGTATG
The DNA here is from genome assembly GCA_947623455.1 of Mimachlamys varia. Classification (NCBI taxonomy): domain Eukaryota; kingdom Metazoa; phylum Mollusca; class Bivalvia; order Pectinida; family Pectinidae; genus Mimachlamys; species Mimachlamys varia. The sequence goes on from OX392543.1 coordinate 32,943,899, forward strand.
ATATTTACACCATACCTAGAAGTTTGTTTGTGTGATATTTACACCATAACTAGAAGTTTGTTTGTGTGATATTTACACTATAACTAGAAGTTTGTTTGTGTGATATTTACACCATAACTAGAAGTTTGTTTGTGTGATATTTACACCATAACTAGAAGTTTGTTTGTGTGATATTTACACCATAACTAGAAGTTTGTTTGTGTGATATTTACACCATAACTAGAACTTTGTTTGTGTGATATTTACACCATAACTAGAAGTTTGTTTGTGTGATATTTACACCATAACTAGAAGTTTGTTTGTGTGATATTTACACCATAACTACAAGTTTGTTTGTGTGATATTTACACCATAACTACAAGTTTGTTTGTGTGATATTCACACCATAACTAGAAGTTTGTTTGTGTGATATTTACACCATAACTAGAAGTTTGTTTCATGTGATATTTACACCATAACTAGAAGTTTGTTTGTGTGATATTTACACCATAACTAGAAGTTTGTTTGTATGATATTTACACCATAACTAGAAGTTTGTTTGTGTGATATTTACACCATAACTAGAAGTTTGTTTGTGTGATATTTACACCATAACTACAAGTTTGTTTGTGTGATATTTACACCATAACTAGAAGTTTGTTTGTGTGATATTTACACCATAACTAGAAGTTTGTTTCATGTGATATTTACACCATAACTAGAAGTTTGTTTGTGTGATATTTACACCATAACTAGAAGTTTGTTTGTGTGATATTTACACCATAACTAGAAGTTTGTTTGTGTGATATTTACACCATAACTAGAAGTTTGTTTGTGTGATATTTACACCATAACTAGAAGTTTGTTTGTGTTATATTTACACCATAACTAGAAGTTTGTTTGTGTGATATTTACTCTATAACTACAAGTTTGTTTGTGTGATATTTACACCATAACTACAAGTTTGTTTGTGTGATATTTACTCTATAACTACAAGTTTGTTTGTGTGATATTTACACCATAACTAGAAGTTTGTTTGTGTGATATTTACACTATAACTAGAAGTTTGTTTGTGTGATATTTACACTATAACTAGAACTTTGTTTGTGTGATATTTACACCATAACTAGAAGTTTGTTTGTGTGATATTTACACCATAACTAGAAGTTTGTTTCGTGTGATATTTACACCATTACTAGAAGTTTGTTTGTGTGATATTTACACTATTACTAGAAGTTTGTTTGTGTGATATTTACTCTATAACTTCAAGTTTGTTTGTGTGATATTTACACCATAACTAGAAGTTTGTTTGTGTGATATTTACACTATAACTAGAAGTTTGTTTGTGTGATATTTACACCATAACTAGAACTTTGTTTGTGTGATATTTACACCATAACTAGAAGTTTGTTTGTGTGATATTTACACCATAACTAGAAGTTTGTTTCGTGTGATATTTACACCATTACTAGAAGTTTGTTTGTGTGATATTTACACTATTACTAGAAGTTTGTTTGTGTGATATTTACTCTATAACTTCAAGTTTGTTTGTGTGATATTTACACCATAACTAGAAGTTTGTTTGTGTGATATTTACACTATAACTAGAAGTTTGTTTGTGTGATATTTACACTATTACTAGAAGTTTGTTTGTGTGATATTTACACTATTACTAGAAGTTTGTTTGTGTGATATTTACACCATAACTAGAAGTTTGTTTGTGTGATATTTACACCATAACTAGAAGTTTGTTTGTGTGATATTTACACCATAACTAGAAGTTTGTTTCGTGTGATATTTATACCATAACTAGAAGTTTGTTTCATGTGATATTTACACCATAACTAGAAGTTTGTTTGTGTGATATTTACACCATAACTAGAAGTTTGTTTGTGTGATATTTACACCATAACTAGAAGTTTGTTTGTGTGATATTTACACCATAACTAGAAGTTTGTTTCGTGTGATATTTACACCATTACTAGAAGTTTGTTTGTGTGATATTTACACTATTACTAGAAGTTTGTTTGTGTGATATTTACTCTATAACTTCAAGTTTGTTTGTGTGATATTTACACCATAACTAGAAGTTTGTTTGTGTGATATTTACGGTCCATAACTACAAGTTTGTTTGTGTGATATTTACACCATAACTAGAAGTTTGTTTGTGTGATATTTACGGTCCATAACTAGAAGTTTGTTTGTGTGATATTTACACCATTACTAGAAGTTTGTTTGTGTGATATTTACACCATTACTAGAAGTTTGTTTGTGTGATATTTACACCATAACTAGAAGTTTGTTTGTGTGATATTTACACCATAACTAGAAGTTTGTTTGTGTGATATTTACAACATAACTAGAAGTTTGTTTGTGTGATATTTACTCTATAACTACAAGTTTGTTTCATGTGATATTTACACCATAACTAGAAGTTTGTTTGTGTGATATTTACACTATTACTAGAAGTTTGTTTGTGTGATATTTACTCTATAACTTCAAGTTTGTTTGTGTGATATTTACACCATAACTAGAAGTTTGTTTGTGTGATATTTACACCATAACTAGAAGTTTGTTTCGTTTGATACGTACACCATAACTAGACGTTTGTTTGTGTGATATTTACACTATTACTAGAAGTTTGTTTGTGTGATATTTACACCATAACTAGAAGTTTGTTTGTATGATATTTACACCATAACTAGAAGTTTGTTTGTGTGATATTTACACCATAACTACAAGTTTGTTTGTGTGATATTTACACCATAACTAGAAGTTTGTTTGTGTGATATTTACACCATAACTAGAAGTTTGTTTGTGTGATATTTACACTATAACTAGAAGTTTGTTTGTGTGATATTTACACCATAACTAGAAGTTTGTTTCGTTTGATACGTACACCATAACTAGAAGTTTGTTTGTGTGATATTTACACCATAACTAGAAGTTTGTTTGTGTGATATTTACACCATAACTAGAAGTTTGTTTGTGTGATATTTACACCATAATTAGAAGTTTGTTTGTATGATATTTACACCATAACTAGAAGTTTGTTTGTGTGATATTTACACCATAACTAGAAGTTTGTTTGTATGATATTTACACCATAACTAGAAGTTTGTTTGTGTGATATTTACACCATAACTAGAAGTTTGTTTGTGTGATATTTACACCATAACTAGAAGTTTGTTTGTGTGATATTTACACCATAACTAGAAGTTTGTTTGTGTGATATTTACACCATAACTACAAGTTTGTTTGTGTGATATTTACACCATAACTAGAAGTTTGTTTGTGTGATATTTACACCATAACTAGAAGTTTGTTTGTGTGATATTTACACCATAACTAGAAGTTTGTTTGTGTGATATTTACGGTCCATAACTAGAAGTTTGTTTGTGTGATATTTACGGTCCATAACTAGAAGTTTGTTTGTGTGATATTTACGGTCCATAACTAGAAGTTTGTTTGTGTGATATTTACACCATTACTAGAGGTTTGTTTGTGTGATATTTACACCATAACTAGAACTTTGTTTGTGTGATATTTACACCATAACTAGAAGTTTGTTTGTGTGATATTTACACCATAACTAGAAGTTTGTTTGTGTGATATTTACACTATAACTAGAAGTTTGTTTCGTTTGATACGTACACCATAACTAGAAGTTTGTTTGTGTGATATTTACACCATAACTAGAAGTTTGTTTGTGTGATATTTACACCATAACTAGAAGTTTGTTTGTGTGATATTTACACCATAACTAGAAGTTTGTTTGTGTGATATTTACACCATAACTAGAACTTTGTTTGTGTGATATTTACACTATTACTAGAAGTTTGTTTGTGTGATATTTACACCATAACTAGAAGTTTGTTTCATGTGATATTTACACCATAACTAGAAGTTTGTTTGTGTGATATTTACACCATAACTAGAAGTTTGTTTGTGTGATATTTACACCATTACTAGAAGTTTGTTTGTGTGATATTTACTCCATAACTAGAAGTTTGTTTGTGTGATATTTACACCATAACTAGAAGTTTGTTTCATGTGATATTTACACCATAACTAGAACTTTGTTTGTGTGATATTTACACCATAACTAGAAGTTTGTTTGTGTGATATTTACACCATAACTACAAGTTTGTTTGTGTGATATTTACACCATAACTAGAACTTTGTTTGTGTGATATTTACACCATAACTAGAAGTTTGTTTGTGTGATATTTACACCATAACTAGAAGTTTGTTTGTGTGATATTTACACCATAACTAGAACTTTGTTTGTGTGATATTTACACTATTACTAGAAGTTTGTTTGTGTGATATTTACACCATAACTAGAAGTTTGTTTCATGTGATATTTACACCATAACTAGAAGTTTGTTTGTGTGATATTTACACCATAACTAGAAGTTTGTTTGTGTGATATTAACACCATTACTAGAAGTTTGTTTGTGTGATATTTACTCCATAACTAGAAGTTTGTTTGTGTGATATTTACAATATAACTAGAAGTTTGTTTCATGTGATATTTACACCATAACTAGAAGTTTGTTTGTGTGATATTTACACCATAACTAGAAGTTTGTTTATGTGATATTTACACCATAACTAGAAGTTTGTTTGTGTGATATTTACACCATAACTAGAACTTTGTTTGTGTGATATTTACCCCATAACTAGAAGTTTGTTTATGTGATATTTACACCATAACTAGAAGTTTGTTTGTGTGATATTTACACTATAACTAGAAGTTTGTTTGTGTGATATTTACACCATAACTAGAAGTTTGTTTGTGTGATATTTACACCATAACTAGAAGTTTGTTTGTGTGATATTTACACCATAACTAGAAGTTTGTTTGTGTGATATTTACACCATAACTAGAAGTTTGTTTGTGTGATATTTACACCATAACTAGAAGTTTGTTTGTGTGATATTTACACTATAACTAGAAGTTTGTTTCATGTGATATTTACACCATAACTAGAAGTTTGTTTGTGTGATATTTACACCATAACTAGAAGTTTGTTTGTGTGATATTTACACCATAACTAGAAGTTTGTTTGTGTGATATTTACACCATAACTAAAAGTTTGTTTGTGTGATATTTACTCCATAACTAGAAGTTTGTTTGTGTGATATTTACACCATAACTAGAAGTTTGTTTGTGTGATATTTACACTATTACTAGAAGTTTGTTTGTGTGATATTTACACCATAACTAGAACTTTGTTTGTGTGATATTTACACCATAACTAGAAGTTTGTTTGTGTGATATTTACACCATAACTACAAGTTTGTTTGTGTGATATTTACACCATAACTAGAACTTTGTTTGTGTGATATTTACACCATAACTAGAAGTTTGTTTGTGTGATATTTACACCATAACTACAAGTTTGTTTGTGTGATATTTACACCATAACTAGAACTTTGTTTGTGTGATATTTACACCATAACTACAAGTTTGTTTGTGTGATATTTACACCATAACTAGAACTTTGTTTGTGTGATATTTACACCATAACTAGAAGTTTGTTTCGTTTGATATTTACACCATAACTAGAAGTTTGTTTGTGTGATATTTACACCATAACTAGAACTTTGTTTGTGTGATATTTACACCATAACTAGAACTTTGTTTGTGTGATATTTACACCATAACTACAAGTTTGTTTGTGTGATATTTACACCATAACTAGAAGTTTGTTTGTATGATATTTACACCATAACTAGAAGTTTGTTTGTATGATATTTACACCATAACTAGAAGCTTGTTTCGTTTGATACGTACACCATAACTAGAAGTTTGTTTGTATGATATTTACACCATAACTAGAAGTTTGTTTGTATGATATTTACACCATAACTAGAAGTTTGTTTGTGTGATATTTACACCATAACTAGAAGTTTGTTTGTGTGATATTTACACCATAACTACAAGTTTGTTTGTGTGATATTTACACCATAACTAGAAGTTTGTTTGTATGATATTTACACCATAACTAGAAGTTTGTTTGTATGATATTTACACCATAACTAGAAGCTTGTTTCGTTTGATACGTACACCATAACTAGAAGTTTGTTTGTGTGATATTTACACCATAACTAGAAGTTTGTTTGTGTGATATTTACACTATAACTAGAAGTTTGTTTGTGTGATATTTACACCATAACTAGAAGTTTGTTTGTGTGATATTTACACCATAACTAGAAGTTTGTTTGTATGATATTTACACCATAACTAGAAGTTTGTTTCGTGTGATATTTACACCATAACTAGAAGTTTGTTTCGTGTGATATTTACACCATAACTAGAAGTTTGTTTCGTGTGATATTTACACCATAACTAGAAGTTTGTTTTATGTGATATTTACACCATAACTAGAAGTTTGTTTCGTGTGATATTTACACCATAACTAGAAGTTTGTTTCGTGTGATATTTACACCATTACTAGAAGTTTGTTTGTGTGATATTTACACTATTACTAGAAGTTTGTTTGTGTGATATTTACTCTATAACTTCAAGTTTGTTTGTGTGATATTTACACCATAACTAGAAGTTTGTTTGTGTGATATTTACACCATAACTAGAAGTTTGTTTGTGTGATATTTACACCATAACTAGAAGTTTGTTTCGTGTGATATTTACACCATAACTAGAAGTTTGTTTGTGTGATATTTACACTATAACTAGAAGTTTGTTTGTGTGATATTTACTCCATAACTAGAAGTTTGTTTCGTGTGATATTAACACCATAACTAGAAGTTTGTTTGTATGATATTTACACCATAACTAGAAGTTTGTTTGTGTGATATTTACACCATAACTAGAAGTTTGTTTGTATGATATTTACACCATAACTAGAAGTTTGTTTCGTGTGATATTTACACCATAACTAGAAGTTTGTTTCGTGTGATATTTACACCATAACTAGAAGTTTGTTTCGTGTGATATTTACACCATAACTAGAAGTTTGTTTTATGTGATATTTACACCATAACTAGAAGTTTGTTTCGTGTGATATTTACACCATAACTAGAAGTTTGTTTCTTGTGATATTTACACCATTACTAGAAGTTTGTTTGTGTGATATTTACACTATTACTAGAAGTTTGTTTGTGTGATATTTACTCTATAACTTCAAGTTTGTTTGTGTGATATTTACACCATAACTAGAAGTTTGTTTGTGTGATATTTACACCATAACTAGAAGTTTGTTTGTGTGATATTTACACCATAACTAGAAGTTTGTTTCGTGTGATATTTACACCATAACTAGAAGTTTGTTTGTATGATATTTACACCATACCTAGAAGTTTGTTTGTGTGATATTTACACCATAACTAGAAGTTTGTTTGTGTGATATTTACACTATAACTAGAAGTTTGTTTGTGTGATATTTACACCATAACTAGAAGTTTGTTTGTGTGATATTTACACCATAACTAGAAGTTTGTTTGTGTGATATTTACACCATAACTAGAAGTTTGTTTGTGTGATATTTACACCATAACTAGAACTTTGTTTGTGTGATATTTACACCATAACTAGAAGTTTGTTTGTGTGATATTTACACCATAACTAGAAGTTTGTTTGTGTGATATTTACACCATAACTACAAGTTTGTTTGTGTGATATTTACACCATAACTACAAGTTTGTTTGTGTGATATTCACACCATAACTAGAAGTTTGTTTGTGTGATATTTACACCATAACTAGAAGTTTGTTTCATGTGATATTTACACCATAACTAGAAGTTTGTTTGTGTGATATTTACACCATAACTAGAAGTTTGTTTGTATGATATTTACACCATAACTAGAAGTTTGTTTGTGTGATATTTACACCATAACTAGAAGTTTGTTTGTGTGATATTTACACCATAACTACAAGTTTGTTTGTGTGATATTTACACCATAACTAGAAGTTTGTTTGTGTGATATTTACACCATAACTAGAAGTTTGTTTCATGTGATATTTACACCATAACTAGAAGTTTGTTTGTGTGATATTTACACCATAACTAGAAGTTTGTTTGTGTGATATTTACACCATAACTAGAAGTTTGTTTGTGTGATATTTACACCATAACTAGAAGTTTGTTTGTGTGATATTTACACCATAACTAGAAGTTTGTTTGTGTTATATTTACACCATAACTAGAAGTTTGTTTGTGTGATATTTACTCTATAACTACAAGTTTGTTTGTGTGATATTTACACCATAACTACAAGTTTGTTTGTGTGATATTTACTCTATAACTACAAGTTTGTTTGTGTGATATTTACACCATAACTAGAAGTTTGTTTGTGTGATATTTACACTATAACTAGAAGTTTGTTTGTGTGATATTTACACTATAACTAGAACTTTGTTTGTGTGATATTTACACCATAACTAGAAGTTTGTTTGTGTGATATTTACACCATAACTAGAAGTTTGTTTCGTGTGATATTTACACCATTACTAGAAGTTTGTTTGTGTGATATTTACACTATTACTAGAAGTTTGTTTGTGTGATATTTACTCTATAACTTCAAGTTTGTTTGTGTGATATTTACACCATAACTAGAAGTTTGTTTGTGTGATATTTACACTATAACTAGAAGTTTGTTTGTGTGATATTTACACCATAACTAGAACTTTGTTTGTGTGATATTTACACCATAACTAGAAGTTTGTTTGTGTGATATTTACACCATAACTAGAAGTTTGTTTCGTGTGATATTTACACCATTACTAGAAGTTTGTTTGTGTGATATTTACACTATTACTAGAAGTTTGTTTGTGTGATATTTACTCTATAACTTCAAGTTTGTTTGTGTGATATTTACACCATAACTAGAAGTTTGTTTGTGTGATATTTACACTATAACTAGAAGTTTGTTTGTGTGATATTTACACTATTACTAGAAGTTTGTTTGTGTGATATTTACACTATTACTAGAAGTTTGTTTGTGTGATATTTACACCATAACTAGAAGTTTGTTTGTGTGATATTTACACCATAACTAGAAGTTTGTTTGTGTGATATTTACACCATAACTAGAAGTTTGTTTCGTGTGATATTTATACCATAACTAGAAGTTTGTTTCATGTGATATTTACACCATAACTAGAAGTTTGTTTGTGTGATATTTACACCATAACTAGAAGTTTGTTTGTGTGATATTTACACCATAACTAGAAGTTTGTTTGTGTGATATTTACACCATAACTAGAAGTTTGTTTCGTGTGATATTTACACCATTACTAGAAGTTTGTTTGTGTGATATTTACACTATTACTAGAAGTTTGTTTGTGTGATATTTACTCTATAACTTCAAGTTTGTTTGTGTGATATTTACACCATAACTAGAAGTTTGTTTGTGTGATATTTACGGTCCATAACTACAAGTTTGTTTGTGTGATATTTACACCATAACTAGAAGTTTGTTTGTGTGATATTTACGGTCCATAACTAGAAGTTTGTTTGTGTGATATTTACACCATTACTAGAAGTTTGTTTGTGTGATATTTACACCATTACTAGAAGTTTGTTTGTGTGATATTTACACCATAACTAGAAGTTTGTTTGTGTGATATTTACACCATAACTAGAAGTTTGTTTGTGTGATATTTACAACATAACTAGAAGTTTGTTTGTGTGATATTTACTCTATAACTACAAGTTTGTTTCATGTGATATTTACACCATAACTAGAAGTTTGTTTGTGTGATATTTACACTATTACTAGAAGTTTGTTTGTGTGATATTTACTCTATAACTTCAAGTTTGTTTGTGTGATATTTACACCATAACTAGAAGTTTGTTTGTGTGATATTTACACCATAACTAGAAGTTTGTTTCGTTTGATACGTACACCATAACTAGACGTTTGTTTGTGTGATATTTACACTATTACTAGAAGTTTGTTTGTGTGATATTTACACCATAACTAGAAGTTTGTTTGTATGATATTTACACCATAACTAGAAGTTTGTTTGTGTGATATTTACACCATAACTACAAGTTTGTTTGTGTGATATTTACACCATAACTAGAAGTTTGTTTGTGTGATATTTACACCATAACTAGAAGTTTGTTTGTGTGATATTTACACTATAACTAGAAGTTTGTTTGTGTGATATTTACACCATAACTAGAAGTTTGTTTCGTTTGATACGTACACCATAACTAGAAGTTTGTTTGTGTGATATTTACACCATAACTAGAAGTTTGTTTGTGTGATATTTACACCATAACTAGAAGTTTGTTTGTGTGATATTTACACCATAATTAGAAGTTTGTTTGTATGATATTTACACCATAACTAGAAGTTTGTTTGTGTGATATTTACACCATAACTAGAAGTTTGTTTGTATGATATTTACACCATAACTAGAAGTTTGTTTGTGTGATATTTACACCATAACTAGAAGTTTGTTTGTGTGATATTTACACCATAACTAGAAGTTTGTTTGTGTGATATTTACACCATAACTAGAAGTTTGTTTGTGTGATATTTACACCATAACTACAAGTTTGTTTGTGTGATATTTACACCATAACTAGAAGTTTGTTTGTGTGATATTTACACCATAACTAGAAGTTTGTTTGTGTGATATTTACACCATAACTAGAAGTTTGTTTGTGTGATATTTACGGTCCATAACTAGAAGTTTGTTTGTGTGATATTTACGGTCCATAACTAGAAGTTTGTTTGTGTGATATTTACGGTCCATAACTAGAAGTTTGTTTGTGTGATATTTACACCATTACTAGAGGTTTGTTTGTGTGATATTTACACCATAACTAGAACTTTGTTTGTGTGATATTTACACCATAACTAGAAGTTTGTTTGTGTGATATTTACACCATAACTAGAAGTTTGTTTGTGTGATATTTACACTATAACTAGAAGTTTGTTTCGTTTGATACGTACACCATAACTAGAAGTTTGTTTGTGTGATATTTACACCATAACTAGAAGTTTGTTTGTGTGATATTTACACCATAACTAGAAGTTTGTTTGTGTGATATTTACACCATAACTAGAAGTTTGTTTGTGTGATATTTACACCATAACTAGAACTTTGTTTGTGTGATATTTACACTATTACTAGAAGTTTGTTTGTGTGATATTTACACCATAACTAGAAGTTTGTTTCATGTGATATTTACACCATAACTAGAAGTTTGTTTGTGTGATATTTACACCATAACTAGAAGTTTGTTTGTGTGATATTTACACCATTACTAGAAGTTTGTTTGTGTGATATTTACTCCATAACTAGAAGTTTGTTTGTGTGATATTTACACCATAACTAGAAGTTTGTTTCATGTGATATTTACACCATAACTAGAACTTTGTTTGTGTGATATTTACACCATAACTAGAAGTTTGTTTGTGTGATATTTACACCATAACTACAAGTTTGTTTGTGTGATATTTACACCATAACTAGAACTTTGTTTGTGTGATATTTACACCATAACTAGAAGTTTGTTTGTGTGATATTTACACCATAACTAGAACTTTGTTTGTGTGATATTTACACTATTACTAGAAGTTTGTTTGTGTGATATTTACACCATAACTAGAAGTTTGTTTCATGTGATATTTACACCATAACTAGAAGTTTGTTTGTGTGATATTTACACCATAACTAGAAGTTTGTTTGTGTGATATTAACACCATTACTAGAAGTTTGTTTGTGTGATATTTACTCCATAACTAGAAGTTTGTTTGTGTGATATTTACAATATAACTAGAAGTTTGTTTCATGTGATATTTACACCATAACTAGAAGTTTGTTTGTGTGATATTTACACCATAACTAGAAGTTTGTTTATGTGATATTTACACCATAACTAGAAGTTTGTTTGTGTGATATTTACACCATAACTAGAACTTTGTTTGTGTGATATTTACCCCATAACTAGAAGTTTGTTTATGTGATATTTACACCATAACTAGAAGTTTGTTTGTGTGATATTTACACTATAACTAGAAGTTTGTTTGTGTGATATTTACACCATAACTAGAAGTTTGTTTGTGTGATATTTACACCATAACTAGAAGTTTGTTTGTGTGATATTTACACCATAACTAGAAGTTTGTTTGTGTGATATTTACACCATAACTAGAAGTTTGTTTGTGTGATATTTACACCATAACTAGAAGTTTGTTTGTGTGATATTTACACTATAACTAGAAGTTTGTTTCATGTGATATTTACACCATAACTAGAAGTTTGTTTGTGTGATATTTACACCATAACTAGAAGTTTGTTTGTGTGATATTTACACCATAACTAGAAGTTTGTTTGTGTGATATTTACACCATAACTAAAAGTTTGTTTGTGTGATATTTACTCCATAACTAGAAGTTTGTTTGTGTGATATTTACACCATAACTAGAAGTTTGTTTGTGTGATATTTACACTATTACTAGAAGTTTGTTTGTGTGATATTTACACCATAACTAGAACTTTGTTTGTGTGATATTTACACCATAACTAGAAGTTTGTTTGTGTGATATTTACACCATAACTACAAGTTTGTTTGTGTGATATTTACACCATAACTAGAACTTTGTTTGTGTGATATTTACACCATAACTAGAAGTTTGTTTGTGTGATATTTACACCATAACTACAAGTTTGTTTGTGTGATATTTACACCATAACTAGAACTTTGTTTGTGTGATATTTACACCATAACTACAAGTTTGTTTGTGTGATATTTACACCATAACTAGAACTTTGTTTGTGTGATATTTACACCATAACTAGAAGTTTGTTTCGTTTGATATTTACACCATAACTAGAAGTTTGTTTGTGTGATATTTACACCATAACTAGAACTTTGTTTGTGTGATATTTACACCATAACTAGAACTTTGTTTGTGTGATATTTACACCATAACTACAAGTTTGTTTGTGTGATATTTACACCATAACTAGAAGTTTGTTTGTATGATATTTACACCATAACTAGAAGTTTGTTTGTATGATATTTACACCATAACTAGAAGCTTGTTTCGTTTGATACGTACACCATAACTAGAAGTTTGTTTGTATGATATTTACACCATAACTAGAAGTTTGTTTGTATGATATTTACACCATAACTAGAAGTTTGTTTGTGTGATATTTACACCATAACTAGAAGTTTGTTTGTGTGATATTTACACCATAACTACAAGTTTGTTTGTGTGATATTTACACCATAACTAGAAGTTTGTTTGTATGATATTTACACCATAACTAGAAGTTTGTTTGTATGATATTTACACCATAACTAGAAGCTTGTTTCGTTTGATACGTACACCATAACTAGAAGTTTGTTTGTGTGATATTTACACCATAACTAGAAGTTTGTTTGTGTGATATTTACACTATAACTAGAAGTTTGTTTGTGTGATATTTACACCATAACTAGAAGTTTGTTTGTGTGATATTTACACTATTACTAGAAGTTTGTTTGTGTGATATTTACACCATAACTAGAAGTTTGTTTGTGTGATATTTACACCATAACTAGAAGTTTGTTTGTGTGATATTTACACCATAACTAGAAGTTTGTTTGTGTGATATTTACACCATAACTAGAAGTTTGTTTGTGTGATATTTACACCATAACTAGAAGTTTGTTTGTGTGATATTTACACCATAACTAGAAGTTTGTTTATGTGATATTTACACCATAACTAGAAGTTTGTTTGTGTGATATTTACTCTATAACTACAAGTTTGTTTGTGTGATATTTACACCATAACTAGAACTTTGTTTGTGTGATATTTACACTATTACTAGAAGTTTGTTTGTGTGATATTTACACCATAACTAGAAGTTTGTTTCATGTGATATTTACACCATAACTAGAAGTTTGTTTGTGTGATATTTACACCATAACTAGAAGTTTGTTTGTGTGATATTTACACCATAACTAGAAGTTTGTTTGTGTGATATTTACACCATAACTAGAAGTTTGTTTGTGTGATATTTATACCATAACTAGAAGTTTGTTTCATGTGATATTTACACCATAACTAGAAGTTTGTTTGTGTGATATTTACACCATAACTAGAAGTTTGTTTGTGTGATATTTATGGTCCATAACTAGAAGTTTGTTTGTGTGATGTTTACACCATAACTAGAAGTTTGTTTTTGTGATATTTACACCATAACTAGAAGTTTGTTTGTGTGATATTTACACCATAACTAGAAGTTTGTTTGTGTGATATTTACACCAAACCTAGAAGTTTGTTTGTGTGATATTTACACTATAACTAGAAGTTTGTTTGTGTGATATTTACACCATAACTAGAAGTTTGTTTGTGTGATATTTATACCATAACTAGAAGTTTGTTTGTGTGATATTTACACTATAACTAGAAGTTTGTTTGTGTGATATTTACACCATAACTAGAAGTTTGTTTGTGTGATATTTACAACATAACTAGAAGTTTGTTTGTGTGATATTTACACCATAACTAGAAGTTTGTTTGTATGATATTTACTCTATAACTAGAAGTTTGTTTGTGTGATATTTACAACATAACTAGAAGTTTGTTTCATGTGATATTTACACCATAACTAGAAGTTTGTTTGTGTGATATTTACACCATAACTAGAAGTTTGTTTGTGTGATATTTACACCATAACTAGAAGTTTGTTTGTGTGATATTTACGGTCCATAACTAGAAGTTTGTTTGTGTGATATTTACTCTATAACTACAAGTTTGTTTGTGTGATATTTACACCATAACTAGAAGTTTGTTTGTGTGATATTTACACCATAACTAGAAGTTTGTTTGTGTGATATTTACACCATAACTAGAAGTTTGTTTGTGTGATATTTACACCATAACTAGAAGTTTGTTTCATGTGATATTTACACTATAACTACAAGTTTGTTTCATGTGATATTTACACCATAACTAGAAGTTTGTTTGTGTGATGTTTACACCATAACTAGAAGTTTGTTTGTGTGATATTTACACCATAACAAAAAGTTTGTTTGTGTGACATTTACACCATAACTAGAAGTTTGTTTGTGTGATATTTACACCATAACTAGAAGTTTGTTTGTGTGATATTTACACCATAACAAAAAGTTTGTTTGTGTGATGTTTACACTATAACTAGAAGTTTGTTTGTGTGATATTTACACCATAACAAAAAGTTTGTTTGTGTGATATTTACACCATAACTAGAAGTTTGTTTGTGTGATATTTACTCCATAACTAGAAGTTTGTTTCATGTGATATTTACACCATAACTAGAAGTTTGTTTGTGTGATATTTACACCATAACTAGAAGTTTGTTTGTGTGATATTTACTCCATAACTAGAAGTTTGTTTCATGTGATATTTACACCATAACTAGAAGTTTGTTTGTGTGATATTTACACCATAACTAGAAGTTTGTTTGTGTGATATTTACACCATAACTAGAAGTTTGCTTGTGTGATATTTACACCATAACTAGAAGTTTGTTTCGTGTGATATTAACACCATAACTAGAAGTTTGTTTGTATGATATTTACACCATAACTAGAAGTTTGTTTGTGTGATATTTACACCATAACTAGAAGTTTGTTTGTGTGATATTTACACCATAACTAGAAGTTTGTTTCGTGTGATATTAACACCATTACTAGAAGTTTGTTTGTGTGATATTTACACCATAACTAGAAGTTTGTTTGTGTGATATTTACACTATTACTAGAAGTTTGTTTGTATGATATTTACACCATAACTAGAAGTTTGTTTGTGTGATATTTACACTATTACTAGAAGTTTGTTTGTGTGATATTTACACCATAACTAGAAGTTTGTTTGTGTGATATTTACACCATAACTAGAAGTTTGTTTATGTGATATTTACACCATAACTAGAAGTTTGTTTGTGTGATATTTACACCATAACTAGAAGTTTGTTTGTGTGATATTTACTCCATAACTAGAAGTTTGTTTCGTGTGATATTTACACCATAACTAGAAGTTTGTTTGTGTGATATTTACACTATTACTAGAAGTTTGTTTGTGTGATATTTACACCATAACTAGAAGTTTGTTTGTGTGATATTTACACCATAACTAGAAGTTTGTTTGTGTGATATTTACACCATAACTAGAAGTTTGTTTGTGTGATATTTACACCATAACTAGAAGTTTGTTTGTGTGATATTTACTCCATAACTAGAAGTTTGTTTCGTGTGATATTTACACCATAACTAGAAGTTTGTTTGTGTGATATTTACACTATTACTAGAAGTTTGTTTGTGTGATATTTACACCATAACTAGAAGTTTGTTTGTGTGATATTTACACCATAACTAGAAGTTTGTTTGTGTGATATTTACACCATAACTACAGCTTAATTTCGTTTGATACGTACACCATAACTAGAAGTTCGTTTCGGAGAGAACTGCCGTAGATAAGTATGACCCTCAGACTTCGGTCGTTCATGTTTTTCAATGTCAGGTGGTGAGTCCAGATCGAATGTTCCGTCCAGCATATCCCCAGCTGAGTGGTGCCTCTTTACCGGGGCATGGTTCTTACCTTAACGAAATACAAAATATTACACGTCACGATAAAGTTAAAGAGGCTCATATGGCCTGTAACACCAATCTAGATATCTATGTAATCACAGACAAATGTTTCCATACTATAAGCCTCCTTTGGTTGAGAATGTTCCGGACTAAATGTACCCTTGTACTAGTCTTATTAACACCCTACTGACCGTGAAAGCAGGTCAAGGTAATTAACTTGAGAAAACTTTATAGCTCTCTGTCCAAACTACCTCTTGGCCAAACATTATTAATCTGGGTTTCATGGTTAATCAAAAGAAGCTTTTTTTTATATTACATAGTACAGTGCACTCCTCTTTATATCATGTTGCATTTGTCAGACAAAAAAATGATATTAATAGGAATGTGACATTAAGAGAAACTATTTTTCCACTAAATCTAGTGCATTCCCAAACTCAATAACTATAAAAGTAAGATATTCAATGTGCATATCAAGATGTTTCAATATAATTAGATAACATTATTTCAATAAGAAATAATTTTTGGGATTATTATTTTATTTTCTATGCAACATTTTGTACAAGTAGTATCTGAATTCAATGGAAATGACATCATTTTCTGGATATTTTATGTGATTGGTTAATAAAACATGATATTAAGAGGAATTCACCTCAAAATACATAATATTAACCAAATAGAATTACATAGATTACATAGAGAGAAAAATGGTGCTTGGGAAAAACATGATATAACGAGGAATGTGATATTAACAGGAGTGCACTGTAGTTGATCTATATGACCTTGAATGTAGTTCAGGTCATTTATATGAGAAACACCCATCACTTTGTCCCAGGTATTCATTGCTCAAGTATCGGTACTCTAAGCTTATTGGATATTGAGAACAAGTTGTTTAAAGCTCCTGGTGTATGCCTTCTTACCTTGGAAGTTGGTCAAGGTACTGTAGAAGACAATAATTTCACATGTGGAATTTTTCACAGAGTCAGCCTCCAAACTGTACAGTGTGCAAAATTTCGCGTTTAGCATTGTCTACCTATACAACTATAATACATTTGTAGAGTTTTAGTGGCATTAAATATTTTTGCATGTAGATATATTTGCGAGATTGAATGATAGCGAAATACACAAAAATTTTCACATCACAAACTTATTCACTTTACTTGTAAGACGTTGGATGACGGTCGGTCGGCCGAGGGTGTGATAACCACCCGGTCACAGTCTATTGGTCTTACTTGTTAGACAGTGGATGATGGTAGGTCGGCCGAGGGTGTGATAACCACCCAGTCACAGTCTATTGGTCTTACTTGTTAGACAGTGGACGACGGTAGGTCGGCCGAGGGTGTGATAACCGCCTGTGTCACAGTCTATTGGTCTTACTTGTAAGACGTTGGATGACGGTAGGTCGGCCGAGGGTGTGATAACCGCCCAGTCACTGTCTATTGGTCTTACTTGTTAGACAGTGGATGATGGTAGGTCGGCCGAGGGTGTGATAACCACCCAGTCACAGTCTATTGGTCTTACTTGTCAGACAATGGATGATGGTAGGTCGGCCGAGGGTGTGATAACCACCCGGTCACAGTCTATTGGTCTTATTTGTTAGACAGTGGATGACGGTAGGTCGGCCGAGGGTGTGATAACCACCCAGTCACAGTCTATTGGTCTTACTTGTAAGACGTTTGATGACGGTAGGTCGGCCGAGGGTGTGATAACCGCCCAGTCACAGTCTATTGGTCTTACTTGTTAGACAGTGGACGACGGTAGGTCGGCCGAGGGTGTGATAACCGCCTGTGTCACAGTCTATTGGTCTTACTTGTAAGACAGTGGATGAAGGTAGGTCGGCCGAGGGTGTGATAACCGCCTGTGTCACAGTCTATTGGTCTTACTTGTTAGACAGTGGATGATGGTAGGTCGGCCGAGGGTGTGATAACCACCCAGTCACAGTCTATTGGTCTTACTTGTCAGACAATGGATGATGGTAGGTCGGCCGAGGGTGTGATAACCACCCGGTCACAGTCTATTGGTCTTATTTGTTAGACAGTGGATGACGGTAGGTCGGCCGAGGGTGTGATAACCACCCAGTCACAGTCTATTGGTCTTACTTGTTAGACAGTGGATGATGGTAGGTCGGCCGAGGGTGTGATAACCACCCAGTCACAGTCTATTGGTCTTACTTGTAAGATGTTGGACGACGGTAGGTCGGCCGAGGGTGTGATAACCACCCAGTCACAGTCTATTGGTCTTACTTGTTAGACAGTGGATGATGGTAGGTCGGCCGAGGGTGTGACAACCACCCAGTCACAGTCTATTGGTCTTACTTGTTAGACGTTGGACGACGGTAGGTCGGCAGAGGGTGTGATAACCGCCTGTGTCACAGTCTATTGGTCTTACTTGTTAGACGGTGGACGACGGTCGGTCGGCCGAGGGTGTGATAACCGCCCGTGTGTCTATTTGCAGGGTTGATCCCATTGGGACCGTCATAGTCGTCCTTGTAGGAGCAGCGCTGGAGCGTGAGGTTGGCCCCTGGGTAGCCTCGCACACCGTCGGGAGATACACCATTTACAAGGCCCTCGTGTTCCGACTGCAATCAGACCAGGATCAGCTTTGTCAGGTAGTTCATTAATTTTCAGGAAAAACTACTTCAATGGCAATTTAAAACTATATTAGAATAATGATCAATAATATTTTCTCACCCCTAACCTAGTTATCAGAAACAAAACATATCAATATGCCATCAAAGATGGCTGCCGTATCTAACAGTACCATTAAAATTACATATTTCTACATCTAAAACATCTACGTTACATAATTATAGTTATAATCACTATAACCACTTCAAAACAATTCATCTTATATCATACAATGTACATTCACACCCACTTACTTTATGGCAGGTCACAATCTGGCCACACCGTATTACCTCCTTGTCACACTCTGGCCACACCCAATTACCTCCTGGTCACACTCTGGCCACACCCACTTACTTCCTTGTCACACTCTGGCCACACCCACTTACTTCCCTGTCACACTCTGGCCACACCCACTTACCTCCTTGTCACCCTCTGGCCACACCCACTTTCCTCCTTGTCCCACTGTGGCCACACCCACTTACCTCCTTGTCACACTCTGTCCACACCCACTTACCTCCTGGTCCCACTGTGGCCACACCCACTTACCTCCTTGTCACACTCTGGCCACACCCACTTACCTCCTTGTCACACTCTGGCCACACCCACTTTCCTCTGTGTCCCACTCTGGCCACACCCACTTACCTCCTTGTCACACTCTGTCCACACCCACTTACCTCCTGGTCCCACTCTGGCCACACCCACTTACCTCCTTGTCCCACTATGGCCATACCCACTTACCACCTTGTCACACTCTGGCCACACTGTATTACCTCCTTGTCCCACTCTGGCCACACCATATTACCTCCTTGTCACACTCTGGCCACACCCACTTACCTCCTTGTCACACTCTGGCCACACTCACTTACCTCCTTGTCACACTATGGCCACACCCACTTACCTCCTTGTCCCACTCTGGCCACACCCACTTACCTCCTTGTCCCACTGTGGCCACACCCACTTACCTCCTTGTCCCACTCTGGCCACACCCAATTACCTCCTTGTCCCACTCTGGCCACACCCACTTACCTCCTTGTCCCAGTCTGGCCACACCCACTTACTTCCTGGACACACTCTGGCCACACCCACTTACCTCCTGGTCACTTTCATGTATGGTGTCTTCTTTGGTGATTGCTGGAAGAGTAAACATTACATGTTAAAGTGAACAGGTAAAATATCACAAATGTCACAGGTAAATATCACAAATGGCACAGGTTAAATATCACAAATGTCACAGGTAAGTATCACAAATGTCACAGGTAAATTTCACAAATGTCACAGGTAAATATCACAAATGTCACAGGTAAAATATCACAAATGTCACAGGTAAATATCACAAATGACACAGGTAAATATCACAAATGTCACAGGTAAACATCACAGGTAAATATCACAGGTAAATATCACAGGTAAATATCACAAATGTCACAGGTAAATATCACAAATGTCACAGGTAAAATATCACAAATGTCACAGGTAAATATCACAGGTAAATGTAACAAATATCAATACTGCTATGTGTTACTACCATCGTGGGGAGTGAAACACTGAGGCATCCTACCTTTCCCTCAGCAGAAGTGAAATTTTAACAGAATTTAGTTTCTTACTCCAAGTAAAAACACAGGGCTTCCCAAGCTGTGTATTCAGACTGCATTAGTTTAACATTGGTCATTCTAAAAAGCTCCCCAGGAGAAGATAAGGTATGAGACAGGATTTACAGGTAAATCCTCGTCAGACAAACTTAACTACAGTTTATCTAAATAGTCCTCGTCAGACAAACTTAACTACAGTTTATCTAAATAGTCCTCGTCAGACAAACTTAACTACTGTTTATCTAAATAGTCCTCGTCAGACAAACTTAACTATAGTTTATCTAAATAGTCCTCGTCAGACAAACTTATCTACAGTTTATCTAAATAGTCCTCGTCAGACAAACTTTACTACAGTTTATCTAAATAGTCCTCGTCAGACAAACTTATCTACAGTTTATCTAAATAGTCCTCGTCAGACAAACTTAACTACAGTTTATCTAAATAGTCCTCGTCAGACAAACTTAACTATAGTTTATCTAAATA
This sequence comes from Mimachlamys varia, assembly GCA_947623455.1. Taxonomy (NCBI): domain Eukaryota; kingdom Metazoa; phylum Mollusca; class Bivalvia; order Pectinida; family Pectinidae; genus Mimachlamys; species Mimachlamys varia. The sequence goes on from OX392543.1 coordinate 32,965,132, forward strand.
GTCCTCGTCAGACAAACTTAACTATAGTTTATCTAAATAGTCCTCGTCAGACAAACTTAACTATAGTTTATCTAAATAGTCCTCGTCAGACAAACTTAACTACAGTTTATCTAAATAGTCCTCGTCAGACAAACTTAACTATAGTTTATCTAAATAGTCCTCGTCAGACAAACTTAACTACAGTTTATCTAAATAGTCCTCGTCAGACAAACTTAACTATAGTTTATCTAAATAGTCCTCGTCAGACAAACGTAACTACAGTTTATCTAAATAGTCCTCGTCAGACAAACTTAACTACAGTTTATCTAAATAGTCCTTGTCAGGCAAACGTAACTACAGTTTATCTAAATAGTCCTCGTCAGGCAAACGTAACTACAGTTTATCTAAATAGTCACTAGTCAGGCAAACTTAACTACAGTTTATCTAAATAGTCCTCGTCAGACAAACTTTACTACAGTTTATCTAAAAAGTCCTCGTCAGACAAACTTAACTACAGTTTATCTAAATAGTCCTCGTCAGACAAACTTTACTACAGTTTATCTTAATAGTCCTTGTCAGACAAACTTAACTACAGTTTATCTAAATAGTCCTTGTCAGACAAACTTAACTACAGTTTATCTAAATAGTTACTAGTCAGGCAAACTTAACTACAGTTTATCTAAATAGTCACTAGTCAGACAAACTTTACTACAGTTTATCTAAATAGTCCTCGTCAGGCAAACTTTACTACAATTTATCTAAATAGTCCTCGTCAGACAAACTTTACTACAGTTTATCTAAATAGTCCTCGTCAAGGAAACTTTACTACAGTTTATCTAAATAGTCCTCGTCAGAGAAACTTTACTACAGTTTATCTAAATAGTCCTCGTCAGAGAAACTAACTACAGTTTATCTAAATAGTCCTCGTCAGACAAACTTAACTATAGTTTATCTTAATAGTCCTCGTCAGACAAACTTAACTACTGTTTATCTAAATAGTCCTCGTCAGACAAACTTAACTTCAGTTTATCGAAATAGTCCTCGTCAGACAAACTTTACTACAGTTTATCTTAATAGTCCTCGTCAGACAAACTTAACTACAGTTTATCTAAATAGTCCTCGTCAGACAAACTTAACTACAGTTTATCTTAATAGTCCTTGTCAGAAAAACTTAACTACAGTTTATCTATATAGTCCTCGTCAGACAAACTTAACTACAGTTTATCTAAATAGTCCTCGTCAGACAAACTTAACTATAGTTTATCTTAATAGTCCTCGTCAGACAAACTTAACTACAGTTTATCTAAATAGTCCTCGTCAGACAAACTTATCTACAGTTTATCTAAATAGTCCTCGTCAGACAAACTTAACTACAGTTTATCTTAATAGTCCTCATCAGACAAACTTAACTACAGTTTATCTAAATAGTCCTCGTCAGAGAAACTTTACTACAGTTTATCGAAATAGTCCTCGTCAGAGAAACTTAACTACAGTTTATCTAAATAGTCCTCGTCAGGCAAACTTAACTACAGTTTATTTAATTAGTCCTCGTCAGGCAAACTTAACTGATGTTTATCTAAATAGTCACTAGTCAGGCAAACTTAACTATAGTTTATCTAAATAGTCACCAGTCAGGCAAACTTAACTATAGTTTATCTAAATAGTCACTAGTCAGGCAAACTTAACTACAGTTTATCTAAATAGTCCTCGTCAGACAAACTTAACTACAGTTTATCTAAATAGTCACTAGTCAGGCAAACTTAACTACAGTTTATCTAAATAGTCCTCGTCAGACAAACTTATCTACAGTTTATCTAAATAGTCCTCGTCAGACAAACTTATCTACAGTTTATCTAAATAGTCACTAGGCAGACAAACTTAACTACAGTTTATCTAAATAGTCCTCGTCAGACAAACTTAACTATAGTTTACCTAAATAGTCCTTGTCAGGCAAACTTAACTACAGTTTATCTAAATAGTCCTCGTCAGACAAACTTAACTATAGTTTATCTAAATAGTCACTAGTCAGGCAAACGTAACTACAGTTTATCTAAATAGTCCTCGTCAGGCAAACGTAACTACAGTTTATCTAAATAGTCACTAGTCAGGCAAACGTAACTACAGTTTATCTAAATAGTCACTAGTCAGGCAAACGTAACTACAGTTTATCTAAATAGTCACTAGTCAGGCAAACGTAACTACAGTCAATACTTATTACCTCGTTATTCCGGTAGTTCCACACATAAATGTGTATACCATCCAAGACTCACCTCATCATTCCGGTAGTACCACACATAGCCTGTATACCATCCACGACTTACCTCGTTATTACGGTAGTACCACACATAGCCTGTATACCATCCACGACTAACCTCAATATTCCGGTAGTACCACACATAGCCTGTATACCATCCATGACTTACCTCATCATTACGGTAGTTCCACACATAGCCTGTATACCATCCATGACTCACCTCTTTATTCAGGTAGTACCACACATAGCCTGTATGCCATATCCATGACTCACCTCTTTATTCCTGTAGTACCACACATAGCCTGTATACCATCCATGACTTACCTCATTATTCCGGTAGTACCACACATAGCCTGTATACCATCCATGACTCACCTCATTATTCCGGTAGTTCCACACATAGCCTGTATACCATCCATGACTAACCTCATCATTACGGTAGTACCACACATAGCCTGTATACCATCCATGACTAACCTCATCATTACGGTAGTACCACACATAGCCTGTATACCATCCACGACTTACCTCGTTATTCCTGTAGTACCACACATAGCCTGTATACCATCTACGACTTACCTCATCATCACAGTAGTACCACACATAGCCTGTATACCATCCATGACTTACCTCATTATTACGGTAGTACCACACATAGCCTGTATGCCATCCACGACTTACCTCGTTATTCCTGTAGTACCACACATAGCCTGTATACCATCCACAACTTACCTCATCATCACAGTAGTACCACACATAGCCTGTATACCATCCATGACTTACCTCGTTATTCCGGTAGTACCACACATAGCCTGTATACCATCCATGACTTACCTCGTTATTCCGGTAGTACCACACATAGCCTGTATACCATCCATGACTTACCTCATTATTCCGGTAGTTCCACACATAGCCTGTATACCATCCATGACTTACCTCATTATTCCTGTAGTACCACACATAGCCTGTATACCATCCATGACTAACCTCATTATTCCTGTAGTACCACACATAGCCTGTATACCATCCACGACTAACCTCATTATTCCGGTAGTACCACACATAGCCTGTATACCATCCAAGACTTACCTCATTATTACGGTAGTTCCACACATAGCCTGTATACCATCCATGACTTACCTCGTTATTCCTGTAGTACCACACATAGCCTGTATACCATCCATGACTACCTCATTATTCCGGTAGTACCACACATAGCCTGTATACCATCCATGACTTACCTCATTATTCCGGTAGTTCCACACATAGCCTGTATACCATCCATGACTTACCTCGTTATTCCTGTAGTACCACACATAGCCTGTATACCATCCATGACTCACCTCTTTATTCCGGTAGTACCACACATAGCCTGTATACCATCCATGACTACCTCATTATTGCGGTAGTTCCACACATAGCCTGTATACCATCCATGACTTACCTCGTTATTCCTGTAGTACCACACATAGCCTGTATACCATCCATGACTCACCTCTTTATTCCTGTAGTACCACACATAGCCTGAATATCATCCATGACTACCTCATTATTCCGGTAGTTCCACACATAGCCTGTATACCATCCATGACTGACCTCGTTATTCCGGTAGTTCCACACATAGCCTGTATACCATCCATGACTTACCTCGTTATTCCTGTAGTACCACACATAGCCTGTATACCATCCATGACTCACCTCTTTATTCCTGTAGTACCACACATAGCCTGAATATCATCCATGACTACCTCATTATTCCGGTAGTTCCACACATAGCCTGTATACCATCCATGACTGACCTCGTTATTCCGGTAGTTCCACACATAGCCTGTATACCATCCATGACTTACCTCATCATCACAGTAGTTCCACACATAGCCTGTATACCATCCATGACTCACCTCGTTATTCCGGTAGTTCCACACATAAATGTGTATGCTTACCCTAAGTACAGAAGTATATCTGACAGAATAGAGAAAACAGAAAGATTTGTGGTGGAAACACTTCAGACACCCCCCCCTCCCATTTCATCGCAGACTTGGGAGTGTAATTACAGAAAAAACGTGAACATCACAAGAAACAGCAGTTGTACCTATCATTGAACTTAAGGTAGGCAACAATTATTCTCTAGTCAACTGAGGGAAACTCCTACAACCTGGCAAACAATTATTGTCTAATTACATACAGAAACCGACATCAATGTTACAGGTCAGATTTCACATTACACAAGGTCAATTGTATTCAAAAACTCATTCCACAACAGCTTAGTAACAAGCCAGTTATCATGACTCTAGGCCTTTCACTTTTCAGAAGAAGTAATTTGGTGGCTATAATTGACATATATGACCTGTGACTTTGACAATCAAAGTGATTTTTTTTTATAAAGTTTGTTAGGCTCCATCTCAGAATGTTACTGCAATATAATGGCTCTTCTATGCTCTGTTCTTTAGTGAAAATCATTTGTAGGTTTTCATATATTAAAGCCCTCATTACCTTGAAAGTAGGTCAACTAGGTCATTTTCATTCGCAAATGTTTTAGCATGGCTCCTTCCAAAGAAGCCGAGACCAGGCAAATATCATCTCGCTAGGCATTTCCGTATTTCAGAACATCATTTGAATATTTTGACAAGTTTAAACCCAGTGATCTGGAAAGAAGGTAATTCACAAAATTGTCTGGCTTCTTCAAAGAAAGCTACCAGCAAAATACCAGGTCTCTGGTCCTATCGTTATTTCAAAAGAGGTAGTTTGAGGAATTTGACACAATCCACCTCCGTGACCTTAAGTAATGTCAAGAACATTTTTATTTGTTGGGCTGACCTCTAGGGAAGCTACAAGTAAAATATTTTGTCTCCAGGCCTTTCAGTAATTCAGAATGTTTTGTCATATTTTACCCCTGTGTCCTTGAAAGTAGATCAATACGCCGTTTCCGAGATACAAGAACTCTTTTGAAGTGGAGTTAGAAATCGGTGATTTGATCATGTGACCGCGAAAAATTTAGGGCACTTTACAATGGCGGCAATGATGACCGAATGGCAGCTAGATTCGATTCGATTTTTTTAGTTGCTTTAAGTTAAAAGGGGACGAAACGAAGATACAGGCTCTTAAACTAAGTCATGGTGTGTTGTACCTAGATGTGTAACTGTCAGTGGTAAAAGCACCAATCTGGCAAAATGTAACGTTCAGATCGTTTCCAACAGCAAAGAGAAACCCCGATTACGAGCACTGTGGATTGCATTTATATTTCTCAATACAAGATAAATTCAGTTAATCCGTGATCTTAGCTAATTTTACTAACACCACTTTTGTTTTATTTGAAGGTGTGATCTCTCTCTTCGACCAAAACACTTTACCCCGCTTACCGTCATTGAAAACTTCTATTTAGCCGCCATTTTGTTTTCAAAAGTGCCCTAAATAAAGTCACGTGGTGATGAAAGTCACATGACTAAACCCACTGAAAGTTGTATCCCGGAAATGGCGTATTAAGTAATATCCATCAAATCTATTAAATGGCTCCATGCCAGGAAATTTGACAGATGCAGAACAAATGGACAAATCACTATGACTTTTTTTTGACATGTTAATTCAAAATTAGAACTGTAAGGCAACTTATACCCCCATCCCCAACATTTCCAATAAAAAACTTTTATAAGGCAATGTTGATGACGAATAAATTTTCATCTGCAGATACATCTACACATTGTCCCTAACATCCCTTTGTAATTTCATTGACATTGGTTCACAGGTTGAGGAACATTTTTCCAGGAGAAATTTTCCAACAAAAACCTGTTTATAGTGACCTGGTTACCATGGCAACCAAAATTATGCAAAAATTAATCTGCATGCATATCTACACTTGGTCCACAACATTCATGTGTAACTTCATTGAATTTGGTTCACTGATTAGGAGGAGCTGTCTAGTCAAAAGTTTCCAACAAATTTTTTAACCAGATATAGATTATGCACATGTACAATGCATAGGGATTATTGCGATCATGTTTCGTTTAAAATCCTCTCAGTAGTTCAGGAGGAGTAGCCGGTACATCGTTTTCTCCCAAAAAACAATGTATAGTCCCTAGTTACCATGGCAACCAAATTTTTTTAATGCGATATAGATTACCCACATCTATAATGTATAAGGATTATTGCCACCAAGTTTTGTTGAAATCCTCTCAGTAGTTAAGGGGGAGTAGCAGGTACATTGATGTGTCTACAGACAGCCGGACAGATGGATGGATAATCCGATTCCAGTATACCCCCCTGACTTTGTTGTTGGGGGTAATGAAATAGTTAATTTGGATTCCTTGGTGATAGGTCAGTTTTATATCTATATAGGATTCTGTATTACCTAAGCTTGGTTAAAAACACACACTGTATGTATAAGTATTAATGTACACCAGATTCACTTTAAAGCCAGTTTTTCTCCATAACTCGAATCCGGAGATTGGAGTTGTTTACCAGCTGTGGTTGTACACAGCTCTAACGTACATGTAATACCACTTAGCCTGTTCTCCAAACTGCCAGGAAATCAGAAAACTTTAAAACCCACAAAATGTAACAACAGGTCTAAAGGCCCGTAGGCTATAGTGGTAATTCAACACCCGCCTGAGTCTGCTGAAAAACAAGAGACCCGTAGGGCCTGTATAATCAACCTACAGTTTTGTCTAGTCATCAGAATGAGATATTGCTGCCATGACTAGATTACTACAACCAGTAACAGAGCCAGGCACACCACTAAACAACGCCAATAATTAACTAAAACAGAACTCTGGCTAACAGCTTCCAGTTCATCAATCACTGAAGTATTTACCTACAGAATGCCCAACCCCTCCTCCTTCATCCCCCTCCCCAAATGTAGAAACTCTCTCCCAAATGATGTGGGCCTCCACAATTGTCCCTTTTTGATGTTACAAGAAACCTATAAGCACAGCCTACCTAGGTTTGGGTGAGTACAGTTGTATAGCCTATGTAGGTTTGGGTGAGAATAGTTGTAGTCTATCTAGGTTTGGCCCAGTACAGATGTAGGCTATCTAGGTTTGGCCAGTACAGTTGTAGCCTATCTAGGTTTGGGTGAGTACAGTTGTAAATAATCTATGTTTTGGCCAGTTTAGATATATTAAGGGTCCATATACTTTTTTAACAATTGTTTTTTATGATCTAGCTATATTTTTGACAGATTTGTGGGGTCTATCTACAATTTTGATAGATTTTCCTTCTGATTCCAGAAACATTGAAAACTATTGATTCACATGCCTGACACCATTATGGAGTTGGTCCTCATCCTGGTCAGTGTTTTAGGGATGGCCCTCATCCTGGCCAGTGTTTTAGGGATGGCCCTCATCATGGCCAGTGTTTTAGGGTTGGTCTTCATCCTGGTCAGTGTTTTAGGGTTGGTCCTCATCCTGGCCAGTGTTTTAGGGTTGGCCCTCATCCTAGCAAGTGTTTGAGGGTTGGTCCTCATCATGGCCAGTGTTTTAGGGTTGGCCCTCATCCTGGCCAGTGTTTTAGGGATGGCCCTCATCATGGCCAGTGTTTTAGGGTTGGTCTTCATCCTGGTCAGTGTTTTAGGGATGGCCCTCATCCTGGCCAGTGTTTTAGGGTCGGTCCTCATCCTGGCCAGTGTTTTAGGGATGGCCCTCATCCTGGCCAGTGTTTTAGGGTTGGTCCTCATCATGGCCAGTGTTTTAGGGTTGGCCCTCATCCTGGCCAGTGTTTTAGGGATGGCCCTCATCATGGCCAGTGTTTTAGGGTTGGTCTTCATCCTGGTCAGTGTTTTAGGGATGGCCCTCATCCTGGCCAGTGTTTTAGGGTCGGTCCTCATCCTGGCCAGTGTTTTAGGGATGGCCCTCATCCTGGCCAGTGTTTTAGGGTTGGTCGCCATCCTGGCCAGTGTTTTAGGGTTGGTCCTCATCATGGCCAGTGTTTTAGGGTTGGTCCTCATCCTGGCCAGTGTTTTAGGGTTGGTCTTCATCCTGGCCAGTGTTTTAGGGATGGCCCTCATCATGGCCAGTGTTTTAGGGTTGGTCCTCATCCTAGCAAGTGTTTTAGGGTTGGTCTTCATCCTGGCCAGTGTTTTAGGGTTGGTCCTCATCCTGGCCAGTGTTTTAGGGTTGGTCCTCATCCTGGCCAGTGTTTTAGGGTTGGTCCTCATCCTGGCCAGTGTTTTAGGGTTGGCCCTCATCCTAGCAAGTGTTTTAGGGTTGGTCTTCATCCTGGCCAGTGTTTTAGGGATGGCCCTCATCATGGCCAGTGTTTTAGGGTTGGTCGCCATCCTGGCCAGTGTTTTAGGGTTGGTCCTCATCATGGCCAGTGTTTTAGGGTTGGTCCTCATCCTGGCCAGTGTTTTAGGGTTGGTCCTCATCTTGGCCAGTGTTTTAGGGTTGGCCCTCATCCTAGCAAGTGTTTTAGGGTTGGTCCTCATCATGGCCAGTGTTTTAGGGTTGGTCCTCATCATGGCCAGTGTTTTAGGGTTGGCCCTCATCCTGGCCAGTGTTTTAGGGTTGGTCCTCCTCCTGGCCAGTGTTTTAGGGTTGGCTGTCATCCTGGCCAGTGTTTTAGGGTTGGCCCTCATCATGGCCAGTGGTTTAGGGATGGCCCTCATCCTGGCCAGTTTTTTAGGGTTGGCCCTCATCCTGGCCAGTGTTTTAGGGATGGCCCTCATCCTGGCCAGTGTTTTAGGGTTGGTCCTCATCATGGCCAGTGTTTTAGGGATGGCCCTCATCCTGGCCAGTGTTTTAGGCTTGGCCCTCATCCTGGCCAGTGTTTTAGGGTTGGTCTTCATCCTGGCCAGTGTTTTAGGGATGGCCCTCATCATGGCCAGTGTTTTAGGGTTGGCCCTCATCCTGGCCAGTGTTTTAGGGTTGACCCTCATCCTGGCCAGTGTTTTAGGGTAACGGTCCTCATCCTAGCAAGTGTTTGAGGGTTGGCCCTCATCCTGGCCAGTGTTTTAGGGTTGGTCCTCATCCTGGCCAGTGTTTTAGGGTTGGCCCTCATCCTGGCCAGTGTTTTAGGGTTGGCCCTCATCCTAGCAAGTGTTTGAGGGTTGGCCCTCATCCTGGCCAGTGTTTAAGGGTTCGTTCTCATCCTGGCCAGTGTTTAAGGGTTGGTCTTCATCCTGGCCAGTGTTATAGGGTTGGTCCTCATCCTGGCCTGTGTTTTAGGGTTGGTCCTCATCCTGGCTAGTGTTATAGGGTTGGCCCTCATCCTGGCCAGTGTTATAGGGTTGGCCCTCATCCTGGCCAGTGTTTTAGGGTTGACCCTCATCCTGGCCAGTGTTTTAGGGTAACGGTCCTCATCCTAGCAAGTGTTTGAGGGTTGGCCCTCATCCTGGCCAGTGTTTTAGGGTTGGTCCTCATCCTGGCCAGTGTTTTAGGGTTGGCCCTCATCATGGCCAGTGTTTTAGGGTTGGCCCTCATCCTGGCCAGTGTTTTAGGGTTGGCCCTCATCCTAGCAAGTGTTTGAGGGTTGGCCCTCATCCTGGCCAGTGTTTTAGGGTTGACCCTCATCCTGGCCAGTGTTTTAGGGTTGGCCCTCATCCTAGCAAGTGTTTGAGGGTTGGCCCTCATCCTGGCCAGTGTTTAAGGGTTCGTTCTCATCCTGGCCAGTGTTTTAGGGTTGGTCTTCATCCTGGCCAGTGTTATAGGGTTGGCCCTCATCCTGGCCTGTGTTTTAGGGTTGGTCCTCATCCTGGCTAGTGTTATAGGGTTGGCCCTCATCCTGGCCAGTGTTATAGGGTTGGCCCTCAACCTCCTGGCTAGTGTTTTAGGGTTGGTCCTCATCCTGGCCTGTGTTTTAGGGTTGGTCCTATTCCTGGCCAGTGTTTTAGGGTTGGTCCTCATCCTGGCCTGTGTTATAGGGTTGGTCCTCATCCTGGCCAGTGTTATAGGGTTGGCCCTCATCCTGGCCAGTGTTATAGGGTTGGTCCTCATCCTGGCCAGTGTTATAGGGTTGGCCCTCATCCTGGCCAGTGTTATAGGGTTGGTCCTCATCCTGGCCTGTGTTATAGGGTTGGTCTTCATCCTGGCCAGTGTTTTAGGGTTGGTCCTCATCCTGGCCAGTGTTTTAGGGTTGGTCCTCATCCTGGCCAGTGTTATAGGGTTGGCCCTCATCCTGGCCAGTGTTATAGGGTTGGTCCTCATCCTGGCCTGTGTTATAGGGTTGGTCCTCATCCTGGCCAGTGGTTTAGGGTTGGTCCTCATCCTGGCCAGTGTTTTAGGGTTGGTCTTCATCCTGGCCTGTGTTATAGGGTTGGTCCTCATCCTGGCCAGTGGTTTAGGGTTGGCCCTCATCATGGCCAGTGTTTTAGGGTTGGCCCTCATCATGGCCAGTGTTTTAGGGTTGGCCCTCATCCTGGCCAGTGTTTTAGGGTTGGTCCTCATCCTGGCCAGTGTTTTAGGGTTGGTCCTCATCCTGGCCAGTGTTTTAGGGTTGGTCCTCATCATGGCCAGTGTTTTAGGGTTGGTCCTCATCCTGGCCAGTGTTTTAGGGTTGGTCCTCATCCTGGCCAGTGGTTTAGGGTTGGCCCAGCTATCTGTACATTCACACACACACACACACTTGGCTAATTGACTCGGTGGATCAATGACAGAAACCTACAGCTATGAAACACACTGATCAAACATCTCACAATTAGTACAGAGTACAGGTAAATACCACAAAATCTCGTGGAACAACAGGCACAGACAAAAAGTCAAGGAGGAACTAACAATAATACTGAGGTCATGTGATATTACCGTGACATGAAAAAGCCCAGAAATAGCTGGGGCTTCATCTAATGATTCAATTCCTTGATTTGATCAGTGGTAACAATCAAACTAGTTTCGCTGACAGACGATGTTTGTGTGATCATAAGCTTCTGGAGAATTCATCCCAGTTTTATATCTAGTAATAAATTGATGATTGTCATGTGTTCCTGGATGGAGTTTAACTGAACAGCTATTCACTGTTAAACAATAATTAAGTGGAGTGAAATACATTCTATATCCATCAACCATTCGTTGACCAGTCTGTATAAATGCATATCAAAGGCCAAAGGAAATCTGTTATGAAATTGTTAGGAAATATGTTATGAAATGCTCTCAAGGGTCATCTAAATTGGTAAACTATGTTGAATTTTAAAACAACAGAAAACAACAAAGTATCACACAGACTTTCTTGAAATATTAAATACCAAGATGTATATAATAAGGAGAATGTTGTTTAGAAAGAATGGAAAAAATAAGATCCCAAATTAAGTCGCCTCTTACGATCAGGCAATGGGGATAGCAGGTACAATTCAAACCCTACGTGCAGGGCAATTATTCTAATGTACCCATGAATGGGGATTTTGACGCGGTATTGACATCACTACACGCAGGTCCGCACCGCATTCGCTGTAGGTGTATTGGAAATGTATATAACTTAAAGGCCCAATATACGTAACTTCAGGAATATGTAATCAAAAGGCTAGGGGGCCTGTATATGAACCGCCCTCAGAAGTACTCAACGAGGAGATTGGTGGGCCTGTATATGTACCACCCTCACCAGTACACAATGAGGAGATTGGTGGGCCTGTATATGTACCGCCCTCACCAGTACACAACAGGGAGATTGGTAGGCCTGTATATGTACCGCCCTCACCAGTACACAACGAGGAGATTGGTGGGCCTGTATATGTACTGCCCTCACCAGTACACAACGAGGAGATTGGTGGGCCTGTATATGTACCGCCCTCACCAGTACACAACGAGGAGATTGGTGGGCCTGTATATGTACTGCCCTCACCAGTACACAACAGGGAGATTGGTGGGCCTGTATATGTACCGCCCTCACCAGTACACAATGAGGAGATTGGTGGGCCTGTATATGTACCACCCTCACCAGTACACAATGAGGAGATTGGTGGGCCTGTATATGTACCGCCCTCACCAGTACACAACGAGGAGATTGGTGGGCCTGTATATGTACCGCCCTCAACAGTACACAACAGGGAGATTGGTGGGCCTGTATATGTACCGCCCTCACCAGTACACAACAAGGATATTGGTGGGCCTGTATTATACCGCCCTCACCAGTACACAATGAGGAGATTGGTGGTCCTGTATATGTACCGCCCTCACCAGTACACAACGAGGAGATTGGTGGGCCTGTATATGTACCGCCCTCACCAGTACACAACAAGGATATTGGTGGGCCTGTATTATACCGCCCTCACCAGTACACAATGAGGAGATTGGTGGTCCTGTATATGTACCGCCCTCACCAGTACACAACGAGGAGATTGGTGGGCCTGTATATGTACCGCCCTCACCAGTACACAACGAGGAGATTGGTGGGCCTGTATATGTACCGCCCTCACCAGTACACAACGAGGAGATTGGTGGGCCTGTATATGTACTGCCCTCACCAGTACACAACAGGGAGATTGGTGGGCCTGTATATGTACCGCCCTCACCAGTACACAATGAGGAGATTGGTGGGCCTGTATATGTACCACCCTCACCAGTACACAATGAGGAGATTGGTGGGCCTGTATATGTACCGCCCTCACCAGTACACAACGAGGAGATTGGTGGGCCTGTATATGTACCGCCCTCAACAGTACACAACAGGGAGATTGGTGGGCCTGTATATGTACCGCCCTCACCAGTACACAACAAGGATATTGGTGGGCCTGTATTATACCGCCCTCACCAGTACACAATGAGGAGATTGGTGGTCCTGTATATGTACCGCCCTCACCAGTACACAACGAGGAGATTGGTGGGCCTGTATATGTACCGCCCTCAACAGTACACAACAGGGAGATTGGTGGTCCTGTATATGTACCGCCCTCACCAGTACACAACAAGGAGATCGGTGGGCCTGTATATGTACAGCCCTCACCAGTACACAACGAGGAGATTGGTGGGCCTGTATATGTACCACCCTCACCAGTACACAATGAGGAGATTGGTGGGCCTGTATATGTACCGCCCTCACCAGTACACAATGAGGAGATTGGTGGGCCTGTATATGTACCGCCCTCACCAGTACACAACGAGGAGATTGGTGGGCCTGTATATGTACCGCCCTCAACAGTACACAACAGGGAGATTGGTGGGCCTGTATATGTACCACCCTCACCAGTACACAACGAGGAGATTGGTGGGCCTGTATATGTACCGCCCTCAACAGTACACAACAGGGAGATTGGTGGGCCTGTATATGTACCGCCCTCACCAGTACACAACAAGGATATTGGTGGGCCTGTATTATACCGCCCTCACCAGTACACAATGAGGAGATTGGTGGGCCTGTATATGTACCGCCCTCACCAGTACACAACGAGGGGATTGGTGGGCCTGTATATGTACCGCCCTCACCAGTACACAACAGGGAGATTGGTGGGCCTGTATATGTACCCCCCTCACCAGTACACAACAAGGAGATCGGTGGGCCTGTATATGTACCCCCCTCACCAGTACAAAACAAGGAGATTGTTGGGCCTGTATATGTACCGCCCTCACCAGTACACAACAAGGATATTGGTGGGCCTGTATTATACCGCCCTCACCAGTACACAATGAGGAGATTGGTGGGCCTGTATATGTACCGCCCTCACCAGTACACAACGAGGAGATTGGTGGGTCTGTATATGTACCGCCCTCACCAGTACACAACAAGGATATTGGTGGGTCTGTATATGTACCCCCCTCACCAGTACAAAACAAGGAGATTGTTGGGCCTGTATATGTACCGCCCTCACCAGTACACAACAAGGATATTGGTGGGCCTGTATTATACCGCCCTCACCAGTACACAATGAGGAGATTGGTGGGCCTGTATATGTACCGCCCTCACCAGTACACAACAAGGAGATCGGTGGGCCTGTATATGTACCCCCCTCACCAGTACAAAACAAGGAGATTGTTGGGCCTGTATATGTACCGCCCTCACCAGTACACAACAAGGATATTGGTGGGCCTGTATTATACCGCCCTCACCAGTACACAATGAGGAGATTGGTGGGCCTGTATATGTACCGCCCTCACCAGTACACAACGAGGAGATTGGTGGGTCTGTATATGTACCGCCCTCACCAGTACACAACAAGGATATTGGTGGGTCTGTATATGTACCGCCCTCACCAGTACACAACAAGGATATCGGTGGGCCTGTATATGTACCGCCCTCACCAGTACACAACAAGGAGATAGGTAGGCTTGTATATGTACCGCCCTCACCAGTACTCAACGAGGAGATTGGTGGTCCTGTACTGACAACGGGTACTAACCATTATAACCGATCTTTAATTTAAGCAACAGAAATATACTGACAATGGGTACTAACCATTATTACAGATCTTTAAGCCCCAGAAATGTACTGACAACGGTTACTAACCATTATAACTGATCTTTTAGCTACAGAAATGTTACTGACAACGGTTACTAACCATTATTACAGATCTTTTAGCTACAGAAATGTACTGACAATGGGTACTGACCATTATAACTGATCTTTTAGCTACAGAAATGTTACTGACAACGGTTACTAACCATTATTACAGATCTTTTAGCTACAGAAATGTACTGACAATGGGTACTAACCATTATAACTGATCTTTAAGCCCCAGAAATGTACAGACAATGGGTACTAACCATTATAACAGATCTTTTAGCTACAGAAATGTACTGACAATGGGTACTAACCATTATAACTGATCTTTTAGCTACAGAAATGTACTGACAATGGGTACTAACCATTATAACTGATCTTTTAGCTACAGAAATGTACTGACAATGGGTACTAACCATTATAACAGATCTTTTAGCTACAGAAATGTACTGACAATGGGTACTAACCATTATAACTGATCTTTTAGCTACAGAAATGTACTGACAATGGGTACTAACCATTATAACTGATCTTTTAGCCTCAGAAATGTACTGACAACGGTTACTAACCATTATTACAGATCTTTAAGCTACAGAAATGTACTGACAATGGGTACTAACCACTATAACTGATCTTTAAGCCCCAGAAATGTACTGACAATGGGTACTAACCATTATAACAGATCTTTTAGCCCCAGAAATGTACTGACAATGGGTACTAACCATTATAACTGATCTTTAAGCCCCAGAAATGTACTGACAATGGGTACTAACCATTATTACAGATCTTTTAGCTACAGAAATGTACTGACAACGGTTACTAACCATTATAACAGATCTTTTAGCTACAGAAATGTTACTGACAACGGTTACTAACCATTATAACTGATCTTTTAGCTACAGAAATGTACTGACAATGGGTACTAACCATTATAACTGATCTTTAAGCCCCAGAAATGTACTGACAATGGGTACTAACCATTATAACTGATCTTTAAGCCTCAGAAATGTAACTAACAAACGGTACTAACCACTATAACTGATCTTTAAGCCTCAGAAATGTACTGACAATGGGTACTAACCATTATAACTGATCTTTAAGCTACAGAAATGTACTGACAATGGGTACTAACCACTATAACTGATCTTTTAGCCTCAGAAATGTACTGACAATGGGTACTAACCATTATAACTGATCTTTAAGCTACAGAAATGTACTGACAATGGGTACTATATATATTATAACCATTATAACTGATCTTTAAGCTACAGAAATGTTCTGACAATGGGTACTAACCATTATTACAGATCTTTAAGCTACAGAAATTTTCTGACAATGGGTACTAACCATTATAACTGATCTTTAAGCCCCAGAAAAGTACTGACAATGTGTACTAACCATTATTACAGATCTTTAAGCCCCAGAAAAGTACTGACAATGGGTACTTACCATTATTACTGATCTTTAAGCCCCAGAAATGTACTGAGGTGTACTAACCATTATTACAGATCTTTTAGCTACAGAAATGTTCTGACAACGTGTACTAACCATTAAAACTGATCTTTTAGCTACAGAAATGTTCTGACAACGTGTACTAACCATTATTACAGATCTTTTAGCTACAGAAATGTTCTGACAACGTGTACTAACCATTATAAATGGTCTTTAAGCCTCAGAAATGTACTGACAATGGGTACTAACCATTATAAATGATCTTTAAGTCTTAGAAATGTACTAACAAACGGTACTAACCATTATAACTGATCTTTTAGCCTCAGAAATGTACTGACAACGGTTACTAACCATTATTACAGATCTTTTAGCTACAGAAATGTACTGACAATGGGTACTAACCATTAGAACTGATCTTTTAGCCTCAGAAATGTACTGACAACGTGTACTAACCATTATAACCGATCTTTAAGCCCCAGAAATGTTCTGACAACGTGTACTAACCATTATAACCGATCTTTAAGCCTCAGAAACACATATACTATATCTGTGATAACTGGTATCTATATGATGCTAACACCTCAGCTTTAGAGTAAGGTTAATACCTACCTCCTCAGCAGCAGCAGCAGATACTCCCGTCCTTGATGTAGACTTATAATGAACAGTTTTCCTATTGACAGGCTCTAAACTTCAATCTCTACCTTTCCCATTTCTTTCTTTCTTTCCCTGTTTGTGCGGAGCTGCCTACCACCCTTACAAGCATGTCTTTACTCTCCCTGTATTATATATAATTGGGGAGTTTTCTGGAATGGATCCCATCACAATCTAACAAACTACAAGAGGCCCATGTGATATAGTCAGGACTTTTGACCCGATGCATCTGAAGTTATTTGAGAGTAATATAAACATAGACACACATGTTTCCAGGAGTAAATACTGGTCGGTGTGAGGGGGGAGGGGAAGGCAGTGTGAGGGGGGAGGGGAAGGCAGTGTGAGGGGGGAGGGGAAGGCAGTGTGAGGGGGGAGTGGAAGGCAGTGTGAGAGGAGAGGGGAAGGCAGTGTGAAGGGGGAGGGGAAGGCAGTGTGAGAAGAGAGGGGAAGGCAGTGTGAGGGGGGAGGGGTAGGCAGTGTGAGGGGGGAGGGAAAGGCAGTGTGAGGAGGGAGAGGGGAAGGCAGTGTGGGGGGGGAGGGGAAGTCAGTGTGAGGGGGGAGAGGGGAAGACAGTGTAAGGGGGGATGCAGTGTGAGGGGGGAGGGGGGGCAGTGTGAGGGAGGAGGGGAAGGCAGTGTGAGGGGGAAGGGGAAGGCAGTGTGAGGGGGGAGTGGAAGGCAGTGTGAGAGGGAGGGGAAGGCAGTGTGAGGGGGGCGGGGAAAGCAGTGTGAGGGGGAGGGGAAGGCAGTGTGAGAGGAGAGGGGAGGGCAGTGTGAAGGAGGAGGGGAAGGCAGTGTGAGGGGGGAGGGGAAGGCAGTGTGAGGGGGGAGGGGAAGGCAGTGTGAGGGGGGAGGGGAAGGCAGTGTGAAGGGGGAGGGGAAGGCAGTGTGAAGGGGGAGGGGAAGGCAGTGTGAGGGGGGAGGGGAAGGCAGTGTGAGGGGGGAGGGGAAGGTAGTGTGAGGGGGGAGGGGAAGGCAGTGTGAGAGGAGAGGGGAGGGCAGTGTGAAGGGGGAGGGGAAGACAGTGTGAAGGGAGAGGGGAAGGCAGTGTTAGGGGGGAGGGGAAGGCAGTGTGAAGGGGGAGGGGAAGGCAGTGTGAAGGGGGAGGGGAAGGCAGTGTGAGGGGGGAGGGGAAGGCAGTGTGAGGGGGGAGGGGAAGGCAGTGTGAGGGGGGAGGGGAAGGCAGTGTGAGGGGGGAGGGGTAGGCAGTGTGAGGGGGGAGGGGAAGGCAGTGTGAGGGGGGAGGGGAAGGCAGTGTGAGGGGGGAGGGGAAGGCAGTGTGAGGGGGAGGGGAAGGCAGTGTGAAGGGGGAGGGGTAGGCAGTGTGAGGGGAGAGGGGAAGGCAGTGTGAGGGGGGAGGAGAAGGCAGTGTGAGGGGGGAGGGGAAGGTAGTGTGAGGGGGGAGGGGAAGGCAGTGTGAGGGGGGAGGGGAAGGCAGTGTGAAGGGGGAGGGGAAGGCAGTGTGAGGGGGGAGGGGAAGGCAGTGTGATGAGGGAGGGGAACGCAGTGTGAAGGGGGCGGGGTAGGCAGTGTGAGGGGGGAGGAGAAGGCAGTGTGAGAAAGGAGAGGGGAAGGCAGGGTGAAGGGGGAGGGGAAGGCATTGTGAAGGGGGCGGGGTAGGCAGTGTGAGGGGGGAGGGGAAGGCAGTGTGAGGGAGGAGGGAAAGGCAGTGTGAAGGGGGAGGGGAAGGCAGTGTGATGGGGGAGGGGAAGGCAGTGTGAGGGGGAGAGGAAGGCAGTGTGAGAGGGGAGGGGAAGGCAGTGTGAGGGGGGAGGCGAAGGCAGTGTGAGGGGGGAGGGGAAGGCAATGTGAGGGGGAGGGGAAGGCAGTGTTAGGGGGAGGGGAAGGCAGTGTGAGGGGGGAGAGGAACGAAGTGTGAGGGGGAGGGATAGGCAGTGTGAGGGAGGAGGGGAAGGCAGTGTGAGGGGGGAGGGGAAGGCAGTGTGAGGGGGGAGGGGAAGGCAGTGTGAAGGGGGAGGGGAAGGCAGTGTGAGGGGGGAGGGGAAGGCAGTGTGAAGGGGGAGGGGAAGGCAGTGTGAGGGGGGCAGGGAAGGCAGTGTGAAGGGGGAGGGGAAGGCAGTGTGAGGGGGGAGGGGAAGGCAGTGTGAGGGGGGAGGGAAAGGCAGTGTGAAGGGGGAGGGGAAGGCAGTGTGAGGGGGGAGGGGAAGGCAGTGTGAGGGGGGAGTGGAAGGCAGTGTGAGAGGAGAGGGGAAGGCAGTGTGAAGGGGGAGGGGAAGGCAGTGTGAGAAGAGAGGGGAAGGCAGTGTGAGGGGGGAGGGGTAGGCAGTGTGAGGGGGGAGGGGAAGGCAGTGTGAGGAGGGAGAGGGGAAGGCAGTGTGGGGGGGGAGGGGAAGTCAGTGTGAGGGGGGAGAGGGGAAGACAGTGTAAGGGGGGATGCAGTTGCAGTGTGAGGGGGGAGGGGGGGCAGTGTGAGGGAGGAGGGGAAGGCAGTGTGAGGGGGAGGGGAAGGCAGTGTGAGGGGGGAGGGGAAGGCAGTGTGAGGGGGGAGGGGAAGGCAGTGTGAAAGGGGAGGGGAAGGCAGTGTGAGGGGGAGGGGAAGGCAGTGTGAGGGGGGAGGGGAAGGCAGTGTGAGGGGGGAGGGGAAGGCAGTGTGAGGGAGGAGAGGGGTAGGCAGTGTAAAGGGGGAGGGGGAGGGGAAGGCAGTGTGAGAAAGGAGAGGGGAAGGCAGTGTGAGGGGGAGAGGAGAAGGCAGTGTGAGGGGGGAGAGGGGTAGGCAGTGTAAAGGGGGAGGGGAAGGCAGTGTGAGAAAGGAGAGGGGAAGTCAGTGTGAGAAAGGAGAAGGGTAGGCAGTGTGAGGGGGGAAGGGAAAGCAGTGTGAGGGGGGGGGGAAGGCAGTGTGAGGGGGGCGGGGAAGGCAGTGTGAGGGGGGAGGGGAAGGCAGTGTGGGGGGGAGGGGAAGGCAGTGTGAGGGGGGAGGGGAAGGCAGTGTGAGGGGGGAGGGGAAGGCAGTGTGAGGGAGGAGAGGGGTAGGCAGTGTAAAGGGGGAGGGGAAGGCAGTGTGAGAAAGGAGAGGGGAAGGCAGTGTGAGGGGGAGAGGAGAAGGCAGTGTGAGGGGGGAGAGGGGTAGGCAGTGTAAAGGGGGAGGGGAAGGCAGTGTGAGAAAGGAGAGGGGAAGTCAGTGTGAGAAAGGAGAAGGGTAGGCAGTGTGAGGGGGGAAGGGAAAGCAGTGTGAGGGGGGGGGGAAGGCAGTGTGAGGGGGGCGGGGAAGGCAGTGTGAGGGGGGAGGGGAAGGCAGTGTGGGGGGGAGGGGAAGGCAGTGTGAGGGGGGAGGGGAAGGCAGTGTGAGGGGGAGAGGGGTAGGCAGTGTGAGGGGGAGGGGAAGGCAGTGTGAGGGGGGAGGGGAAGGCAGTGTGAGGGGGGAGGGGAAGGCAGTGTGAGGGGGGAGAGGGGTAGGCAGTGTAAAGGGGGAGGGGAAGGCAGTGTGAGAAAGGAGAGGGGAAGGCAGTGTGAGGGGGGAGAGGAGAAGGCAGTGTGAGGGGGGAGAGGGGTAGGCAGTGTAAAGGGGGAGGGGAAGGCAGTGTGAGAAAGGAGAGGGGAAGTCAGTGTTAGAAAGGAGAAGGGTAGGCAGTGTGAGGGGGGAGGGAAAAGATCGAAAGGAAAGGGGAGGGAAAAGATAGAGAGGAAAGAGGAGGGAAAAGATAGAGAGGAAAGGGGAGGGAAAAGATAGAAAGGAAAGGGAAGGGAAAATGTAGAAAGGAAATTCGAGGGAAAAGGTAGAAAGGAAGGGGGAGGGAAAAGGTAGAAAGGAAAAGGGAAGGAACAGATAGTACGGAAAGGGAAGGGAAAAGGTAGAAAGGAAAAGGGAAGGGAACAGATAGAAAGGAAAGGGGAGGGAAAATGTAGAAAGGAAATTCGAGGGAAAATGTAGAAAGGAAAGGGGAGGGAACAGATGGTACGGAAAGGGCAAGGAAAAGATAGTAAGAAAAGGGGAGGGAAAAAGATTTTAAGGAAAGGGAAAATGTTTTTACTTACAGAGACAACCTCCTGGGTGAGAATGGATGATTTTACTTACAAAGACAAACTCCTGGGTGAGAACGGATGTTTTTACTTACAGAGACAAACTCCGGGTGAGATCGGATGTTTTTACTAACAGAGACAAACTCCAGGATGAGAATGGATGTTTTTATTTACAGAGACAAACTCCTGGGTGAGAACGGATGTTTTTACTAGGAGACAAACTCCTGGGTGAGAATGGATGTTTTTACTTACAGAGACAAACTCCTGGGTGAGAATGGATGTTTTTACTTACAGAGACAAACTCCTGGGTGAGAATGGATGTTTTTACTTACAGAAACAAACTCCTGGGTGAGATCGGATGTTTTTACTTACAGAAACAAACTCCCGGGTGAGAATGGATGTTTTTACTTACAGAGACAAACTCCTGGGTGAGAATGGATGTTTTTACTTACAGAGACAACTTCCTGGGTGAGATCGGATGTTTTTACTTACAGAAACAAACTCCTGGGTGAGAATGGATGTTTTTACTTACAGAAACAAACTCCTGGGTGAGAATGGATGTTTTACTTACAGAGACAAACTCCTGGGTGAGAATGGATGTTTTTACTTACAGAGACGTCCAAAGCTTGCTGATATTCGCTTCTTGAGCTTCTTCATGCGACTTTGCCTTTTGTCTTTCCCTGTAACATGAAAAATGTATATATAAACACTGTGACAATAAAACGCAGCAAAACTTGATCGAGTTATCAATAGACAAGAATTATGCGTAAATATATATCCCGCCTTTCTCGTGTTGTTGATAATATTGAAGTCCAAAGGGAATATAATAGTATGACAAAATACATACAGCAAGGTGTTATCTGTAACTTGGCCACATTTCAATTTAATAACATATAAATAATACTATAAAAAGTGGAAGCTATTATGTGACGTATATTCTCAAAATGTCATGTTTTTACCCCAAAAGAGCAGAACCTGTCAATAAATTTCCTCCAAATTTCAGTTAGGTGCTCAGTATGATGATTTCAGTACGCTAAGCTCAGTATGATGATTTCAGTACGCTAAGCTCAGTATGATGATTTCAGTACGCTAAGCTCAGTATGATGATTTCAGTACGCTAAGTTTCAGTATGATGATTTCAGTACGCTAAGCTCAGTATGATGATTTCAGTACGCTAAGCTCAGTATGATGATTTCAGTACGCTAAGCTCAGTATGATGATTTCAGTACGCTAAGCTCAGTAGGATGATTTCAGTACGCTAAGCTCAGTATGATGATTTCAGTACCCTAAACTCAGTATGATGATTTCAGTACGCTAAGCTCAGTATGATGATTTCAGTACCCTACGTTTCAGTATGATGATTTCAGTACCCTAAGCTCAGTATGATGATTTCAGTACCCTAAGTTTCAGTACGATAATTACAGTATGCTAAGTTTTAGTATGATGATTACAGTACGCTAAGCACAGTATGATGATTTCAGTACCCTAAGTTTCAGTATGATGATTACAGTACGCTAAGCACAGTATGATGATTTCAGTACCTTAAGTTTCAGTATGATGATTTCAGTACGCTAAGTTTCAGTATGATGATTTCAGTACGCTAAGCTCAGTATGATGATTTCAGTACCCTAAGTTTCAGTACGATAATTACAGTATGCTAAGTTTTAGTATGATGATTTCAGTACCCTAAGCTCAGTATGATGATTTCAGTACCCTAAGTTTCAGTACGATAATTACAGTATGCTAAGTTTTAGTATGATGATTACAGTACGCTAAGCACAGTATGATGATTTCAGTACCCTAAGTTTCAGTACGATAATTACAGTACGCTAAGCACAGTATGATGATTTCAGTACCTTAAGTTTCAGTATGATGATTTCAGTACGCTATGTTTCAGTATGATGATTTCAGTACGCTAAGCTCAGTATGATGATTTCAGTACGCTAAGCTCAGTATGATGATTTCAGTACGCTAAGTTTCAGTATGATGATTTCAGTACCCTAAGTTTCAGTATGATGATTTCAGTACCCTAAGTTTCAGTATGATGATTTCAGTACCCTAAGTTTCAGTATGATGATTTCAGTACCCTAAGTTTCAGTATGATGATTACAGTACGCTAAGCACAGTATGATGATTTCAGTACCTTAAGTTTCAGTATGATGATTTCAGTACGCTAAGTTTCAGTATGATGATTTCAGTACGCTAAGCTCAGTATGATGATTTCAGTACGCTAAGCTCAGTATGATGATTTCAGTATGATAAGCTCAGTAGGATGATTTCAGTACCCTAAGGTCAGTATGATGATTTCAGCACGCTATGTTTCAGTATAATGATTTCAGTACGCTAAGCTCAGTATGATGATTTCAGTACGCTAAGCTCAGTATGATGATTTCAGTACGCTAAGCTCAGTAGGATGATTTCAGTACCCTAAGGTCAGTATGATGATTTCAGTAAGCTATGTTTCAGTATGATGATTTCAGTATGATAAGCTCAGTATGATGATTTCAGTACGCTAAGCTCAGTATGATGATTTCAGTACGCTAAGCTCAGTATGATGATTTCAGTACGCTAAGCTCAGTATGATGATTTCAGTACGCTAAGTTTCAGGATGATGATTTCAGTACCCTAAGTTTCAGGATGATGATTTCAGTACCCTAAGTTTCAGTATGATGATTTCAGTACGCTAAGTTTCAGTATGATGATTTCAGTACGCTAAGCTCAGTATGATGATTTCAGTACGCTAAGCTCAGTATGATGATTTCAGTACGCTAAGCTCAGTATGATGATTTCAGTACGCTAAGCTCAGTATGATGATTTCAGTACGCTAAGCTCAGTATGATGATTTCAGTACACTAAGCTCTGTATGATGATTTCAGTACCCTAAGTTTCAGTATGATGATTTCAGTACACTAAGCTCTGTATGATGATTTCAGTACCCTAAGCTCAGTATGATGATTTCAGTACGCTAAGCTCAGTATGATGATTTCAGTACGCTAAGCTCTGTATGATGATTTCAGTATGCTAAGCTCAGTATGATGATTTCAGTACGCTAAGCTCAGTATGATGATTTCAGTACGCTAAGCTCAGAATGATGATTTCAGTACACTAAGCTCAGTAGGATGATTACAGTACGCTAAGCTCAGTATGATGATTTCAGTACGCTAAGCTCAGTATGATGATTTCAGTACACTAAGCTCAGTATGATGATTTCAGTACCCTAAGTTTCAGTATGATGATTTCAGTACACTAAGCTCAGTATGATGATTTCAGTACGCTAAGCTCAGTATGATGATTTCAGTACACTAAGCTCAGTATGATGATTTCAGTACCCTAAGTTTCAGTATGATGATTTCAGTACCCTAAGTTTCAGTATGATGATTTCAGTACCCTCAGTTTCAGTATGATGATTTCAGTACCCCAAGTTTCAGTATGATGATTTCAGTACGCTAAGCTCAGTATGATGATTTCAGTACCCTAAGTTTCAGTATGATGATTTCAGTACCCTAAGCTCAGTATGATGATTTCAGTACCCTAAGTTTCAGTATGATGATTTCAGTACGCTAAGCTCAGTATGATGATTTCAGTACGCTAAGCTCAGTATGATGATTTCAGTACGCTAAGCTCAGTAGGATGATTTCAGTACGCTAAGCTCAGTATGATGATTTCAGTACACTAAGCTCAGTATGATGATTCCAGTACCCTAAGTTTCAGTATGATGATTTCAATACCCTAAGTTTCAGTATGATGATTTCAGTACCCTAAGTTTCAGTATGATGATTTCAGTACTCTAAGTTTCAGTATGATGATTTCAGTACCCTAAGTTTCAGTATGATGATTTCAGTACCCTAAGTTTCAGTATGATGATTTCAGTACCCTCAGTTTCAGTATGATGATTTCAGTACCCTAAGTTTCAGTATGATGATTTCAGTACCCTAAGTTTCAGTATGATGATTTCAGTACGCTAAGCTCAGTATGATGATTTCAGTACGCTAAGTTTCAGTATGATGATTTCAGTACCCTAAGTTTCAGTATGATGATTTCAGTACGCTAAGCTCAGTATGATGATTTCAGTACGCTAAGCTCAGTATGATGATTACAGTACGATAAGCTCAGTATGATGATTTCAGTACGCTAAGCTCAGTATGATGATTCCATTACGCTAAGCTCAGTATGATGATTTCAGTACACTAAGCTCTGTATGATGATTTCAGTATGCTAAGCTCAGTATGATGATTTCAGTACGCTAAGCTCAGTATGATGATTTCAGTATGCTAAGCTCCGTATGATGATTCCAGTACGCTAAGCTCAGTATGATGATTTCAGTACGCTATGTTTCAGTATGATGATTCCAGTACGCTAAGCTCACTATGATGATTTCAGTACGCTAAGCTCAGTATGATGATTACAGTACGCTCAGTTTCAATTCAATCAGATATTTGAGTAGCGCTTTAAAAAGTGAATTCTAAAAAACTCCCATGTTTTTGCCCTAAAATACCAAACCCTGCAACACAATTCTGTTAAATTGAGGTTAGCTATTTAGTAAGATTCTGAGTAATGTGGTTAAGTTGCAATTCAATTGAATAATTAAAACACTGTGAAAAAATGGACTTTATCAACACAAATGTTGTTGCGGTCTGCCGCCAGCAGAAAAGGAACACCTTTGTCTCCCTTTTATTGACTACCATCGAAGGCAAGACATTAAAAACAATGAGGTCAGGCAGAAAGTAGAACTGTCCTCCGTAGGATAAGTAATACCCCCTGCAGATGCTGGTAGGTTATATACATCAATAACTGACCTTGACCTTTGGGTCAACTTCCAAAAGTGGAAACACATTTGAGATACATATACTTTTTATAATTTCACATAAAGGGTTGCTACCTGGAAAGGGATGATAATCTGAAATTAAAATGACCGACTGGTGACACTGGTGACCAACTAGCTGACAGATCCACATGTCCTCCACCGCGGGGCCGGTAACCAGATTTATACCACTGGTGACCGACTAGCTGACAGATCTACGTGTCCTCCACCGCGGGGTCGGTAACCAGATTTATACAACTGGTGACCGACTAGCTGACAGATCTACATGTCCTCCACCGTGGGGTCGGTAACCAGATTTATACTACTGGTGACCGACTAGCTGACAGATCTACGTGTCTTCCACCGCGGGGTCGGTAACCAGATTTATACCACTGGTGACCGACTAGCTGACAGATCTACGTGTCTTCCACCGCGGGGTCGGTAACCAGATTAATACAACTGGTGACCGACTAGCTGACAGATCTACGTGTCCTCCACCGCGGAGTCGGTAACCAGATTTATACCACTGGTGACCGACTAGCTGACAGATCTACGTGTGTCCTCCACCGCGGGGTCGGTAACCAGATTTATACCACTGGTGACCGACTAGCTGACAGATCCACGTGTCCTCCACCGCGGGGTCGGTAACCAGATTTATACCACTGGTGACCGACTAGCTGACAGATCCACGTGTCCTCCACCTCGGGGTCGGTAACCAGATTTATACCACTGGTGACCGACTAGCTGACAGATCCACGTGTCCTCCACCGCAGGGTCGGTAACCAGATTTATACCACTGGTGACCGACTAGCTGACAGATCCACGTGTCCTCCACCGCGGGGTCGGTAACCAGATTTATACTACTGGTGACCGACTAGCTGACAGATCCACGTGTCCTCCACCGCGGGGTCGGTAACCAGATTTATACCACTGGTGACCGACTAGCTGACAGATCTACGTGTGTCCTCCACCGCGGGGTCGGTAACCAGATTTATACCACTGGTGACCGACTAGCTGACAGATCTATGTGTCCTCCACCGCGGGGTCGGTAACCAGATTTATACCACTGGTGACCGACTAGCTGACAGATCTATGTGTCCTCCACCGCGGGGTGGTAACCAGATTTATACCACTGGTGACCGACTAGCTGACAGATCCACGTGTCCTCCACCGCGGGGTCGGTAACCAGATTTATACCACTGGTGAACGACTAGCTGACAGATCCACGTGTCCTCCACGGCGGGGTCGGTAACCAGATTTATACCACTGGTGACCGACTAGCTGACAGATCCACGTGTCCTCCACCGCGGGGTCGGTTACCAGATTTATACCACTGGTGACTGACTAGCTGACAGATCTACATGTCCTCCACCGCGGGGTCGGTAACCAGATTTATACCACTGGTGACCGACTAGCTGACAGATCTACGTGTCCTCCACCGCGGGGTTGGTAACCAGATTTATACCACTGGTGACCGACTAGCTGACAGATCCATGGGTCCTTTGTTCTATCTTCAGCTTAATTAACACCGTCTCTGACGACCGCCATTAAAAGCTCTACAGATAATTTCATTTACTGTTCCTTTGTCAGAAGTTGATGTCAGGCCATGTCCAAATAAACATGTCTCTTAAGACCGGAGCTGGGTCAATATTTACTGATAGGGAAATGGACCTATAAAATCTTCTAACCATGCAAGTCAAAAACCGTTAACGGACTGGATATGATAATGGCTACTTCTTCAACACATGAACAAAACCTAGTCCACAGGTGGCTCCTCAGCTAACTTATACGACTTACACGGCTGTACAGGTATTTAAACCGATGATAGCAGATATTTTGATGAACCAAATTTCTGTTTCAAAGTGAACTAAAGTGGGCTCACAAACATGTACCCAGCAGAGTAATCGAGTGTGACCTTTGACCCCCTAACGATGACCACAAATCAGGTGTAGAACTTGATAGTGTGAATTCTTATGGTGTTTAAGATTAGCTGTATCATGTAATTTCATGAATTAATTTTCAGTCTACATATTTAATACATTACTATGACCAAAATATTGTTATTTTGTAAAGTAATTGTTCAGCATCCAAGGGCTATATATATATGGATTTTCAGATTTTATGACATCCTCCCTACAACCAGATCCAATTACCATAATTTAATAACTGGCCATTTAGAAATTAGATATCAGCTATAAAGCCAGTCACATGGACAGTGACTGTGTGGTGTTTACCCGGAGGCTCAGATATCTACTGCCTATAAGCGATGGACCACTTAGATCTCTTACTTTCTGTCCATATATCTACTATAAGATAACAGTGCAGTAACTAAAATTCCCAATATATTGCTTTATTCACTTTATGGAGGCCAACATCATGACTTTAAATCAGTTTTATTGTCATAATTTTTTTCATTTTACAAATGAATTAGACAGAAGTGATAGAAGGATAAATATCATGGTAAACCTCAACAAAACAGGAAGATAGTAGTTACATTGTACCATGGTAACCTCCACAGACAGGAGACAGGATGATATAGTTACCATGGTAACCTCCACAGATAGGAGACAGGATGATATAGTTACTGTGGTAACCTCCACAAAACAGGAAGATAGTAGTTACATTGTACCATGGTAACCTCCACAGACAGGAGACAGGATGATATAGTTACCATGGTAACCTCCACAGATAGGAGACAGGATGATATAGTTACCATGGTAACCTCCACAAAACAGGAAGATAGTAGTTACACTGTACCATGGTAACCTCCACAAAA
Source organism: Mimachlamys varia (assembly GCA_947623455.1). Lineage (NCBI taxonomy): Eukaryota > Metazoa > Mollusca > Bivalvia > Pectinida > Pectinidae > Mimachlamys > Mimachlamys varia. Next base: position 32,993,373 of record OX392543.1, read on the forward strand.
CAGGAAGATAGTAGTTACACTGTACCATGGTAACCTCCACAGACAGGAGACAGGATGATATAGTTACTGTGGTAACCTCCACAGATAGGAGACAGGATGATATAGTTACTGTGGTAACCTCCACAAAACAGGAAGATAGTAGTTACATTGTACCATGGTAACCTCCACAAAACAGGAAGATAGTAGTTACACTGTACCATGGTAACCTCCACAGACAGGAGACAGGATGATATAGTTACTGTGGTAACCTCCACAAAACAGGAAGATAGTAGTTACACTGTACCATGGTAACCTCCACAGACAGGAGACAGGATGATATAGTTACCATGGTAACCTCCACAAAACAGGAAGATAGTAGTTACACTGTACCATGGTAACCTCCACAGATATGATGATATAATTACCGTGGTAACCTCCATAAAACAGGATGATATAGTTACTGTGGTAACCTTGACAGACAGGATGATATAGTTACCGTGGTAACCTCCACCAAACAGGATGATTTGGTTACCGTGGTAAACTTCCACAAAACAGGATGATAGTAGTTACCGTGGTAACCACGACAAAGCAGGACGATATAGTTACCATGGTAAACCTCAACAAAACAGGATGATATAGTGACCATGGTAAACCTCCAAAAAACAGGATGATAGTAGTAACCATGGTAACCTCCACAAAACAGGATGATAGTAGTTACCATGGTAAACATCCACAAAACAGGGTGATCAAGTTACCATGGTAACCTCCACAAAACAGGATGATATAGTTACCGTGGTAAACCTCCACAAAACAGGATGATAGTAGTTACCATGGTAACTTCCATAGACAGGATGATATAGTTACCGTGGTAACGTCCACAAAACAGGATGATGGAGTTACCATGGTAAACCTCCACAAAACAGGATGATAGTAGTTACCATGGTAAACCTCAACAAAACAGGATGATATAATTACCATGGTAACCTCCAAAAACAGGATGATAGAAGTTACCATGGTAAACATCCACAAAACAGGGTGATCAAGTTACCATGGTAACCACCACAAAAAAGGATGATAGTAGTTACCATGGTAAACCTTCAAAAATATGGAGGTCTGTAAGACAAGTGATATATGAGACAGGTGGTCTGTAAGACTCGTAATATATCAGACAGGTGGTCTGTAAGACAGGTGATATATTAGACTAGTGGTCTTTAAGACAGGTGATATATCAGACAGGTGGCCTGTAAGACAGGTGATATATCAGACAGGAGGTCTGTAAGACAGGTGATATATCAGACAGGTGGTCTGTAAGACAGGTGATATATCATACAGGTGGTCTGTAAGACAGGTGATATAGCAGACAAGTGGTCTGTAAGACAGGTGATATATCAGACAAGTGGTCTGTAAGACAGGTGATATATCAGACAGGTGGTCTGTAAGACAGGTGATATAGCAGACAGGTGGTCTGTAAGACAGGTGATATATCAGACAAGTGGTCTGTAAGACAGTTGATATATCAGACAGGTGGTCTGTAAGACAGGTGATATATCAGACAAGTGGTCTGTAAGACAGGTGATATAGCAGACAGGTGGTCTGTAAGACAGGTGATATATCAGACAGGTGGTCTGTAGGACAGGTGATATATCAGACAGGTGGTCTGTAAGACAGGTGATATATCAGACAAGTGGTCTGTAAGACAGGTGATATATCAGACAGGTGGTCTGTAAGACAGGTGATATATCAGACAGGTGGTCTGTAAGACAGGTGGTCTGTAAGACAGGTGATATATCAGACAGGTGGGCTGTAAGACAGGTGATATATCAGACAAGTGGTCTGTAAGACAGGTGATATATCAAACAGGTGGTCTGTAAGACAGGTGATATATCAGACAAGTGGTCTGTAAGACAGGTGATATAGCAGACAGGTGGTCTGTAAGACAGGTGATATATCAGACAGGTGGTCTGTAGGACAGGTGATATATCAGACAGGTGGTCTGTAAAACAGGTGATATATCAGACAAGTGGTCTGTAAGACAGGTGATATATCAGACAGGTGGTCTGTAAGACAGGTGATATATCAGACAAGTGGTCTGTAAGACAGGTAATATATCAGACAGGTGGTCTGTAAGACAGGTGATATATTAGACAAGTGGTCTGTAAGACAGGTGATATAGCAGACAGGTGGTCTGTAAGACAGGTGATATATCAGACAGGTGGTCTGTAAGACAGGTGATATATCAGACAGGTGGTCTGTAAGACAGGTGATATATCAGACAAGTGGTCTGTAAGACAGGTGGTCTGTAAGACAGGTGATATATCAGACAGGTGGTCTGTAAGACAGGTGATATATCAGACAAGTGGTCTGTAAGACAGGTGATATATCAGACAGGTGGTCTGTAAGACAGGTGATATATCAGACAGGTGGTCTGTAAGACAGGTGATATTTCATACAGGTGGTTTGTAAGACAGATGAAATATCAGACAGGTGGTTTGTAAGACAGGTGATATATTAGACAGGTGGTCTGTAAGACAGGTGATATATTAGACAGGTGGTCTGTAAGACAGGTGATATATTAGACAGGTGGTCTGTAAGACAGGTGATATATTAGACAGGTGGTCTGTAAGACAGGTAATATATTAGACAGGTGGTCTGTAAGACAGGTGATATATTAGACAAGTGGTCTGTAAGACAGGTGATATAGCAGACAGGTGGTCTGTAAGACAGGTGATATATCAGACAGGTGGTCTGTAAGACAGGTGATATATCAGACAGGTGGTCTGTAAGACAGGTGATATATCAGACAAGTGGTCTGTAAGACAGGTGATATATCAGACAGGTGGTCTGTAAGACAGGTGATATATCAGACAAGTGATCTGTAAGACAGGTAATATATCAGACAGGTGGTCTGTAAGACAGGTGATATATCAGACAAGTGGTCTGTAAGACAGGTGGTCTGTAAGACAGGTGATATATCAGACAGGTGGTCTGTAAGACAGGTGATATATCAGACAAGTGGTCTGTAAGACAGGTGATATATCAGACAGGTGGTCTGTAAGACAGGTGATATATCAGACAGGTGGTCTGTAAGACAGGTGATATTTCATACAGGTGGTTTGTAAGACAGATGAAATATCAGACAGGTGGTTTGTAAGACAGGTGATATATTAGACAGGTGGTCTGTAAGACAGGTGATATATTAGACAGGTGGTCTGTAAGACAGGTGATATATTAGACAGGTGGTCTGTAAGACAGGTGATATATTAGACAGGTGGTCTGTAAGACAGGTGATATATCAGACAAGTGGTCTGTAAGACAGGTGATATAGCAGACAGGTGGTCTGTAAGACAGGTGATATATCAGACAGGTGGTCTGTAGGACAGGTGATATATCAGACAGGTGGTCTGTAAAACAGGTGATATATCAGACAAGTGGTCTGTAAGACAGGTGATATATCAGACAGGTGGTCTGTAAGACAGGTGATATATCAGACAAGTGGTCTGTAAGACAGGTAATATATCAGACAGGTGGTCTGTAAGACAGGTGATATATTAGACAAGTGGTCTGTAAGACAGGTGATATAGCAGACAGGTGGTCTGTAAGACAGGTGATATATCAGACAGGTGGTCTGTAAGACAGGTGATATATCAGACAGGTGGTCTGTAAGACAGGTGATATATCAGACAAGTGGTCTGTAAGACAGGTGGTCTGTAAGACAGGTGATATATCAGACAGGTGGTCTGTAAGACAGGTGATATATCAGACAAGTGGTCTGTAAGACAGGTGATATATCAGACAGGTGGTCTGTAAGACAGGTGATATATCAGACAGGTGGTCTGTAAGACAGGTGATATTTCATACAGGTGGTTTGTAAGACAGATGAAATATCAGACAGGTGGTTTGTAAGACAGGTGATATATTAGACAGGTGGTCTGTAAGACAGGTGATATATTAGACAGGTGGTCTGTAAGACAGGTGATATATTAGACAGGTGGTCTGTAAGACAGGTGATATATTAGACAGGTGGTCTGTAAGACAGGTAATATATTAGACAGGTGGTCTGTAAGACAGGTGATATATTAGACAAGTGGTCTGTAAGACAGGTGATATAGCAGACAGGTGGTCTGTAAGACAGGTGATATATCAGACAGGTGGTCTGTAAGACAGGTGATATATCAGACAGGTGGTCTGTAAGACAGGTGATATATCAGACAAGTGGTCTGTAAGACAGGTGATATATCAGACAGGTGGTCTGTAAGACAGGTGATATATCAGACAAGTGATCTGTAAGACAGGTAATATATCAGACAGGTGGTCTGTAAGACAGGTGATATATCAGACAAGTGGTCTGTAAGACAGGTGGTCTGTAAGACAGGTGATATATCAGACAGGTGGTCTGTAAGACAGGTGATATATCAGACAAGTGGTCTGTAAGACAGGTGATATATCAGACAGGTGGTCTGTAAGACAGGTGATATATCAGACAGGTGGTCTGTAAGACAGGTGATATTTCATACAGGTGGTTTGTAAGACAGATGAAATATCAGACAGGTGGTTTGTAAGACAGGTGATATATTAGACAGGTGGTCTGTAAGACAGGTGATATATTAGACAGGTGGTCTGTAAGACAGGTGATATATTAGACAGGTGGTCTGTAAGACAGGTGATATATTAGACAGGTGGTCTGTAAGACAGGTAATATATTAGACAGGTGGTCTGTAAGACAGGTGATAGATCAGACAGGTCTGTAAGACAGGTAATATATCAGACTAGTGGTCTGTAAGACAGGTGATAGATCAGACAGGCGGTCTTTGTAAAGATACAGAAGTTATTTACCAGAGATTATGTGAGCTGTATTGGAGGTATAATTGAAGTCTGGTCTTTCATGAAATAGTCATGTAATTGTCAATAGCTATGAGCAAGCAAGGAAAAGCTTTCAACCAAGGGCTTTAAAGATAGCGATCTCTGCAGCAATAACGCCAGACAGCGTTGGTATCACCCAACCATTCACTCCAACAAATATCTATTTTTATCAAGTTCAATTATAAACCTGTCTTCTTATTTACCGTCTTATCCAAAAAGTTGTAATTTTTAAGAATCACATTTAATTCAAACTGTATAATATACCTCAACATGATTTCTTCCATTTAAATTTGATACCGAGTTTCTAAAGACCACCCGTCCTACACTGTTTGATACAGAACGGAGACTTATTTGTACTCATTGTATACTTATCATTATCTATTAATAAATCTAATACAGAACAGAGACTTATTAGTCAAAATCATGATTGTGTTTGTCTCTTTATGCCAAGCAATTGTAGTTTTGGGGTGGGGATCTCAACTGTTTCAAAGTGATGGCCCACTGGTTGGGAATCTCAACTGTTTCAAAGTTATGGCCCACTGGTTGGGAATCTCAACTGTTTCAAAGTTATGGCCCACTGGGTGGGGATCTGAACTGTTTCAAAGTTATGGCCCACTGGGTGGGGATCTGAACTGTTTCAAAGTTACAGCCCACTGGGTGGGGATCTGAACTGTTTCAAAGTTATGGCCCACTGGGTGGGGAACTGAACTGTTTCAAAGTTATGGCCCACTGGGTGGGGATCTGAACTGTTTCAAAGTTATGGCCCACTGGGTGGGGATCTGAACTGTTTCAAAGTTATGGCCCACTGGTTGGGAATCTCAACTGTTTCAAAGTTATGGCCCACTGGGTGGGGATCTGAACTGTTTCAAAGTTATGGCCCACCGGGACTTAACAGTCTCCAAGGGTCCACTACTGACCTTATGCCCATCCTATAAACGTGTAAGCATTTATCTATAGATCTATACTCAGCAATTGTATATAAGGCTATAGGGGATTCCAGCTAATTCCATGTTAAAGAGGGGGTCAGACCCTCCGCTTATACAAAATTGAATTTCATTCACCCAAGGATGCTTCTTGTGTCCTGTCATTCATACAGAAGAAGACAAATTTCAGAATTTACAACAATTCCCCAATACGCCCCCCTAAAGTTTCCAAAGAGAAAAGTCCTGTAGTTATAAAGTTTCCAAAGAGAAAAGTCCTGTAGTTATAAAGTTTCCTAAGAGAAAAGTCCTGTAGTTATAAAGTTTCCTAAGAGAAAAGTCCTGTAGTTATAAAGTTTCCTAAGAGAAAAGTCCGGTAGTTATAAAGTTTCCTAAGAGAAAAGTCCTGTAGTTATAAAGTTTCCTAAGAGAAAAGTCCTGTAGTTATAAAGTTTCCTAAGAGAAAAGTCCTGTAGTTATAAAGTTTCCTAGGAGAAAAGTCCGGTAGTTATAAAGTTTCCTAAGAGAAAAGTCCTGTAGTTATAAAGTTTCCTAAGAGAAAAGTCCTGTAGTTATAAAGTTTCCTAAGAGAAAAGTCCTGTAGTTATAAAGTTTCCTAAGAGAAAAGTCCTGTAGTTATAAAGTTTCCTAAGAGAAAAGTCCTGTAGTTATAAAGTTTCCTAGGAGAAAAGTCCTGTAGTTATAAAGTTTCCTAAGAGAAAAGTCCTGTAGTTATAAAGTTTCCTAAGAGAAAAGTCCTGTAGTTATAAAGTTTCCTAAGAGAAAAGTCCTGTAGTTATAAAGTTTCCTAAGAGAAAAGTCCTGTAGTTATAAAGTTTCCAAAGAGAAAAGTCCTGTAGTTATAAAGTTTCCTAAGAGAAAAGTCCTGTAGTTATAAAGTTTCCTAAGAGAAAAGTCCTGTAGTTATAAAGTTTCCAAAGAGAAAAGTCCTGTAGTTATAAAGTTTCCTAAGAGAAAAGTCCTGTAGTTATAAAGTTTCCTAAGAGAAAAGACCTGTAGTTATAAAGTATCCTAAGAGAAAAGTCCTGTAGTTATAAAGTTTCCTAAGAGAAAAGTCCTGTAGTTATAAAGTTTCCTAGGAGAAAAGTCCTGTAGTTATAAAGTTTCCTAGGAGAAAAGTCCTGTAGTTATATATAGAGCTGTCGAGTCTGTTACTTTGGTTACTTTGGCTAGTAAACCAGCTAGCCATTATTGTTGGGAGCAAATATATGGAACCTCTACAAATCTACAAAACAGGCGTGAAATGAGTTGATGTAGGGCCGAGGCAGATCTGACAGGCCACTTAGGGGGGGGGGGGGGGGGGGGGGGGAGCGGCCAATATAATGGGAGGCTAAGCAACCCTCCAAGTTACAGTGCAAATCATGTGTACAATACCACGTTTTTGTCATATTCAGATATAATCGATTAATCAGTAGTTGACCCTCTTCCGACGTGATCATCGATTATAATTTACAAAACTTACAAAAGATTTATTATTGCAAAGGAGCTCTAAAAGAAAATTTTATAACAATTCACAATTTTTTTAATTTGTTTCTATTTTACACCGCAATGATTCTTAACACCATGACAACTATTTCACCATGACAACTTAAAATAACAAGATAACACCTTTCAACACCATGACATCTCTTAAGGAGGCTCGACCCTTTCGCAATTAACCGCTAGATTTCCTTAAAACTTTCATATGTTGATTATGCTACCAGGTAGAGATGATTTTGTGAAAATCTAAGCATTCCTATGACTTGTTTCATTTTTGGCAAAAAAACACACAAAAAAAGGATTTTTCTTAAAATTTAATGTTTTTTCTATTTTTTTTCTTGTGAATGTTGTTGAAAATCACAAACATACAATCAAATGAAAAAAGAAATCAATAGCTACCTCAAAAATATTTTATTTGTGGAAAAATGGACAAAATTATTTTAATAAAGTGTGTTATTTTTATATCTAGCAGACAAATTTCAGTCTTCATAGTCAAATTATTTACATGGTTACATAAAGTACAAGCAAAAAATTGAATCAAAATATCACTGACAAGCTTTTTAAATTTTATGCAAGAAAACATGGCCAGTTGTACCGGTACTATAGGCCTACCTTCCGATTCTGTTTCTATACTGTTGCCGTCGCTGTCAGTGTCCGACCATGTGTCGACATATTGTACATCTATTTTTGTTGTTGTTTTGCAATAGGGGTGGTCGTGACAATACTTTATTTGCTCGTAATCTTGAGTTGAAGACTTGAACCGTTCCCTCTCATCTCGCCATTGTTGACATCGCGACATATCACTGTGAAGAACGAATTTGATACCCCGTTTTCAAATATCAGGTACACAAATAGGAAGCTACGTCACCACAAAATGAGAATCAAAACTTGTGTATTACGTAGGGTCGAGCGTCCTTAACACCATGACAACACCTAAAGTCCACTCTAACACCATGACAACACCTAAAGTCCACTCTAGCACCATGACAACTCTTACCTCATGACAACCGTTATGCTATTACTCCATGACAACCGTTATGCTATTACTCCATGACAACCGTTATGCTATTACTCCATGACAACCGTTATGCTATTACTCCATGACAACCGTTATGCTATTACTCCATGACAACCGTTATGCTATTACTCCATGACAACCGTTATGCTATTACTCCATGACAACCGTTATGCTATTACTCCATGACAACCCTTAAGCAACATGACTCCTTCATATAAATCTTAACCAGTAGTATTATCTTTTTTTTCTGCCAAAAAAATATTATCATAGAATTGTACATATATATAAATAGAGATCTGTGTATGCTATTTATAGATTTGTAAAATTCTCCAAACCACATGTTTGATATGAATGTATTGGGATGTGTATATATATACAGTAGTTACAGATTAATTAAGAAATGCCTTATATCCATATTGATTTTCATAACTATTCACTGTATATTTAAACGTTTCCGGGTTGGAAGGTATAAGTACCTTTCTCTCGGATCACACAACAATTACAGATCAATTAAGCAATGCCTTCTATCCATATTGATTTTCATAACTATTCACAGTATATTTAAACGTTTCTGGGTTGGAAGGTATAATTTACCTTTCTCTCGGATCACCCAACTTCCTGCTACAGTTTACCTCATTACAACAGGAATTTGGCCTGGACATGGACTGGAGGGAGCCTGACACTGACTATAGGCCTACATAGATCTGGGATATAGGTAAACTCACTGTACCTGTAGTCAAAAGTAATCATGGTGCAAACAATTTGGCAGTTGTGTGGATTTGGCACAAGCTGACGTCTGCTTAAGATGTCGGAGATATATCGATGAAAATATGTTAACTGCATAAACATAGTGTTGTCTTGTTATATATTCCTGGGCACTGAAATCTTTATAGCTCAACTTGAGAAGGCAATCTTTAACATGGTGAGATTTCAATATTGATGAGCGTATTGAGCCTGTCTGAACACTATCCCAAGCCCAAGCAACTGAGGAATTTTGCGGTAAAAAAAAAAGAATGGATGAATTTTTTTGTTAAATTCTGATAAATTTCACTTGGCAGCTGTGAATCTACATGGTTTTCAAACTTCAAGCCCTGTCTTTAAAAAAAAATCAGAAAAATATATATAAATATATATCAAAATATTTCGTGGAAGCATGCTGATACTGACTTTACCCTACGAAACAGGGCAAGTTGTATTTCTACTGGGCTAGTAGAAGGTTCAGCTCTATAACTTGTAAGAATTTAACTGTTGATATCCACTACTCCAATTGTCAGTTCAGAGAACAGTCCATTTAACAAACACTAACATATACACAATTTTTTAGAAATCAAAAATAAATGTAACTTCAAGCTCTATTTTAAATAGATATTTCGTGTATTAATTTCTATTTTATTTCAATTTTTTTTTTTTATTTTTATTGAGTTCTAGAAAATATTATGTGAAAGTCTAACTGCGGATTGTCTCCCACAAAGAGAACAAGGGTTAATCAGTCCGAAACCACAAATACCAGACCCTAAAGTTACGATTACATATCTTTGATTTCTACACTCTCACAGAAAGTTCGGTTTTGTGTCACTCTGTCTACATGCTTTATGCCCCGTATGGGACCAGCAATCCGGCTGATGCAGCAATAATTCCCAGATAATTGGAGACATTTTGACATTTACATAGAAAGCCAGCCACTAACAGGACCTCACTGGTTTGGGTAATGGACTGTCTACTTAATAGCATGCTTAAAAACAAATTTCAAATCAAAACTGTTTTGTCCAAGTTTTAGAAGGAATATCCACACAGGAGATGATTCGAGCACTCAGAGGACCCAGAGAAAGACTAAAGCTGATTTACATTTCATTGATCATGATGAATATCTATCTAAACAAAGAGCATCTCCACCACTTTCACAGACAATCAAAATATTAACCAGTGCTGTGGCCTGGTAAAGAATTATTTTCAAGCTAAGGGTATAAAAAGTTTGAAAGAGATCCTGATTTCCCATGAGTTTAAAAGATAGGGCTGGTTTTATTTGGTTTTACATTCAATTAACAAGGTCATTAACCCCCCCCCCCCCTCACCAACCCCAGTGGCCATTATACCCCAGTATTCTGGGGCGAGAGACTTAAGGTACTCAAACTTGCATACTTGACACAACCATTTTACCTTATTTACTAAATAAGGCCAGAGTGAAAATTGGGAGTGAGGGAAATATTTAGACTGAGAAAAAAGATTCTAGTCATCCACAGTATTTGATATTTATAAGCATATTTGACACAAACAAGTTTACACTATTTTTTTCTAATGAAATGTGAAAGCAATTAAAAGTTATGGTCTGAAAAATAGGTGATACTTTGTAAATTGTAAGCAGTGCATGCATCACTACTTCAATTTTACAACATGTCTCTGCTCCGGTGTTGTGTCAACATGTCTGGTCTGGTGTTGTGTCAACATGTCTGGTCTGGTGTTGTGTCAACATGTCTCTGGTCTAGTGTTGTGACAAGATGTCTGGTCTAGTGTTGTGACAACATGTCTGGTCTGGTGTTGTGTAAACATGTCTGGTCTGGTGTTGTGACAAAATGTCTGGTCTGGTGTTGTGACAACATGTCCCTGGTCTGGTGTTGTGACAACATGTCTGGTCTGGTGTTGTGTCAACATGTCTCTGGTCTGGTGTTGTGACAACATGTCTTGTCTGGTGTTGTGTAAACATGTCTGGTCTGGTGTTGTGTCAACATGTCTGGTCTGGTGTTGTGACAACATGTCTGGTCTGGTGTTGTGACAACATGTCTCTGGTCTGGTGTTGTGACAACATGTCTGGTCTGGTGTTGTGTCAACATGTCTGGTCTGGTGTTGTGACAACATGTCTGGTCCGGTGTTGTGACAACATGTCTGGTCTAGTGTTGTGTCAACATGTCTGGTCTGGTGTTGTGTCAACTTGTCTCTGGTCCGGTGTTGTGACAACATGTCTGATCTAGTGTTGTGACAACATGTCTCTGGTCCGGTGTTGTGTCAACATGTCTCTGGTCTAGTGTTGTGTCAACTTGTCTGGTCTGGTGTTGTGTCAACATGTTTCTGGTCCGGTGTTGTGACAACATGTCTGGTGTTGTGTTGTGACAACATGTCTGGTCTAGTGTTGTGACAACATGTCTCTGGTCTGGTGTTGTGACAACATGTCTCTGGTCTGGTGTTGTGTCAACATGTCTGGTCTGGTGTTGTGTCAACATGTCTGGTCTGGTGTTGTGACAACATGTCTGGTCTGGTGTTGTGACAACACGTCTGGTCTGGTGTTGTGACAACATGTCTGGTCTAGTGTTGTGTCAACATGTCTGGTCTGGTGTTGTGACAACATGTCTCTGGTCTGGTGTTGTGACAACATGTCTGGTCTGGTGTTGTGTCAACATGTCTGGTCTGGTGTTGTGACAACATGTCTGGTCCGGTGTTGTGACAACATGTCTGGTCTAGTGTTGTGACAACATGTCTCTGGTCTGGTGTTGTGACAACATGTCTCTGGTCTGGTGTTGTGTCAACATGTCTGGTCTGGTGTTGTGTCAACATGTCTGGTCTGGTGTTGTGACAACATGTCTGGTCTGGTGTTGTGACAACACGTCTGGTCTGGTGTTGTGACAACATGTCTGGTCTAGTGTTGTGTCAACATGTCTGGTTTAGTGTTGTGACAACATGTCTGGTCTGGTGTTGTGACAACATGTCTCTGGTCTGGTGTTGTGACAACATGTCTGGTTTAGTGTTGTGACAACATGTCTGGTCTAGTGTTGTGACAACATGTCTCTGGTCTGGTGTTGTGACGACATGTCTGGTCTGGTGTTATGTCAACATGTCTGGTCTAGTGTTGTGTCAACATGTCTGGTCTGGTGTTGTGACAACATGTCTGGTCTGGTGTTGTGACAACATGTCTGGTCTGGTGTTGTGACAACATGTCTGGTCTAGTGTTGTGTCAACATGTCTGGTCTGGTGTTGTGTCAACATGTCTGGTCTGGTGTTGTGACAACATGTCCGGTCTGGTGTTGTGACAACATGTCTGGTCTGGTGTTGTGTCAACATGTCTGGTCTGGTATTGTGTCAACTTGTCTGGTCTGGTGTTGTGTCAACATATGTCTCTGGTCCGGTGTTGTGACAACATGTCTCTGGTCTGGTGTTGTGTCAACATGTCTCTGGTCCGGTGTTGTGACAACATGTCTGGTCTGGTGTTGTGACAACATGTCTCTGGTCTGGTGTTGTGACAACATGTTTGGTCCGGTGTTGTGACAACATGTCTGGTCTGGTGTTGTGACAACATGTCTGGTCTGGTGTTGTGTCAACATGTCTCTGGTCCGGTGTTGTGACAACATGTCTGGTCCGGTGTTGTGACAACATGTCTCTGGTCTGGTGTTGTGACAACATGTTTGGTCCGGTGTTGTGACAACATGTCTGGTCTGGTGTTGTGACAACATGTCTGGTCCGGTGTTGTGACAACATGTCTCTGGTCTGGTGTTGTGACAACATGTTTGGTCCGGTGTTGTGTCAACATGTCTCTGGTCTGGTATTGTGTCAACATGTCTCTGGTCTGGTATTGTGTCAACATGTCTGGTCTGGTATTGTGTCAACATGTCTCTGGTCTGGTATTGTGTCAACATGTCTCTGGTCTGGTGTTGTGACAACAGGTCTGGTCTAGTGTTGTGTCAACATGTCTGGTCTGGTGTTGTGACAACATGTCTCTGGTCTGGTGTTGTGACAACATGTCTTGTCTGTTGTTTGGATTGGATGATAATCCTTCCTTGTTTAGCAGAACTGGATTATAGCTCGATTAACGAGATCAGATAGCTTGATTGTTTAATTATCTGTCTAAGAGTTCAGAAAGTTCAAAGACTCGGGCGTTTGAACCACTGTCAGTCTGTTGCATTTCTGCTTGTCTTTTACAAATTTGGTGCCAAACAATATATACCCACTGACAATCTTTGGTGTTTTCAGGATCATCAAAGAGTAATCTAGCTGAACTCAACTATAGGTCGAAGGTCTGTCGATGGTCTGAGATCAGATTGGTAGAGTGCACGTGTCTGTCTTAGATTTCGGAGTGGTTCAAACCCCAGTATGAAAGTAGCATTTCTCTATCATTACATTAGTGAGGAGGTCAGCTGATCTCCGAGAAATGGTAACTGTATTGTTTTCTGCTAGACATCCATGTGTACATAAGACAGTGGAATGAGGTATAATTTTGGGAAACAATACAACTGACCAATTGCAGGGTACGCATAATCCCCTCCAAGGGACTTGGGTTTTTCCCTTGGGAGCATGTGGAGTTAACACGGAAACATGACTCATTACAAACAAAGAATGGTAGCCGTTTGGTGACATCGAGCCAACTGTTCGGCTGTCAAATTGCCGGCCCGTAAATCTAAATAAATGTCTTACCGTCTCTCATCTTGATTTTCTCCGCTTGGCATTTATTGTCTGAGGCCATTTGGAGGTTGTCTGAGATTCTAAATTATCTCCATTTAACACGTCCACAATAATCACATAGCACTGCAAAGGTTCACTCCATTTCTCCTAATACACACTTCGCCATTTTATGGCATTTTGGTAGGCATCGATAGTTTTCCTACGATATATACCATGTTTCAGAAAAGTTCCGAATGAACTTCACCGAAAACTCCGCGAAGCTTGAAATAGAAAGTAGGCGAGCTAAGCAGTAGGCCTACAATATCATTTGTAAATTTATCTGTAACATTGCATTTATGCTTTGCTACTAAAACAAGCGGGCCCTCGAGGCAACACATTATTCCAAACTGTTGATAACGTTACATTCTTTTGGAAATAGTTTAATAAATTGCATGGAATTCAAAAGCATAATAAAATATAGCTATTCTCAATAGTACAAGGGGGAGAACTCTTATGAGTTCACTAGACCTATATATCAACACCTGTGCATGGGCGCTCGAATCTGGACCCCGCCCCCTTTACTCGCCAAATACTCTTATAATCATAAAAGAGTATTTGGTGAGTAAAGGGACGGGGTCCAGATTCGAGCGCCCGTGACCTGTGGGAGCCTCCCCTACTAATAACGGTCCCCCTTGGACATACACCGCCTTGGAATTATCAGTAGGGTCATTACTGAACTTGGTACAGCCTTGATTATATAATCAGTGTCAAATTCTTGAATAAAAGACTCTAAAATGACAATTCGTCATTAATTTGCGTTCAGGTGTGAAATTTAGTAAAATGGTCAAAACTTCTTAATTTTTCAAAAAAAAAAAATCGTGAGAATTACGCAGTTTTTAGTTTAAACATATTTTATTGCAAATAAATATTTACAAAAGAATTGGACACAAGTTTTTCCAATTTATTAACGTCCTTTTCTTCAATTATATATAAATACAAACAATTAATTGATTAGGCAATTTACGCAATAATTATTAATTGTATATTATTATTATGAAATGGAAAAGGGGTGAAGAAGAGAAGGAAAGGGAGGCAAAGAAGAGGGGATAAGCAGGTAGAGTCAGAGAAAAAATAGATAGAACGAAAGAGATATAAACATTCAGCTAAACCGGTTGCATTTACTTATATATTTTTGGACGCAATTTGCAATTAGGTAGTAATTATCCCACTTATTATTTACCAATCTTTCTTTTCACGCAGTTACTCTTTAATGTTGCAGGTTCATGTGGTCAAATGTTTTGAGGTAGTGTAGGTCAACCAATCTGTTTGAAAGTCCTTTTTATTTGGAAATATAATAGTCGCTAGGAAATCGCCTTTCTTAGTAAACTTCTTGCTTTTTTCCTTCGCGACTTTGGGATAGTTAATTATCATATACATGTATATAGAAATTCACAATATGAACGACATCGCAACACCAAAATATTGGGAACTATACCAAAAGCTTGATTATAAATAGTCGAAGATCAAACATCATGTTTGTTCACACAAAGAACTGACTATCAGTATGTACATTGGAACCATCTCCCGATAGCGGAAATTTGAGTTATATTTGCGAAATATTTATAGATGGACATTTGAAAACACAAACCACTGTTTCAGACCACAGATTCAGCTTCTTGGAACTATGCAATTACAATTTCAGCTGATGTTTTTATTTTCGATTATTGTAATCTTTATGTATTCAGACAGAATATTTCTCCTGGAGATCTGTTCAGTATGTCAGAAGGAAAACGATATCTACGATATCTACCTGCGCCCCCCCCCCCCCCCCCCCCCTCCATTTTGTGCTAAGAACATATACAAATTACAAAATTACAACACGTTTTTTTTTATTAATCGAGTTCGTATTTTTTGTCATTTACGAGAGCACGAGGTAGATGTGTGTGGTGGGGGAAAGGGGGGGGGTATTAGGTATTGTCTGAAAAAGGAACACACATTGTTTTAGGTATTTTGATTTCATAAACAGAGTACTCGTTTTACCCAGCAATTTTATATTTCGTCTGTTACTGTAATATATATCAAATGTAATACAAAATTGGTAATTGTGTAATGTCTTAACACGGTCCTATGTCGAACCGACAAAAGTTTAAATTATTATGACATTACTTTGTCAAAATATTAAAACTCTAATAATATCTCGTAAAAGTCACTGAAGTGAGATCTGGTATATAATTACCAGTTATTTCTATCTCACTCATCCCCGTACACACATTTGAACTCTTCCGATTCAAAGGTTGGACAAGTTTATTATGACATTTCAGGGTTCATGTTCCGTGCATACTATCAGGGACGTATATGTGTCTCACATATACGTCCCTGATAGTATGCAAAGGAAGATTTTTAGTTGTAATAAGCAAAATATGTTTAAATAAATAAAGTAAATATTAAGAATGCTTATTAACCTACCAGAAAGATACACATCATACCTTGGCTATACCTGCGACAAACATGGAGATGATAAATAATAGGCTTGCATTTAAGTGAAACTAAAATACAGTGTACTATTTATTATAAATGATCATTTGCATTGACATACAAGAAAGTACGTTTACAATATTTAAGTATTGGTTTTGTTGGTTGCAGTATTCTTAAACAATCCATCAATAATAAAATCAAAAAGTGGTAACACTGTGGGCGGATCATAATATGAATTCATGAGATCTCATTAATATGCATATATCGGCAGTTCAACGCATTTTTTTCAAACTTTATTTTTTTTTAATAATTGAAATAGCATACATAAAGTTTATAATTTCATCAATAACTCTTAGATCTTCATACTTAAACTATCCGTGATATTTCTTCCTAATTAATTTGGACACTGATCAATAAAGAGTACACGTAATAAGCCATTGCTTGAACCATAGACGTACGCGTATACGTCTCGGCTTGAACAGATTCCGTTAGAAATGATTTCATTTTCTGGGGATTAATAAATCGACCCATAACTCATATAACTAGCAATATATTGTAAATAAGAATATCCCGTTTATAAAATAAACAGTATGTGTATAATTAATTTGTGGGGAAGTCTCTGAGAGATTTAGATTTTTTTCAGCAGCATATTAGTTCAAAAATATGAAATCCTTTGATATCTTATCCATAAATAAGTACTAAAACAATGATTTCCCCTACGATCACAGCAATGTTAATAGCTGTTTTCAGATATAGAAATACATGTATCAAAATGACTGAAAAAAATTAAAGGGACAATTAAAATTGGGGCCCAGACCAGAGACGTATAAAGCAGGTTTTAAAAGTCTCTACCCAGACTAAATAATTGTTGTTGTTTTTTTTTCAGATAAAATATCCGAGTATGATTTCTCTATTTTTCTGTCTGTTGTAGTTTATCATTTTTTTCACAAAAAGAAAGTTTCTTGCTTCCGATTGATTGTTTATTTGAATGTTTTAACTTCATTGCAAATGGAAGTCCAGCAGCAATATACTTTTTTGTAGTCTTGCTGAAGTTCGAACGCCGTCAGGTAGTGTCGATCTGGAATATTATCCACAATCACATCAAACGTCGTTTATAATTAAACTCTTGTCCAAGTAGATAGTATGTTTCACGTTTTTCATGAGAAAGTGTGACTGATGAGTAAGACTAGTGGAATTTTATGTCTGACACTTACATACTGTCATACCGGTAATGTTGAACCAATGAAAAACCGCGTTACAAAAGCTCTCGGCTAGTTTATTTGTGTCACGTGATCCAGGTGCTCTCGTCGCGTCCTGGAAAGACCTATCAAGAAAATTACAGGTGAGGTAAACATTGGTGAAATAATTACAATGGAAAGGTAAGTGTGAATGTGTTGTGAAATCGGAAACTGGCGACAAGTTGATGCTTAGCGATAATCAAACCGATTGATTCGCCGACGAGTAATGGAGAAAGCACTGGAATAGGCCTAGTGCCCGTGTCGGTCGGCACAGGTGTGAGGAACATGGCCGACCCCAATACGGAAGCGAATAGCGAAAGCAATTTAGAAGTGATGTGAGAAAGAATATGTGCCTGTTTTAGTAGCACAGATTTACTCGTGTTTTGTTTGCGTTTTCTGGACCGAAAATTTATGCTGTGCTGTTGTTTTTGGGTTCGTTATAAGTAGGTGTAGTCTCGCACACCTGTTAATTATTACCTGGGGCCGCGTTACCCCTATTGTACCCCATTACCACCACTGTGTAAACACTGGCGTTAGTCACGTTACCCTATGGTACCTCACCTCCGTGTAAATATTGACCATACGGTACCTCAACACCTATATACGTATATATCCTCGTTGATTTGTTTTCCCTTTGGCATTTTCAAACCCCAATGTATACCTGATGACCAATTAGAACTCGGTTAAAGTAACCAATGCCAGAAGATCTGGATGCCTGGCCAAACTTTACCCCACAATGTCCTCAACATTAATTATTACCTGCATAACTATATATATGAATATCTATTAACTACATATGTATAACTCAATGTAATTAAGACGTAACGCTCTCGACGTAGATGTTATAAATTACAGGTATAGTCCAAAGGGTTCTGACTATCTGGTCTACTATATAAGTATTGAGATTGCTGGCTGGTCAATAGTCAGATTTTAAAGACCAATGATCAAACATTATGTTTTAAAATATTGAAATATTTTAGGTACTTGAAAATTGTGAAAGAACAGATACATTTTTACTAACTGCATGCTACATATACATGTAATCAGTTAAGTGACAGAAGGTTTATCTAACTGTATAGTCAACCATTTGTAAAATAATCATCAGATTCCAGACATCTAAAATGGCTGCCGTTTAATGTCACACCATCCAAAATGTATAGGTCTCGCTAGATCTGCGATATATATGAATATCTTGAAGCGTTTTCCAATATAAGTTCAAATTAGATTGGGAAAGACCTGCTGTATTCTGAACAAATTTTCTAAATAACTACTCAGCATTTATTGTCCGATATTTATAACAAAAGCAGGGCTTTTTCTGGGGTCTCTCAGGGGCCAAAATTCGGCCCCATTCCCAATGAAATTTAGGCTTCATTTTTCCCAATTAAAGGACTTTTTTCCCAATCTGATGTTACAACTTAAAAAAAAAAAAAAAAAATTTATTTTTTTTTTTTTTGAATTTTAAAACTGAACATCTGCATCAGTTGAAAAAGAAGCTATTTGAAATGAAATATTGTCATTTTATTGCTTTTATCTGATTAAATTACATTTGTATTATTTGTCGATTCGTCGTTAATTTTTCCCAATTTCACTCAGGGGCCTTTTCCCTATTTACCCAGAAAAAGCCCTGAAAAGATGAAGAAATTTCCTTGAAGTTACAACTCACGGTTTTGTCTTCATACTTTTGTGTGATGATTGTAATTTAACCTGTTTATTGGAAAACACTGTATGTCTGTTTATAATTATATCATAGATCATTTAATCCTGTCTGAACCTATAGTTGAAATGGCTAGTAGTCAGATTACAATATAAAAGTAAGATCCATCTGTAGGCCTGTGTATATATTAAACAGATTTCAACCTTCTTACAATGAAGATCTATTCAGTAAATACCTACCCTTCTGTTTTGAGTTATAATCGTATAATTCAGAACAGGGTGATACAGATAATTGGATAACGTAGAAAATACAGAGGGCTTATCAGCTGTTGTCTGTCTAAGTCTGACCGGAGTCTTGATCGGTGTCTGGACTGGAATGTTATAACATCCATATCATTGTGTGATGGTCACCTGTCTGTGGGGAATGATTGAAGGTCAGTCATACTTATATACATGTATATACAAAATGTGTATAATAGTCATTGACTATATAAACTTATAATCCAGCCATGAAGCTAGAGTACGACAATGGATATAATTATACAGATATAGCTAGAGTACGACAATGGATATAATTATACAGATATAGCTAGAGTATGACAATGGATGTAATTATACAGATATAGTTGGATTACGACAATGGATGTAATTATACAGATATAGTTGGAGTACGACAATGGATATAATTATACAGATATAGTTGGAGTACGACATTGGATATAATTATACAGATATAGCTAGAGTATGACAATGGATATAATTATACAGATATAGCTGGAGTACGACAATGGATATAAGTATACAGATATAGTTGGAGTACGACAATGGATATAATTATACAGATATAGTTGGAGTATGACAATGGATATGATTATACAGATATAGTTGGAGTACGACAATGGATATAATTATACAGATATAGCTGGAGTACGACAATGGATATAATTATACAGATATAGTTGGAGTACGACAATGGATATAATTATACAGATATAGCTAGAGTACGACAATGGATGTAATTATACAGATATAGCTAGAGTACGACAATGGATATAATTATACAGATATAGCTAGAGTACGACAATGGATATAATTATACAGATATAGTTGGAGTACGACATTGGATGTAATTATACAGATATAGCTAGAGTACGACAATGGATATAATTATACAGATATAGCTGGAGTACGACAATGGATATAATTATACAGATATAGTTGGAGTACGACATTGGATGTAATTATACAGATATAGCTAGAGTACGACAATGGATGTAATTATACAGATATAGCTAGAGTACGACATTGGATGTAATTATACAGATATAGTTGGAGTACGACAATGGATATAATTATACAGATATAGTTGGAGTACGACAATGGATATAATTATACAGATATAGCTAGAGTACGACAATGGATATAATTATACCGATATAGCTGGAGTACGACAATGGATGTAATTATACAGATATAGCTAGAGTACGACATTGGATGTAATTATACAGATATAGTTGGAGTACGACAATGGATATAATTATACAGATATAGCTAGAGTACGACATTGGATATAATTATACAAATATAGCTAGAGTACGACAATGGATGTAATTATACAGATATAGCTAGAGTACGACAATGGATATAATTATACAAATATAGCTAGAGTACGACAATGGATGTAATTATACAGATATAGCTAGAGTACGGCAATGGATATAATTATACAGATATAGTTGGAGTACGACATTGGATATAATTATACAGATATAGTTGGAGTACGACAATGGATATAATTATACAGATATAGCTAGAGTACGACAATGGATGTAATTATACAGATATAGTTGGAGTATGACAATGGATATGATTATACAGATATAGCTGGAGTACGACAATGGATATAATTATACAGATATAGTTGGAGTACGACAATGGATATAATTATACAGATATAGTTGGAGTACGACATTGGATATAATTATACAGATATAGTTGGAGTACGACAATGGATGTAATTATACAGATATAGCTAGAGTACGACAATGGATATAATTATACAGATATAGTTGGAGTACGACAATGGATGTAATTATACAGATATAGCTAGAGTATGACAATGGATATAATTATACAGATATAGCTGGAGTACGACAATGGATATTATTATACAGATATAGTTGGAGTACGACAATGGATATAATTATACAGATATAGCTAGAGTACGACAATGGATATAATTATACAGATATAGCTGGAGTACGACAATGGATATTATTATACAGATATAGTTGGAGTACGACAATGGATATAATTATACAGATATAGCTGGAGTACGACAATGGATATAATTATACAGATATAGCTGGAGTACGACAATGGATATAATTATACAGATATAGTTGGAGTATGACAATGGATATAATTATACAGATATAGCTAGAGTACGACAATGGATATAATTATACAGATATAGCTAGAGTACGACAATGGATATAATTATACAGATATAGTTGGAGTATGACAATGGATATAATTATACAGATATAGTTGGAGTATGACAATGGATATAATTATACAGATATAGCTGGAGTACGACAATGGATATAATTATACAGATATAGCTGGAGTACGACAATGGATATAATTATACAGATATAGTTGGAGTACGACAATGGATGTAATTATACAGATATAGTTGGAGTACGACAATGGATATAATTATACAGATATAGTTGGAGTACGACAATGGATATAATTATACAGATATAGTTGGAGTACGACAATGGATATAATTATACAGATATAGCTGGAGTACGACAATGGATATAATTATACAGATATAGTTGGAGTACGACAATGGATGTAATTATACAGATATAGCTAGAGTACGACAATGGATGTAATTATACAGATATAGCTAGAGTACGACAATGGATATAATTATACAGATATAGCTGGAGTACGACAATGGATATAATTATACAGATATAGTTGGAGTACGACAATGGATGTAATTATACAGATATAGCTAGAGTACGACAATGGATATAATTATACAGATATAGTTGGATTACGACAATGGATGTAATTATACAGATATAGTTGGAGTATGACAATAGATATAATTATACAGATATAGCTAGAGTACAACAATGGATATAATTATACAGATATAGTTGGAGTACGACAATGGATATAATTATACAGATATAGCTAGAGTACGACAATGGATGTAATTATACAGATATAGTTGGAGTACGACAATGGATATAATTATACAGATATAGCTAGAGTACGACAATGGATGTAATTATACAGATATAGTTGGAGTACGACAATGGATATAATTATACAGATATAGTTGGAGTACGACAATGGATATAATTATACAGATATAGTTGGAGTACGGCAATGGATATAATTATACAGATATAGTTGGAGTATGACAATGGATATAATTATACAGATATAGTTGGAGTATGACAATGGATATAATTATACAGATATAGTTGGAGTACGGCAATGGATGTAATTATACAGATATAGCTGGAGTACGACAATGGATATAATTATACAGATATAGCTAGAGTACGACAATGGATATAATTATACAGATATAGTTGGAGTACGGCAATGGATGTAATTATACAGATATAGCTGGAGTACGACAATGGATATAATAATACAGATATAGTTGGAGTACGACAATGGATATAATTATACAGATATAGCTAGAGTACGACAATGGATATAATTATACAGATATAGTTGGAGTACGACAATGGATGTAATTATACAGATATAGTTGGAGTACGACAATGGATATAATTATACAGATATAGCTGGAGTACGACAATGGATGTAATTATACAGATATAGCTAGAGTACGACAATGGATATAATTATACAGATATAGTTGGAGTACGACAATGGATATAATTATACAGATATAGTTGGAGTACGACAATGGATATAATTATACAGATATAGCTGGAGTACGACAATGGATGTAATTATACAGATATAGCTAGAGTACGACAATGGATATAATTATACAGATATAGCTAGAGTACGACAATGGATATAATTATACAGATATAGTTGGAGTACGACAATGGATATAATTATACAGATATAGTTGGAGTACGACAATGGATATAATTATACAGATATAGCTAGAGTACGACAATGGATATAATTATACAGATATAGTTGGAGTACGACAATGGATATAATTATACAGATATAGCTGGAGTACGACAATGGATATAATTATACAGATATAGCTAGAGTACGACAATGGATATGATTATACAGATATAGTTGGAGTATGACAATGGATATAATTATACAGATATAGTTGGAGTACGACAATGGATGTAATTATACAGATATAGTTGGAGTATGACAATGGATATAATTATACAGATATAGTTGGAGTACGACAATGGATATAATTATACAGATATAGTTGGAGTACGACAATAGATATAATTATACAGATATAGTTGGAGTATGACAATGGATATAATTATACAGATATAGCTAGAGTACGACAATGGATGTAATTATACAGATATAGTTGGAGTACGACAATGGATATAATTATACAGATATAGTTGGAGTACGACAATGGATGTAATTATACAGATATAGCTGGAGTACGACAATAGATATAATTATACAGATATAGTTGGAGTACGACAATGGATATAATTATACAGATATAGCTAGAGTACGACAATGGATGTAATTATACAGATATAGTTGGAGTACGACAATGGATATAATTATACAGATATAGCTAGAGTACGACATTGGATATAATTATACAGATATAGTTGGAGTACGACAATGGATATAATTATACAGATATAGTTGGAGTACGACAATGGATATAATTATACAGATATAGTTGGAGTACGACAATGGATATAATTATACAGATATAGCTGGAGTACGACAATGGATATAATTATACAGATATAGTTGGAGTACGACAATGGATATAATTATACAGATATAGTTGGAGTACGACAATGGATATAATTATACAGATATAGCTGGAGTACGACAATGGATATAATTATACAGATATAGTTGGAGTACGACAATGGATATAATTATACAGATATAGTTGGAGTACGACAATGGATATAATTATACAGATATAGTTGGAGTACGACAATGGATATAATTATACAGATATAGTTGGAGTACGACAATGGATATAATTATACAGATATAGTTGGAGTACGACAATGGATATAATTATACAGATATAGTTGGAGTACGACAATGGATATAATTATACAGATATAGTTGGAGTACGACAATGGATATAATTATACAGATATAGTTGGAGTATGACAATGGATATAATTATACAGATATAGTTGGAGTACGACAATGGATATAATTATACAGATATAGCTAGAGTACGACAATGGATGTAATTATACAGATATAGTTGGAGTACGACAATGGATATAATTATACAGATATAGTTGGAGTACGACAATGGATATAATTATACAGATATAGCTAGAGTACGACAATGGATATAATTATATAGATATAGTTGGAGTACGACAATGGATATAATTATACAGATATAGTTGGAGTACGACAATGGATATAATTATACAGATATAGCTAGAGTACGACAATGGATATAATTATACAGATATAGTTGGAGTACGACAATGGATATAATTATACAGATATAGCTAGAGTACGACAATGGATATAATTATACCGATATAGTTGGAGTACGACAATGGATGTAATTATACAGATATAGCTGGAGTACGACATTGGATATAATTATACAGATATAGCTGGAGTACGACAATGGATATAATTATACAGATATAGTTGGAGTACGACAATGGATATAATTATACAGATATAGCTAGAGTACGACAATAGATATAATTATACAGAGCTACTGTGTGGTACACTGCAAATGAAAAAGAATTACTGTAAGTTTTAAATGCATCCAGCTCCCTACAACTATCATATCACTCACATAATCTTAATGTGTCCATTATAAATTGTTCATATATCTAAAGTGCAGCAAAAATATTTATCAATAGTTAGATGAAAATATCACGGGACTTCACATGTACACTAATGGTTTCCCATGGAAAATCTCACGGAACTTCACATGTACACTAATGATTTCCTATTGAAAATTTCACGGAACTTCACATGTACACTAATGGTTTCCTATGGAAAATCTCACGGAACTTTACATGTACACTAATGGTTTCCTATGGAAAATCTCATGGAACTTCACATGTACACTAATGGTTTCCTATGGAAAATTTCACGGAACTTCACATGTACACTAATGGTTTCCTATGGAAAATTTCACAGAACTTCACATGTACACTAATGGTTTCCTATGGAAAATCTCACGGAACTTCACATGTACACTAATGGTTTCCTATGGAAATCTCACGGAACTTCACATGTACACTAATGGTTTCCTATGGAAAATCTCATGGAACTTCACATGTACACTAATGGTTTCCTATGGAAAATTTCACGGAACTTCACATGTACACTAATGGTTTCCTATGGAAAATCTCACGGAACTTCACATGTACACTAATGGTTTCCTATATGGAACCTTTCCAGTTCAGGAATTTCATTAAGTTAAGGAACATTGATGAAACTGGGTCGGATCATTAAGGGTATATACATTGTACATGTATATATACAGTAGATAATTTTATTTAAGTTTTTTAAAATTAATAATGTTGCTTTAATATTTGCAGTTTCCACCATCGTAGAGACATGCCGGCCGCTACAGACGGGGCGGGTTTAGGTAAGTCATCATCAGTGGTGTATAAGGTCTCTGTCACGTACAGTATGACATAATGATGTATTATATTGTATATATAATTACTTCAATATTTCGGAAGTATAACATGTTATAACTTCCTTTTTACTAGTGATGATTGTAATCAGTTGATCATGAAGTCAAACTTTGTAATCGCGAAGTGGGTGAAACCATGGAAAAGTGGTTGGGAACCATGGATGTGGAGAAGTGTGTGGTTATGTGGAGAAGTGGGAACCATGGAGGAATGGGTGGGACTTTGGAGAAGTGGGTGGGACTGTGGAGAAATGGGCGGGACTGTGGAGAAGTTGGTGGTAATGTGGAGAAATGGGCGGGACTGTGGAGAAGTTGGTGGTAATGTGGAGAAATGGGTGGGACTGTGGAGAAGTTGGTGGTAATGTGGAAAAGTGGGAATCATGGAGGTGTGGGTGGGAATGTGGAGAAATGGGTGGGACTGTTGAGAAATGAGTGGGACTGTTGAGAAATGGGTGGGACTGTAGAGAAGTGGGTGGGACTGTGGAGAAATGGTTGGGACTGTGGAGAAGTGGGTGGTCTTGTTACGTGATTCACTTTCTTTTGGTCAGCCTTGATACGTAATTCACTTTAATTCTTTTGGTCAGCCTCACTGCATAATCTACAGGACCAGTTGGCTGAGATTGGAGATGAAGTGGACGCAGATCAAAGTGACTTAGCTTTTCTTAAACAATTTCTTGAGAGTCCTCTGTTGGAATCACTGGTACAGGTAAGCATTATACAACTTTAAAGTCAAGCAAGGTTTTCCTTAGGACCATTTATAAACTAAAACAGATTCTGAATCTTTATATTAGGTTCTTATATTTAATGTATCGGATACCTTCAACCTATTCCAGAGTTGTACAATAACATATAATATCTGATACCTTCCGGTTATTGCATACTTGTACAATAGCATACTATATCTGATACCTTCAGGCCAAAGACCGACTGGAGCAAGACCCGGTGGATCAGCCTAGTGATGAGTCTGCCAGTAGGATGGTTGCGGACTGCATCAATGAAATCACCAGTTTAGGGTCGAACTCTCAAGCTGCGGAGCTGGAGAAGGTTCTGTCAGCACCCCATTTCATGGTAAGCCACCTCCCACTTCTGTCAGCATCCCATTTCATGGTAAGCCACCTCCCTCTTCCGTCAGCACCCCATTTCATGGTAAGCCACCTCCCACTTCTGTCAGCATCCCATTTCATGGTAAGCCACCTCCCTCTTCTGTCAGCACCCCATTTCATGGTAAGCCACCTCCCACTTCTGTCAGCACCCCATTTCATGGTAAGCCGCCTCCCTCTTCTGTCAGCACCCCATTTCATGGTAAGCCACCTCCCACTTCTGTCAGCGCCCCATTTCATGGTAAGCCACCTCCCACTTCTGTCAGCACCCCATTTCATGGTAAGCCACCTCCCACTTGTGTCAGCACCCCATTTCATGGTAAGCCACCTCCCACTTGTGTCAGCACCCCATTTCATGTTAAGCCACCTCCCACTTCTGTCAGCACCCCATTTCATGGTAAGCCGCCTCCCACTTCTGTCAGCACCCCATTTCATGGTAAGCTGCCTCCCACTTGTGTCATCACCCCATTTCATGGTAAGCCACCTCCCACTTGTGTCATCACCCCATTTCATGGTAAGCCGCCTCCCACTTCTGTCAGCACCCCATTTCATGGTAAGCCACCTCCCACTTGTGTCATCACCCCATTTCATGGTAAGCCGCCTCCCACTTCTGTCAGCACCCCATTTCATGGTAAGCCACCTCCCACTTGTGTCATCACCCCATTTCATGGTAAGCCGCCTCCCACTTCTGTCAGCACCCCATTTCATGGTAAGCCGCCTCCCACTTGTGTCATCACCCCATTTCATGGTAAGCCGCCTCCCACTTCTGTCAGCACCCCATTTCATGCTAGCCGCCTCCCACTTGTGTCATCACCCCATTTCATGGTAAGCCACCTCCCACTTGTGTCATCACCCCATTTCATGGTAAGCCGCCTCCCACTTCAGGTGAAAATTAGCCACTTTATCGTACTTTGGATGGAATACTCCCATTCCATCACCTTGAACTCGTCAGGAGTAAGGGATAGCTTCACTTTGGTTTATCATCGATATCCTTCCTGCTCTAGTCACCCTATTTTCCTGTAATATTCATGAGCTCAATGAATTATCTACCTATGTGACAACTTCACTTTAATTAATCATCGATATCCTTCCTGCTCTAGTTTCCCTATTTTCCTGTAATATTCATGAACTTTATGAATTATCTACCCATGAATGTCACTATAAGCATTGAACCATGCATTCAATTTATCATATCCATGTTGTTTATATACTTTGTGAATACTAAAATTGTTTAATTATCTCCCCTAGATTATCCCAATAATTCCCAGAATTAATAATTTAGTTATTAATTCTGGGTATTATTGGTATAATAATAATTAGAAGAAAACAGATAACTATCATGAAGAATGTTTCCGTTTTTTGAAATATTTCCCGCTATTTTCTAGGCCATGATGGCTGCGTATGACGATGTTGCGGACAAGAATTACGAGGAGGAAGTGAATGACGTTACACAGTTAAGTGCCCCACCGCCTCCAATGGTTTTCAACAACGTGGCCGACCAGGTCCGACTCGTAGGAATCCGCAAGGACAAAAGTACTCCCCTGGTAAGTCAATCCCACAAGGTCAAAGGTCAAAACCTCTGTGGGTTTTTACACTCTTGCGGTCAAGTCAAAGGCTTGTCAGCTTTGTTTATGAGTTATTACTGTATATAAGTGAAAGGAAAGGCTTGTCAGCTTTGTTTTATAAGTTATTACTTGAGGCAAGCTTATATTCCCTAAGGAACTAGCTTGGATTTGGGAAAGCTGGAACATACCATGAGCCCTCAAGTGTACATATGTCTTTGTCCATGAAACATCTCTCTGTATATTGAAATCCTGTAGATCGCTATCCAAGAATAGTGCTATCAAACAATTATTGTTTCATCTTAAGTGTACAGGTTAATCTCATTGTCGAGTTATTTCTGTTTTACAGGGAATTACTGTGAAGATAGACGAACACAGCGACCTCGTTATCGCACGTATCATGTCGGGGAGCATGATAGACAAACAAGGTACAGTAGATAGGGTACACAGAGTCGTCTCCCTTGGTCGATATTGATTTCTATCTATTGTAACAAGGTACAGTAGATAGGGTACACAGAGTCGTCTCCCTTGGCTGATACTGATTTCTATCTATTGTAACAAGGCACAGTAGATAGGGTACACAAAGTTGTCTCCGTTGGACTCGCTACTCAATACGGTCGATATTGATTTCTATCTATTGTTACAAAGTAACTTCTGACAAGGTCACATACCTAACCTGATCTCTTTACATAATTTGACTTCTGATTATCGTAAAATGTGACTTCTTGACCCCAATGTATTTCTGATTACATTACAAAGTGTACCATTTGACCTCTTTTAAAATGTGCCCTCGGACATATTCCGTATCTTGTGACCTCTGACCTGATGTGCAGTATGACCTTTGAACTTACATACAGGGTAGTTTGTGAGAGTATTAAACAATCACAATGCTAATTACTGGAGGTTACCTCTTACCTGTGACTTCTGACCTGAATATTTTGCAGGATTACTCCATGTAGGCGATATCATTAAAGAAGTAAACGGCCTCCAGGTGTTTTCTCCAGAACAGCTGATGGAGATAATTCAATTCACGGAGGGGTCCGACATCACTCTAAAGATTGTCCCGACAGTGGTCGACCCACAGATAAAATCACAGGTAACAGGGCGGAGTTATCTTCCCATTTAATTTACAAACATGTAATGTTTTGTTGTGTTAAAAAAAAATGTCCTGGTTTTGTCTCACCTTCGAAGATAGTCCAGAAATGCGAGACTACTTAGGTATTGCGTTTCCAGTGATAGCGACAGTGGCGGTGGGGCCGCATCATCATTTGCATCAAAGTCCACTTTTCATAGTGTTGTTATATTTATCCAATTGAATTGAAACTTGGTCATATTACTCAAACAATCATACTTAATACCTAATCTAAGTTTAAAAGGAATTGTGGCACAGGTTTTGGTATTTTGGGGAAAACACATGGAATTTTAAGAATTTGCATTAAAGTCCACTTTTTTTAGTGTCACTGATATCCGATTAAATTGAAACTTAGTGTAGTTACCAATATTATCATACTGAACGCTTAACTGCAATTTGGACGAAATTTATTCATAGCTTCTGCTGTTTTGGGATAAAAATGTTTGAATTTTGAGAATCATTATATTCTGTTTGGACTTTAAAGGCCCAGTATACGTAACTTGAGAAAGTTTTTTCGATTCTGAAAAAAAATCCAGTTGATAACTATGCAAAAATATGCCTAAAACGAAGTAAACCTGAGTGGTAACTAACAAGAAACTCTTGACAGAAAAATCAAAAGAATTGAAAATAATTTAGGTGGGGCCCACTTCAACAAGTCAAGCCAAAGTCAGTTCAAAATGGACGCATGTTTATAAATACCGAGTTTCAACTGCTGCTATACCGGTTACCACGTAAGAATTCATTTTGAATATTGCTGATATCAGTTAATCTTAGCTAAAACTATAAATATAAAAAGTTTTTAGGCTTGATGTTGCTTCAAGTTTTGCCGAAAGTTACGTATCTTGGGCCTTTAAAGTTATCGAAAAAAAAAGAGAAATATTTACATGAAATTCTTGTCATTACCAACTCATACACAATATTTTTGTAATTCTTCTACAATATTAATGCTTAACAACTGAACACAGAGAAACTTTGGCCAAGTCAACAAATCATTATTGCCAATAGAATATTCGCTTCTCACGCAGAGAAGTCAATTGAATTCTCACACAGTGATCAATTGACCTATGATTAGTATTTACAATACATGCTGAGCTGTTTACTGATACCTGCTGCTAACTCATCCACCCCTGAATTCTCATAATGAACTATTCCAACCTTTCAATTTGAAGAGCTCAAATGTGTTTTCAGGGGTGAATGAGTTAAATTGCCCTAAATCTGTTGGTAAAATTATCATTAACATGGTACCATTGTTTTGTAGAAATACATGCGTGCTCACTTCAACTATGACCCGAAAAAGGACCGCTTGATCCCATGTGCTAATGCTGGGCTCACATTCAGTGATGGAGATGTATTACAGATTCTCAGCTTAGCAGACCCAAATTGGTGGCAGGTAAGCCGGGGAGTGAAGGGAGTGTTGATGTACAGGTAGGTCGGGGAGTGAAGGGAGTGTTGATGTATAGGTAGGTCGGGGAGTGAAGGGAGAGTTGATGTACAGGTAGGTGAGGGAGTGAAGGGAGAGTTGATGTATAGGTAGGTCGGGGAGTGAAGGGAGTGTTGATGTACAGGTAGGTGAGGGAGTGAAGGGAGAGTTGATGTACAGGTAGGTCGGGGAGTGAAGGGAGTGTTGATGTACAGGTAAGTCGGGGAGTGAAGGGAGAGTTGATGTACAGGTAGGTCGGGGAGTGAAGGGAGTGTTGATGTACAGGTAGGTCGGGGAGTGAAGGGAGAGTTGATGTACAGGTAGGTCGGGGAGTGAAGGGAGTGTTGATGTACATGTATAGGTAGGTCGGGGAGTGAAGAGAGTGTTGATGTACAAGTAGGTGAGGGAGTGAAGGGAGTGTTGATGTACAGGTAGGTCGGGGAGTGAAGGGAGAGTTGATGTACAGGTAGGTCTGGGAGTGAAGGGAGAGTTGATGTACAGGTAGGTAGGGGAGTGAAGGGAGTGTTGATGTACAGGTAGGTCGGGGAGTGAAGGGAGTGTTGATGTACAGGTAGGTGAGAGAGTGAAGGGAAAGTTGATGTACAGGTAGGTGAGGGAGTGAAGGGAGTGTTGATGTACAGGTAGGTGAGGGAGTGAAGGGAGAGTTGATGTACAGGTTGGTGAGAGAGTGAAGGGAGAGTTGATGTACAGGTAGGTCGGGGAGTGAAGGGAGTGTTGATGTACAGGTAGGTGAGGGAGTGAAGGGAGAGTTGATGTACAGGTAGGTCGGGGAATGAAGGGAGAGTTGATGTACAGGTAGGTGAGGGAGTGAAGGGACTGTTGATGTATAAGTAGGTCGGGGAGTGAAGGGAGAGTTGATGTACAGGTAGGTGAGGAAGTGAAGGGAGAGTTGATGTACAGGCAGGAGAGGGAGTGAAGGGAGAGTTGATGTACAGGTAGGTGAGGGAGTGAAGGGAGAGTTGATGTACAGGTAGGTCGGGGAGTGAAGGGAGTGTTGATGTACAGGTAGGTGAGAGAGTGAAGGGAAAGTTGATGTACAGGTAGGTGAGGAAGTGAAGGGAGTGTTGATGTACAGGTAGGTGAGGGAGTGAAGGGAGAGTTGATGTACAGGTAGGTGAGGGAGTGAAGGGAGTGTTGATGTACAGGTAGGTGAGGGAGTGAAGGGAGAGTTGATGTACAGGTAGGTCGGGGAGTTAAGGGAGTGTTGATGTACAGGTAGGTGAGGGAGTGAAGGGAGTGTTGATGTACAGGTAGGTGAGAGAGTGAAGGGAAAGTTGATGTACAGGTAGGTGAGGGAGTGAAGGGAGTGTTGATGTACAGGTAGGTGAGGAAGTGAAGGGAGTGTTGATGTACAGGTAGGTGAGGGAGTGAAGGGAGAGTTGATGTACAGGTAGGTGAGGGAGTGAAGGGAGTGTTGATGTACAGGTAGGTGAGGGAGTGAAGGGAGAGTTGATGTACAGGTAGGTCGGGGAGTGAAGGGAGAGTTGATGTATAGGTAGGTCGGGGAGTGAAGGGAGTGTTGATGTACAGGAAGGTGAGGGAGTGAAGGGAGAGTTGATGTACAGGTAGGTCGGGGAGTGAAGGGAGAGTTGATGTACATGTAGGTGAGGGAGTGAAGGGAGTGTTGATGTACAGGTAGGTGAGGGAGTGAAGGGAGAGTTGATGTACAGGTAGGTCGGGGAGTGAAGGGAGAGTTGATGTACAGGTAGGTGAGGGAGTGAAGGGAGTGTTGATGTACAGGTAGGTGAAGGAGTGAAGGGAGAGTTGATGTACAGGTAGGTCGGGGAGTTAAGGGAGTGTTGATGTACAGGTAGGTGAGGGAGTGAAGGGAGTGTTGATGTACAGGTAGGTGAGGGAGTGAAGGGAGTGTTGATGTACAGGTAGGTGAGAGAGTGAAGGGAAAGTTGATGTACAGGTAGGTGAGGAAGTGAAGGGAGTGTTGATGTACAGGTAGGTGAGGGAGTGAAGGGAGAGTTGATGTACAGGTAGGTCGGGGAGTGAAGGGAGAGTTGATGTACAGGTTGGTCGGGGAGTGAAGGGAGTGTTGATGTACAGGTAGGTGAGGGAGTGAAGGGAGAGTTGATGTACAGGTAGGTGAGGAAGTGAAGGGAGAGTTGATGTACAGGTAGGTCGGGGAGTGAAGGGAGTGTTGATGTACAGGTAGGTGAGGGAGTGAAGGGAGAGTTGATGTACAGGTAGGTCGGGGAGTGAAAGGAGAGTTGATGTACAGGTAGGTCGGGGAGTGAAGGGAGAGTTGATGTACAGGTTGGTCGGGGAGTGAAGGGAGAGTTGATGTACAGGTAGGTCGGGGAGTGAAGGGACTGTTGATGTATAGGTAGGTCGGGGAGTGAAGGGAGAGTTGATGTACAGGTAGGTGAGGAAGTGAAGGGAGTGTTGATGTACAGGTAGGTGAGGGAGTGAAGGGAGAGTTGATGTACAGGTAGGTGAGGGAGTGAAGGGAGAGTTGATGTACAGGTAGGTCGGGGAGTGAAGGGAGAGTTGATGTACAGGTAGGTGAGGAAGTGAAGGGAGTGTTGATGTACAGGTTGGTCGGGGAGTGAAGGGAGAGTTGATGTACAGGTAGGTGAGGGAGTGAAGGGAGAGTTGATGTACAGGTAGGTGAGGGAGTGAAGGGAGAGTTGATGTACAGGTAGGTCGGTTAGTGAAGGGAGAGTTGATGTACAGGTAGGTCGGGGAGTGAAGGGAGTGTTGATGTACAGGTAGGTGATGAAGTGAAGGAAGTGTTGATGTGCAGGTAGGTCGGGGAGTGAAGGGAGAGTTGATGTACAGGTAGGTGAGGGAGTGAAGGGGGTGTTGATGTATAGGTAGGTAGGGGAGTGAAGGGAGTGTTGATGTACAGGTAGGTGAGGAAGTGAAGGGAGAGTTGATGTACAGTTAGGTAGGGGAGTGAAGGGAGTGTTGATGTACAGGTAGGTGAGGGAGTGAAGGGAGAGTTGATGTACAGGTAGGTGAGGGAGTGAAGGGAGTGTTGATGTACAGGTAGGTGAGGGAGTGAAGGGAGTGTTGATGTACAGGTAGGTGAGGGAGTGAAGGGGGTGTTGATGTATAGGTAGGTGAGGGAGTGAAGGGAGTGTTGATGTATAGGTAGGTGAGGGAGTGAAGGGAGTGTTGATGTATAGGTAGGTGATGGAGTGAAGGGGGTGTTGATGTATAGGTAGGTGAGGGAGTGAAGGGAGTGTTGATGTATAGGTAGGTGAGGGAGTGAAGGGAGTGTTGATGTACAGGTAGGTGAGGGAGTGAAGGGAGTGTTGATGTATAGGTAGGTCGGGGAGTGAAGGGAGTGTTGATGTATAGGTAGGTGAGGGAGTGAAGGGAGTGTTGATGTACAGGTAGGTGAGGGAGTGAAGGGAGAGTTGATGTACAGGTAGGTGAGGGAGTGAAGGGGGTGTTGATGTACAGGTAGGTCGGGGAGTGAAGGGAGAGTTGATGTACAGGTAGGTTGGGGAGTGAAGGAAGTGTTGATGTACAAGTACGTGAGGGAGTGAAGGGAGTGTTGATGTACAGGTAGGTCGGGGAGTGAAGGGAGAGTTGATGTACAGGTAGGTGGGGGAGTGAAGGGGGTGTTGATGTACAGGTAGGTGAGGGAGTGAAGGGAGAGTTGATGTACAGGTAGGTCTGGGAGTGAAGGGAGAGTTGATGTACAGGTAGGTAGGGGAGTGAAGGGAGTGTTGATGTATAGGTAGGTGGGGGAGTGAAGGAAGTATTGATGTACAGGTAGGTGAGGGAGTGAAGGGAGGGTTGATGTACAGGTAGGTGAGGGAGTGAAGGGAGTGTTGATGTACAGGTAGGTCGGGGAGTGAAGGGAGAGTTGATGTACAGGTAGGTGAGGGAGTGAAGGGAGTGTTGATGTACAGGTAGGTGAGGGAGTGAAGGGAGAGTTGATGTACAGGTAGGTCGGGGAGTGAAAGGAGAGTTGATGTACAGGTAGGTCGGGGAGTGAAGGGAGAGTTGATGTACAGGTTGGTCGGGGAGTGAAGGGAGAGTTGATGTACAGGTAGGTCGGGGAGTGAAGGGACTGTTGATGTATAGGTAGGTCGGGGAGTGAAGGGAGAGTTGATGTACAGGTAGGTGAGGAAGTGAAGGGAGTGTTGATGTACAGGTAGGTGAGGGAGTGAAGGGAGAGTTGATGTACAGGTAGGTGAGGGAGTGAAGGGAGAGTTGATGTACAGGTAGGTCGGGGAGTGAAGGGAGAGTTGATGTACAGGTAGGTGAGGAAGTGAAGGGAGTGTTGATGTACAGGTTGGTCGGGGAGTGAAGGGAGAGTTGATGTACAGGTAGGTGAGGGAGTGAAGGGAGAGTTGATGTACAGGTAGGTGAGGGAGTGAAGGGAGAGTTGATGTACAGGTAGGTCGGTTAGTGAAGGGAGAGTTGATGTACAGGTAGGTCGGGGAGTGAAGGGAGTGTTGATGTACAGGTAGGTGATGAAGTGAAGGAAGTGTTGATGTGCAGGTAGGTCGGGGAGTGAAGGGAGAGTTGATGTACAGGTAGGTGAGGGAGTGAAGGGGGTGTTGATGTATAGGTAGGTAGGGGAGTGAAGGGAGTGTTGATGTACAGGTAGGTGAGGAAGTGAAGGGAGAGTTGATGTACAGTTAGGTAGGGGAGTGAAGGGAGTGTTGATGTACAGGTAGGTGAGGGAGTGAAGGGAGAGTTGATGTACAGGTAGGTGAGGGAGTGAAGGGAGTGTTGATGTACAGGTAGGTGAGGGAGTGAAGGGAGTGTTGATGTACAGGTAGGTGAGGGAGTGAAGGGAGTGTTGATGTACAGGTAGGTGAGGGAGTGAAGGGAGTGTTGATGTATAGGTAGGTGAGGGAGTGAAGGGAGTGTTGATGTATAGGTAGGTGATGGAGTGAAGGGGGTGTTGATGTATAGGTAGGTGAGGGAGTGAAGGGAGTGTTGATGTATAGGTAGGTGAGGGAGTGAAGGGAGTGTTGATGTACAGGTAGGTGAGGGAGTGAAGGGAGTGTTGATGTATAGGTAGGTCGGGGAGTGAAGGGAGTGTTGATGTATAGGTAGGTGAGGGAGTGAAGGGAGTGTTGATGTACAGGTAGGTGAGGGAGTGAAGGGAGAGTTGATGTACAGGTAGGTGAGGGAGTGAAGGGGGTGTTGATGTACAGGTAGGTCGGGGAGTGAAGGGAGAGTTGATGTACAGGTAGGTTGGGGAGTGAAGGAAGTGTTGATGTACAAGTACGTGAGGGAGTGAAGGGAGTGTTGATGTACAGGTAGGTCGGGGAGTGAAGGGAGAGTTGATGTACAGGTAGGTGGGGGAGTGAAGGGGGTGTTGATGTACAGGTAGGTGAGGGAGTGAAGGGAGAGTTGATGTACAGGTAGGTCTGGGAGTGAAGGGAGAGTTGATGTACAGGTAGGTAGGGGAGTGAAGGGAGTGTTGATGTATAGGTAGGTGGGGGAGTGAAGGAAGTATTGATGTACAGGTAGGTGAGGGAGTGAAGGGAGGGTTGATGTACAGGTAGGTGAGGGAGTGAAGGGAGTGTTGATGTACAGGTAGGTCGGGGAGTGAAGGGAGAGTTGATGTACAGGTAGGTGAGGGAGTGAAGGGAGAGTTGATGTACAGGTAGGTGAGGGAGTGAAGGGAGAGTTGATGTACAGGTAGGTGAGGGAGTGAAGGGAGAGTTGATGTACAGGTAGGTCGGGGAGTGAAGGGAGAGTTGATGTACAGGTAGGTCGGGGAGTGAAGGGAGTGTTGATGTACAGGTAGGTGAGGAAGTGAAGGGAGTGTTGATGTACAGGTAGGTCGGGGAGTGAAGAGAGTGTTGATGTACAAGTAGGTGAGGGAGTGAAGGGAGTGTTGATGTACAGGTAGGTCGGGGAGTGAAGGGAGTGTTGATGTACAGGTAGCTGAGGGAGTGAAGGGAGTGTTGATGTACAGGTAGGTGAGGGA
Source organism: Mimachlamys varia (assembly GCA_947623455.1). Taxonomy (NCBI): domain Eukaryota; kingdom Metazoa; phylum Mollusca; class Bivalvia; order Pectinida; family Pectinidae; genus Mimachlamys; species Mimachlamys varia. The sequence goes on from OX392543.1 coordinate 33,030,418, forward strand.
GTGAAGGGAGAGTTGATGTACAGGTAGGTCGGGGAGTGAAGGGAGTGTTGATGTACAGGTAGGTGAGAGAGTGAAGGGAAAGTTGATGTACAGGTAGGTGAGGAAGTGAAGGGAGTGTTGATGTACAGGTAGGTGAGGGAGTGAAGGGAGAGTTGATGTACAGGTAGGTGAGGGAGTGAAGGGAGTGTTGATGTACAGGTAGGTGAGCGAGTGAAGGGAGAGTTGATGTACAGGTAGGTCGGGGAGTTAAGGGAGTGTTGATGTACAGGTAGGTGAGGGAGTGAAGGGAGTGTTGATGTACAGGTAGGTGAGAGAGTGAAGGGAAAGTTGATGTACAGGTAGGTGAGGAAGTGAAGGGAGTGTTGATGTACAGGTAGGTGAGGGAGTGAAGGGAGAGTTGATGTACAGGTAGGTGAGGGAGTGAAGGGAGAGTTGATGTACAGGTAGGTCGGGGAGTGAAGGGAGAGTTGATGTACAGGTAGGTCGGGGAGTGAAGGGAGTGTTGATGTACAGGTAGGTGAGAGAGTGAAGGGAAAGTTGATGTACAGGTAGGTGAGGAAGTGAAGGGAGTGTTGATGTACAGGTAGGTGAGGGAGTGAAGGGAGAGTTGATGTACAGGTAGGTGAGGGAGTGAAGGGAGTGTTGATGTACAGGTAGGTGAGCGAGTGAAGGGAGAGTTGATGTACAGGTAGGTCGGGGAGTTAAGGGAGTGTTGATGTACAGGTAGGTGAGGGAGTGAAGGGAGTGTTGATGTACAGGTAGGTGAGAGAGTGAAGGGAAAGTTGATGTACAGGTAGGTCGGGGAGTGAAGGGAGAGTTGATGTACAGGTTGGTCGGGGAGTGAAGGGAGTGTTGATGTACAGGTAGGTGAGGGAGTGAAGGGAGAGTTGATGTACAGGTAGGTGAGGAAGTGAAGGGAGAGTTGATGTACAGGTAGGTCGGGGAGTGAAGGGAGTGTTGATGTACAGGTAGGTGAGGGAGTGAAGGGAGAGTTGATGTACAGGTAGGTCGGGGAGTGAAAGGAGAGTTGATGTACAGGTAGGTCGGGGAGTGAAGGGAGAGTTGATGTACAGGTTGGTCGGGGAGTGAAGGGAGAGTTGATGTACAGGTAGGTCGGGGAGTGAAGGGACTGTTGATGTATAGGTAGGTCGGGGAGTGAAGGGAGAGTTGATGTACAGGTAGGTGAGGAAGTGAAGGGAGTGTTGATGTACAGGTAGGTGAGGGAGTGAAGGGAGAGTTGATGTACAGGTAGGTGAGGGAGTGAAGGGAGAGTTGATGTACAGGTAGGTCGGGGAGTGAAGGGAGAGTTGATGTACAGGTAGGTGAGGAAGTGAAGGGAGTGTTGATGTACAGGTTGGTCGGGGAGTGAAGGGAGAGTTGATGTACAGGTAGGTGAGGGAGTGAAGGGAGAGTTGATGTACAGGTAGGTGAGGGAGTGAAGGGAGAGTTGATGTACAGGTAGGTCGGTTAGTGAAGGGAGAGTTGATGTACAGGTAGGTCGGGGAGTGAAGGGAGTGTTGATGTACAGGTAGGTGATGAAGTGAAGGAAGTGTTGATGTGCAGGTAGGTCGGGGAGTGAAGGGAGAGTTGATGTACAGGTAGGTGAGGGAGTGAAGGGGGTGTTGATGTATAGGTAGGTAGGGGAGTGAAGGGAGTGTTGATGTACAGGTAGGTGAGGAAGTGAAGGGAGAGTTGATGTACAGTTAGGTAGGGGAGTGAAGGGAGTGTTGATGTACAGGTAGGTGAGGGAGTGAAGGGAGAGTTGATGTACAGGTAGGTGAGGGAGTGAAGGGAGTGTTGATGTACAGGTAGGTGAGGGAGTGAAGGGAGTGTTGATGTACAGGTAGGTGAGGGAGTGAAGGGGGTGTTGATGTATAGGTAGGTGAGGGAGTGAAGGGAGTGTTGATGTATAGGTAGGTGAGGGAGTGAAGGGAGTGTTGATGTATAGGTAGGTGATGGAGTGAAGGGGGTGTTGATGTATAGGTAGGTGAGGGAGTGAAGGGAGTGTTGATGTATAGGTAGGTGAGGGAGTGAAGGGAGTGTTGATGTACAGGTAGGTGAGGGAGTGAAGGGAGTGTTGATGTATAGGTAGGTCGGGGAGTGAAGGGAGTGTTGATGTATAGGTAGGTGAGGGAGTGAAGGGAGTGTTGATGTACAGGTAGGTGAGGGAGTGAAGGGAGAGTTGATGTACAGGTAGGTGAGGGAGTGAAGGGGGTGTTGATGTACAGGTAGGTCGGGGAGTGAAGGGAGAGTTGATGTACAGGTAGGTTGGGGAGTGAAGGAAGTGTTGATGTACAAGTACGTGAGGGAGTGAAGGGAGTGTTGATGTACAGGTAGGTCGGGGAGTGAAGGGAGAGTTGATGTACAGGTAGGTGGGGGAGTGAAGGGGGTGTTGATGTACAGGTAGGTGAGGGAGTGAAGGGAGAGTTGATGTACAGGTAGGTCTGGGAGTGAAGGGAGAGTTGATGTACAGGTAGGTCGGGGAGTGAAGGGAGAGTTGATGTACAGGTTGGTCGGGGAGTGAAGGGAGAGTTGATGTACAGGTAGGTCGGGGAGTGAAGGGACTGTTGATGTATAGGTAGGTCGGGGAGTGAAGGGAGAGTTGATGTACAGGTAGGTGAGGAAGTGAAGGGAGTGTTGATGTACAGGTAGGTGAGGGAGTGAAGGGAGAGTTGATGTACAGGTAGGTGAGGGAGTGAAGGGAGAGTTGATGTACAGGTAGGTCGGGGAGTGAAGGGAGAGTTGATGTACAGGTAGGTGAGGAAGTGAAGGGAGTGTTGATGTACAGGTTGGTCGGGGAGTGAAGGGAGAGTTGATGTACAGGTAGGTGAGGGAGTGAAGGGAGAGTTGATGTACAGGTAGGTGAGGGAGTGAAGGGAGAGTTGATGTACAGGTAGGTCGGTTAGTGAAGGGAGAGTTGATGTACAGGTAGGTCGGGGAGTGAAGGGAGTGTTGATGTACAGGTAGGTGATGAAGTGAAGGAAGTGTTGATGTGCAGGTAGGTCGGGGAGTGAAGGGAGAGTTGATGTACAGGTAGGTGAGGGAGTGAAGGGGGTGTTGATGTATAGGTAGGTAGGGGAGTGAAGGGAGTGTTGATGTACAGGTAGGTGAGGAAGTGAAGGGAGAGTTGATGTACAGTTAGGTAGGGGAGTGAAGGGAGTGTTGATGTACAGGTAGGTGAGGGAGTGAAGGGAGAGTTGATGTACAGGTAGGTGAGGGAGTGAAGGGAGTGTTGATGTACAGGTAGGTGAGGGAGTGAAGGGAGTGTTGATGTACAGGTAGGTGAGGGAGTGAAGGGGGTGTTGATGTATAGGTAGGTGAGGGAGTGAAGGGAGTGTTGATGTATAGGTAGGTGAGGGAGTGAAGGGAGTGTTGATGTATAGGTAGGTGATGGAGTGAAGGGGGTGTTGATGTATAGGTAGGTGAGGGAGTGAAGGGAGTGTTGATGTATAGGTAGGTGAGGGAGTGAAGGGAGTGTTGATGTACAGGTAGGTGAGGGAGTGAAGGGAGTGTTGATGTATAGGTAGGTCGGGGAGTGAAGGGAGTGTTGATGTATAGGTAGGTGAGGGAGTGAAGGGAGTGTTGATGTACAGGTAGGTGAGGGAGTGAAGGGAGAGTTGATGTACAGGTAGGTGAGGGAGTGAAGGGGGTGTTGATGTACAGGTAGGTCGGGGAGTGAAGGGAGAGTTGATGTACAGGTAGGTTGGGGAGTGAAGGAAGTGTTGATGTACAAGTACGTGAGGGAGTGAAGGGAGTGTTGATGTACAGGTAGGTCGGGGAGTGAAGGGAGAGTTGATGTACAGGTAGGTGGGGGAGTGAAGGGGGTGTTGATGTACAGGTAGGTGAGGGAGTGAAGGGAGAGTTGATGTACAGGTAGGTCTGGGAGTGAAGGGAGAGTTGATGTACAGGTAGGTAGGGGAGTGAAGGGAGTGTTGATGTATAGGTAGGTGGGGGAGTGAAGGAAGTATTGATGTACAGGTAGGTGAGGGAGTGAAGGGAGGGTTGATGTACAGGTAGGTGAGGGAGTGAAGGGAGTGTTGATGTACAGGTAGGTCGGGGAGTGAAGGGAGAGTTGATGTACAGGTAGGTGAGGGAGTGAAGGGAGAGTTGATGTACAGGTAGGTGAGGGAGTGAAGGGAGAGTTGATGTACAGGTAGGTGAGGGAGTGAAGGGAGAGTTGATGTACAGGTAGGTCGGGGAGTGAAGGGAGAGTTGATGTACAGGTAGGTCGGGGAGTGAAGGGAGTGTTGATGTACAGGTAGGTGAGGAAGTGAAGGGAGTGTTGATGTACAGGTAGGTCGGGGAGTGAAGAGAGTGTTGATGTACAAGTAGGTGAGGGAGTGAAGGGAGTGTTGATGTACAGGTAGGTCGGGGAGTGAAGGGAGTGTTGATGTACAGGTAGCTGAGGGAGTGAAGGGAGTGTTGATGTACAGGTAGGTGAGGGAGTGAAGGGAGAGTTGATGTACAGGTAGGTCGGGGAGTGAAGGGAGTGTTGATGTACAGGTAGGTGAGAGAGTGAAGGGAAAGTTGATGTACAGGTAGGTGAGGAAGTGAAGGGAGTGTTGATGTACAGGTAGGTGAGGGAGTGAAGGGAGAGTTGATGTACAGGTAGGTGAGGGAGTGAAGGGAGTGTTGATGTACAGGTAGGTGAGCGAGTGAAGGGAGAGTTGATGTACAGGTAGGTCGGGGAGTTAAGGGAGTGTTGATGTACAGGTAGGTGAGGGAGTGAAGGGAGTGTTGATGTACAGGTAGGTGAGAGAGTGAAGGGAAAGTTGATGTACAGGTAGGTGAGGAAGTGAAGGGAGTGTTGATGTACAGGTAGGTGAGGGAGTGAAGGGAGAGTTGATGTACAGGTAGGTGAGGGAGTGAAGGGAGAGTTGATGTACAGGTAGGTCGGGGAGTGAAGGGAGAGTTGATGTACAGGTAGGTCGGGGAGTGAAGGGAGTGTTGATGTACAGGTAGGTGAGAGAGTGAAGGGAAAGTTGATGTACAGGTAGGTGAGGAAGTGAAGGGAGTGTTGATGTACAGGTAGGTGAGGGAGTGAAGGGAGAGTTGATGTACAGGTAGGTGAGGGAGTGAAGGGAGTGTTGATGTACAGGTAGGTGAGCGAGTGAAGGGAGAGTTGATGTACAGGTAGGTCGGGGAGTTAAGGGAGTGTTGATGTACAGGTAGGTGAGGGAGTGAAGGGAGTGTTGATGTACAGGTAGGTGAGAGAGTGAAGGGAAAGTTGATGTACAGGTAGGTGAGGAAGTGAAGGGAGTGTTGATGTACAGGTAGGTGAGGGAGTGAAGGGAGAGTTGATGTACAGGTAGGTGAGGGAGTGAAGGGAGTGTTGATGTACAGGTAGGTGAGGGAGTGAAGGGAGAGTTGATGTACAGGTAGGTCGGGGAGTGAAGGGAGAGTTGATGTATAGGTAGGTCGGGGAGTGAAGGGAGTGTTGATGTACAGGAAGGTGAGGGAGTGAAGGGAGAGTTGATGTACAGGTAGGTCGGGGAGTGAAGGGAGAGTTGATGTACATGTAGGTGAGGGAGTGAAGGGAGTGTTGATGTACAGGTAGGTGAGGGAGTGAAGGGAGAGTTGATGTACAGGTTGGTGAGAGAGTGAAGGGAGAGTTGATGTACAGGTAGGTCGGGGAGTGAAGGGAGAGTTGATGTACAGGTAGGTGAGGGAGTGAAGGGAGAGTTGATGTACAGGTAGGTCGGGGAGTTAAGGGAGTGTTGATGTACAGGTAGGTGAGGGAGTGAAGGGAGTGTTGATGTACAGGTAGGTGAGGGAGTGAAGGGAGAGTTGATGTACAGGTAGGTCGGGGAGTTAAGGGAGTGTTGATGTACAGGTAGGTGAGGGAGTGAAGGGAGTGTTGATGTACAGGTAGGTGAGGGAGTGAAGGGAGTGTTGATTTACAGGTAGGTGAGAGAGTGAAGGGAAAGTTGATGTACAGGTAGGTGAGGAAGTGAAGGGAGTGTTGATGTACAGGTAGGTGAGGGAGTGAAGGGAGAGTTGATGTACAGGTTGGTCGGGGAGTGAACGGAGTGTTGATGTACAGGTAGGTCGGGGAGTGAAGGGAGAGTTGATGTACAGGTAGGTCGGGGAGTGAAGGGAGAGTTGATGTACAGGTAGGTCGGGGAGTGAAGGGAGAGTTGATGTACAGGTAGGTCGGGGAGTGAAGGGAGAGTTGATGTACAGGTTGGTCGGGGAGTGAAGGGAGTGTTGATGTACAGGTAGGTGAGGGAGTGAAGGGAGAGTTGATGTACAGGTAGGTCGGGGAGTGAAAGGAGAGTTGATGTACAGGTAGGTCGGGGAGTGAAGGGAGAGTTGATGTACAGGTTGGTCGGGGAGTGAAGGGAGTGTTGATGTACAGGTAGGTGAGGGAGTGAAGGGAGAGTTGATGTACAGGTAGGTGAGGGAGTGAAGGGGGTGTTGATGTACAGGTAGGTCGGGGAGTGAAGGGAGTGTTGATGTACAGGTAGGTCGGGGAGTGAAGGGAGTGTTGATGTACAGGTAGGTCGGGGAGTGAAGGGAGAGTTGATGTACAGGTAGGTCGGGGAGTGAAGGGGATGTTGATGTACAGGTAGGTGAGGGAGTGAAGGGAGTGTTGATGTACAGGTAGGTGAGGGAGTGAAGGGAGAGTTGATGTACAGGTAGGTGGGGGAGTGAAGGGAGTGTTGATGTACAGGTAGGTCAGGGAGTGAAGGGAGAGTTGATGTACAGGTAGGTGAGGGAGTGAAGGGAGAGTTGATGTACAGGTAGGTCGGGGAGTGAAGGGAGAGTTGATGTACAGGTAGGTCGGGGAGTGAAGGGAGAGTTGATGTACAGGTAGGTGAGGGAGTGAAGGGAGAGTTGATGTACAGGTAGGTGAGGGAGTGAAGGGAGAGTTGATGTACAGGTAGGTGAGGGAGTGAAGGGAGAGTTGATGTACAGGTAGGTCGGGGAGTTAAGGGAGTGTTGATGTACAGGTAGGTGAGGGAGTGAAGGGAGTGTTGATGTACAGGTAGGTGAGGGAGTGAAGGGAGTGTTGATTTACAGGTAGGTGAGAGAGTGAAGGGAAAGTTGATGTACAGGTAGGTGAGGAAGTGAAGGGAGTGTTGATGTACAGGTAGGTGAGGGAGTGAAGGGAGAGTTGATGTACAGGTTGGTCGGGGAGTGAACGGAGTGTTGATGTACAGGTAGGTCGGGGAGTGAAGGGAGAGTTGATGTACAGGTAGGTCGGGGAGTGAAGGGAGAGTTGATGTACAGGTAGGTCGGGGAGTGAAGGGAGAGTTGATGTACAGGTTGGTCGGGGAGTGAAGGGAGTGTTGATGTACAGGTAGGTGAGGGAGTGAAGGGAGAGTTGATGTACAGGTAGGTCGGGGAGTGAAAGGAGAGTTGATGTACAGGTAGGTCGGGGAGTGAAGGGAGAGTTGATGTACAGGTTGGTCGGGGAGTGAAGGGAGTGTTGATGTACAGGTAGGTCGGGGAGTGAAGGGAGTGTTGATGTACAAGTAGGTCGGGGAGTGAAGGGAGAGTTGATGTACAGGTAGGTCGGGGAGTGAAGGGGATGTTGATGTACAGGTAGGTGAGGGAGTGAAGGGAGTGTTGATGTACAGGTAGGTGAGGGAGTGAAGGGAGAGTTGATGTACAGGTAGGTCGGGGAGTTAAGGGAGTGTTGATGTACAGGTAGGTGAGGGAGTGAAGGGAGTGTTGATGTACAGGTAGGTGAGGGAGTGAAGGGAGTGTTGATTTACAGGTAGGTGAGAGAGTGAAGGGAAAGTTGATGTACAGGTAGGTGAGGAAGTGAAAGGAGTGTTGATGTACAGGTAGGTGAGGGAGTGAAGGGAGAGTTGATGTACAGGTTGGTCGGGGAGTGAACGGAGTGTTGATGTACAGGTAGGTCGGGGAGTGAAGGGAGAGTTGATGTACAGGTAGGTCGGGGAGTGAAGGGAGAGTTGATGTACAGGTAGGTCGGGGAGTGAAGGGAGAGTTGATGTACAGGTAGGTCGGGGAGTGAAGGGAGAGTTGATGTACAGGTTGGTCGGGGAGTGAAGGGAGTGTTGATGTACAGGTAGGTGAGGGAGTGAAGGGAGAGTTGATGTACAGGTAGGTCGGGGAGTGAAAGGAGAGTTGATGTACAGGTAGGTCGGGGAGTGAAGGGAGAGTTGATGTACAGGTTGGTCGGGGAGTGAAGGGAGTGTTGATGTACAGGTAGGTGAGGGAGTGAAGGGAGAGTTGATGTACAGGTAGGTGAGGGAGTGAAGGGGGTGTTGATGTACAGGTAGGTCGGGGAGTGAAGGGAGTGTTGATGTACAGGTAGGTCGGGGAGTGAAGGGAGTGTTGATGTACAGGTAGGTCGGGGAGTGAAGGGAGAGTTGATGTACAGGTAGGTCGGGGAGTGAAGGGGATGTTGATGTACAGGTAGGTGAGGGAGTGAAGGGAGTGTTGATGTACAGGTAGGTGAGGGAGTGAAGGGAGAGTTGATGTACAGGTAGGTGAGGGAGTGAAGGGAGTGTTGATGTACAGGTAGGTCAGGGAGTGAAGGGAGAGTTGATGTACAGGTAGGTGAGGGAGTGAAGGGAGAGTTGATGTACAGGTAGGTCGGGGAGTGAAGGGAGAGTTGATGTACAGGTAGGTCGGGGAGTTAAGGGAGAGTTGATGTACAGGTAGGTGAGGGAGTGAAGGGAGAGTTGATGTACAGGTAGGTGAGGGAGTGAAGGGAGTGTTGATGTACAGGTAGGTGAGGGAGTGAAGGGAGAGTTGATGTACAGGTAGGTCGGGGAGTTAAGGGAGTGTTGATGTACAGGTAGGTGAGGGAGTGAAGGGAGTGTTGATGTACAGGTAGGTGAGGGAGTGAAGGGAGTGTTGATTTACAGGTAGGTGAGAGAGTGAAGGGAAAGTTGATGTACAGGTAGGTGAGGAAGTGAAGGGAGTGTTGATGTACAGGTAGGTGAGGGAGTGAAGGGAGAGTTGATGTACAGGTTGGTCGGGGAGTGAACGGAGTGTTGATGTACAGGTAGGTCGGGGAGTGAAGGGAGAGTTGATGTACAGGTAGGTCGGGGAGTGAAGGGAGAGTTGATGTACAGGTAGGTCGGGGAGTGAAGGGAGAGTTGATGTACAGGTTGGTCGGGGAGTGAAGGGAGTGTTGATGTACAGGTAGGTGAGGGAGTGAAGGGAGAGTTGATGTACAGGTAGGTCGGGGAGTGAAAGGAGAGTTGATGTACAGGTAGGTCGGGGAGTGAAGGGAGAGTTGATGTACAGGTTGGTCGGGGAGTGAAGGGAGTGTTGATGTACAGGTAGGTGAGGGAGTGAAGGGAGAGTTGATGTACAGGTAGGTGAGGGAGTGAAGGGGGTGTTGATGTACAGGTAGGTCGGGGAGTGAAGGGAGTGTTGATGTACAGGTAGGTCGGGGAGTGAAGGGAGTGTTGATGTACAGGTAGGTCGGGGAGTGAAGGGAGAGTTGATGTACAGGTAGGTCGGGGAGTGAAGGGGATGTTGATGTACAGGTAGGTGAGGGAGTGAAGGGAGTGTTGATGTACAGGTAGGTGAGGGAGTGAAGGGAGAGTTGATGTACAGGTAGGTGGGGGAGTGAAGGGAGTGTTGATGTACAGGTAGGTCAGGGAGTGAAGGGAGAGTTGATGTACAGGTAGGTGAGGGAGTGAAGGGAGAGTTGATGTACAGGTAGGTCGGGGAGTGAAGGGAGAGTTGATGTACAGGTAGGTCGGGGAGTGAAGGGAGAGTTGATGTACAGGTAGGTGAGGGAGTGAAGGGAGAGTTGATGTACAGGTAGGTGAGGGAGTGAAGGGAGAGTTGATGTACAGGTAGGTGAGGGAGTGAAGAGAGTGTTGATGTACAGGTATGTAAGGGAGTGAAGGGAGAGTTGATGTACAGGTAGGTCGGGGAGTGAAGGGAGAGTTGATGTACAGGTATGTAAGGGAGTGAAGGGAGAGTTGATGTACAGGTAGGTCGGGGAGTGAAGGGAGAGTTGATGTATAGGTAGGTCAGGGAGTGAAGGGAGAGTTGATGTACAGGTTGGTGAGGGAGTGAAGGAGAGTTGATGTACAGGTTGGTGAGGGAGTGAAGGGAGTGTTGATGTACAGGTAGGTCGGGGAGTGAAGGGAGAGTTGATGTACAGGTAGGTGAGGGAGTGAAGGGAGTGTTGATGTACAGGTATGTAAGGGAGTGAAGGGAGTGTTGATGTACAGGTAGGTGAGGGAGTGAAGGGAGAGTTGATGTACAGGTAGGTGAGGGAGTGAAGGGAGAGTTGATGTACAGGTTTGTCGGGGAGTGAAGGGAGAGTTGATGTACAGGTAGGTCGGGGAGTGGTGTGTTTGATAATTATGTAAGTTTATGTAAGAAGAGTGTTTGATATTTCTTTTGACCTTGACATGCAGATTTTTTACATTTCTTTGTCACATGTCTTTAATGAAGAAAGTTTTTGTAAAATATTTCATGTTTTCTAGGACATTGAACACATTTTATTACATTTTACCAGTGAAATATAAAAAAATTTGCTTTCTATAAAAGTGATATTTTTTACTAGTGAGATATCACTTTTTCTGATTTGACCAATCAGAACGCTGTTGACAAACGACGTTTGCGAAAATCAGAAGCTGTCGCTGTAGATTTTTAAACAAAAATGTTATAAATAGAATAGCTATGAGTATCTTCAGTAATACCAAACATGTTTCACTCGTGTGGCTAATATTTTGATATTTTTCACTCATGCTGCGCACTCATGAAAAATATCAAAATATTAGCCCAATTTGTGAAATATATTTGGTATTATTGAAGATACTGTTAGATATCCTCTATTAGTTTGTTTGACGTTTGTTTTACAGGCAAGGGTAGTCAGTAAAGACGAGGACGGCCAGACAGGTCTGATTCCATCACAGTCACTAGAGGAGAAACGAAAGGCCTTCGTACAACCAGACTACGACTACTCAAAGTCCAGTCTCTGTAAGTTCACACTACCTAATAAAAAATAACCGTGGCATGATACAGAAATTCAGCAGTAGGAATTGGTTGTCAGGTTTTTTTTATACTGAATCAAGAACTTTTGCCATTTCATAATGAAGTTTCCTGATAAAAATAAACTAAATATCTCAAGATTATTCAGATTTACGAGATACAATTTAACTATTTTTTTTACAACTCTTCATCTAATGAATGGAGACAATTGTATAAGTATTTCTTTTTAGACCACAGAGCCAAAGCATCATTTGGTGTAAGGGAACTACTGTTGTATGAACAGTGAGTCTAGTCTGCCCCCCCCCCCCTCCCCCCAGGGTCCAATAGAAACATGATTATACCTGTTTCACCCATAGATAATGACTCCTGCCATAAGGAAGTTGTGACCATAGCTTTTACACTGTTTTAAATGGTTTGGCGAATAATGAACTAAAAAGTTTGCACCTCTCAAAGGTCAAGATCACCATAACTTAATGGCGGGGGTTACAATGTTTATTTTCATGGGGAAATAACAGCCATGATAACCAGTGTTGTTTTTCACAACAAACCTAGTTATCATGTTGGTCAGTACTTTGGGAGCTAGAATAGCCACAAACCTAATTATCATGTTGGTCAGTACTTTGGGAGCTAGAATAGCCACAAACCTAATTATCATGTTGGTCAGTACTTTGGGAGCTAGAATAGCCACAAACCTAATTATCATGTTGGTCAGTACTTTGGGAGCTAGAATAGCCACAAACCTAATTATCATGTTGGTCAGTACTTTGGGAGCTAGAATAGCCACAAATCTAATTATCATGTTGGTCAGTACTTTGGGAGCTAGAATAGCCACAAACCTAATTATCATGTTGGTCAGTACTTTGGGAGCTAGAATAGCCACAAACCTAATTATGTTGGTCAGTACCTTGGGAGCTAGAATAGCCAAAAACCTAATTATCATGTTGGTCAGTACTTTGGGAGCTAGAATAGCCACAAACCTAATTATAATGTTGGTCAGTACTTTGGGAGCTAGAATAGTCACAAACCTAATTATCATGTTGGTCAGTACTTTGGGAGCTAGAATAGCCACAAACCTAATTATCATGTTGGTCAGTACTTTGGGAGCTAGAATAGCCACAAACCTAATTATCATGTTTGTCAGTACTTTGGGAGCTAAAATAGCCACAAGCCTAATTATCATGTTGGTCAGTACTTTAAGAGCTAGAATAGCCACAAACCTAATTATCATGTTGGTCAGTACTTTGGGAGCTAGAATAGCCACAAACCTAATTATTATCATGTTGGTCAGTACTTTGGGAGCTAGAATAGCCACAAACCTAATAATCATGTTGGTCAGTACTTTGGGAGCTAGAATAGCCACAAACCTAATTATCATGTTGGTCAGTACTTTGAGAGCTAGAAAAGCCACAAACCTAATTATCATGTTGGTCAGTACTTTGGGAGCTAGAATAGCCACAAACCTAATTATCATTTTGGTCAGTACTTTGGGAGCTAGAATAGCCACAAACCTAATTATGTTGGTCAGTACCTTGGGAGCTAGAATAGCCACAAACCTAATTATCATGTTGGTCAGTACTTTGGGAGCTAGAATAGCCACAAACCTAATTATCATGTCGGTCAGTACTTTGGGAGCTAGAATAGCCACAAACCTAATTATCATGTTGGTCAGTACTTTGGGAGCTAGAATAGCCACAAATCTAATTATCATGTTGGTCAGTACTTTGGGAGCTAGAATAGCCACAAACCTAATTATCATGTTGGTCAGTACTTTGGGAGCTAGAATAGCCACAAACCTAATTATCGTGTTGGTCAGTACTTTGGGAGCTAGAATAGCCACACAGGGAATGTCTGTTCTTACTACATAGCTGTACATTCACTGAATATTCTCCTAATTTCTTATTTCTTCTTTATTTCAGTGTGTGGTTTAAAAAGGAGGAAAAAGAAAAAGATCAAGTATGCCACTAAAAATACTACAGGTTTGTTGTGTTTTAATGAAATTAAAAGGTTTGTGTTGAAGTAGAAATAGAAAATTTGTGTTTAAGTAAAAATAAAAAGTTTGTGTGTTTACGTAAAAATAACAAGTTTGTGTTTTAAGCAATCACTTAAAATTTTTAAATAGTTGTGAAACACATTTAATGGCTGCGGGAAGCGAGCCTAAGACTTAACTGTCCCAGCGGCGACAACAACAATTATTTTTTTAAGTCCAATTTTGACACTGCTACTGTTATCCACTTTAATTGGAACTTGGTCAGATTGATCAAACTGTATGCCTACCGGTAACATCAATTTGGAGGGAATTAGTAAAACATGTGAATTTTTGAGAATTTGTGTTAAATTCCATATTTTATAGTGTTACTGAAACTTAGCCGAAATACTGATACCACCATACTGTGTGTATATTGTTGTATTATAATATATATACTGTTTGAACTTGAGAGAGTATTTATATAACTGTGTGTAATTCCTGTAGTCTATGATAACTGAGTGGATATCACAGCCCATACAAGACAAGCCCCTGTGATACTGACATTTGATTGCCTTCAGATTTTGACCGATGTGACCTGACTATCTATGAAGAGGTCGCCAGGATGCCACCGTTTGAAAGGAAGACACTTATTATTGTCGGAGCAACAGGCGTGGGCCGGAGATCACTCAAAGAGAGGCTACTGAAGGATGATCCTCGCAGATTCGGGGCTGTCATGCCACGTACGTTTAAATCATTTCTGTGGTTTATTCATTTCAAATCCAATGAAAGTCACCTATTTCAGTTCTATAATTAGGACACAGCAGTGCTGGATTGTGGGAAGTTGATGATAATTTTAAGGAACACTTACAAATGTTGGGACTGATCCATTAAATGTGACGTAATAATGATTTTCTGATCTGCAGAGTATTAGACTTAGTGTAACAGACTTTGTAAGTTCAGTAAACAAATTCTGTTGTGAATTCCAAATTTAAGACTTGTACTTTACTTTCAATGCAGAAGATCTTGCTTGATATATTTAGCAAATCACTTGTAATTAAACAGGAAAGAAATTAAAAAAAAAATTTTTACAGGAGATATATAATTTCTGGTTTACAGGAGATGTATAATTTCTGGTTTTCAGGAGATACCGGTATATAATTTCTGGTTTACAGGAGATATATAATTTCTGGTTCACACGAGATATATAATTTCTGGTTTACAGGAGATATATAATTTCTGGTTTACAGGAGATATATAATTTCTGATTTACAGGAGATATATAATTTCTGGTTAACAAGAGATATATAATTTCTGGTTTACAGGAGATATATAATTTCTGGTTTACAGGAAATATATAAATTTCTGGTTTACAGGAAATATATAGTTTCTGGTTTACAGGAGATATATAATTTCTGATTTACAGGAGATATATAATTTCTGGTTTACAGGAGATATATCATTTCTGGTTTACAGGAGATATATCATTTCTGGTTTACAGGAGATATCTAATTTCTGGTTTACAGGAGATATATAATTTCTGGTTTACAGGAGATATATAATTTCTGGTTTACAGGAGATAAATAATTTCTTGTTTACAGGAGATATATAGTTTCTGGTTTACAGGAGATATATAATTTCTGGTTTACAGGAGATATATAATGTCTGGTTTACAGGAGATATATAATTTCTGGTTTACAGGAAATATATAATTTCTGGTTTACAGGAGATATATCATTTCTGGTTTACAGGAGATATATCATTTCTGGTTTACAGGAGATATATCATTTCTGGTTTACAGGAGATATATAATTTCTGGTTTACAGCTAGGAGATATATAATGTCTGGTTTACCGAAGGTATATAATTTCTGGTTTACAGGAGATATATAATTTCTGGTTTTCAGGAGATACCGGTATATAATTTCTGGTTTACAGGAGATATATAATTTCTGGTTCACACGAGATATATAATTTCTGGTTTACAGGAGATATATAATTTCTGGTTTTCAGGAGATACCGGTATATAATTTCTGGTTTACAGGAGATATATAATTTCTGGTTCACAGGAGATATATAATTTCTGGTTTACAGGAGATATATAATTTCTAGTTTTCAGGAGATATATAATTTCTGGTTTACAGGAGATATATAATTTCTGGTTTACAGGAGATATATAATTTCTGGTTTACAGGAGATATATAATTTCTGGTTCACAGGAGATATATAATTTCTGGTTTACAGGAGATATATAATTTCTGGTTTTCAGGAGATACCGGTATATAATTTCTGGTTTACAGGAGATATATAATTTCTGGTTCACAGGAGATATATAATTTCTGGTTTACTGGAGATATATAATTTCTGGTTTTCAGGAGATATATAATTTCTGGTTTACAGGAGATATATATAATTTCTGGTTTACAGGAGATATATAATTTCTGGTTTACAGGAGATATATAATTTCTGGTTTACAGGAAATATATAATTTCTTGTTTACAGGAGATATATAATTTCTGGTTTACAGGAGATATATAATTTCTGGTTTACAGGAGATATATAATTACTGGTTTACATGAGATATATAGTTTCTGGTTTACAGGAGATATATAATTTCTGGTTTACAGGAAATATATAATTTCTGGTTGAGGAGGGGTATCATTGAAGATATTGACCAGAATTTCAAAGACATAATCAGTTATGTTCTAATCAATGGCCTATTCTGATATCCAAGGTCAGAAAGGTCAAAAAGGATTAGAGTTTTATATTATTTCCTCTGAGTAGCAGAGAGGCATAGACTAATGGTATTGATAGGAATGACCTTGACCAATTTTCTCAGTCTTAATGGTCAAGTGAATCTTTTAATCATCTTCCTTTTAACAAGTTTGGTTACTTGAATGATTTTATTAGACTATCAGAGTCACTTTGGTAAAACATGCTTGCACAATGTTTTTATTTTGATAACAAAACATGGGTAAAAATATTTATCCTTTGGCTTTGTGTAGGCTAATCAGATTTATTAAACCCAGTCTACTTTTAAGCTTTAAATTGTGAGAATAAGAGTAGGGGAGTGTTACAGGCCCACTGGGCCTCTTGTAAAGGTAGGGCGATGCCAGTAACTCCGGCTTTATGTTACAGACACGTGTCGAGAGATGAGGGATGGTGAAGTGAACGGGAAAGGCTATTTCTTCACTGACCGTGAGACAATGGAAGATGATATTAAAGCGGGGCTTTACCTAGAGTACGGGGAATACAACGGAAACTTATACGGCACGAAGATAGACTCAATCAACCACGTCACAAATGCCGGGAAAATGTGTGTACTTGATGTCAATCCTACGGTAAGTTCTGTAATATTGTGAATACTGTCATCCCAAAGTTAGTATTTTGATCTAATTCTTCATTAATGGTGTATCTAGTACAGTGGTGTCGTCTCACATAGCATACATTTGGTATTTTCCTATATACAGGTAAGGTGTTGGGTGTATGCTAAGTGAGATTTTGTGTCAGGTAGACAACAATAGGATTTAATTACAGGTAAACTATAGTCTGTATCATATTGTAACTATCTTACCTAACATACTTAATGTTAAAACATCTACCCCGAATCATTTAATATATAGTGAACTAGGTCGTTTTCGATTGAAATATTAAAAGAAATTTAGAATATTTAAATATTGGTTTCAATTGGGAGTATTTTAAGAAGTGAAAAGAAAAACAAGAAATGGTTTCAACTGTGTTAATTGTGTATCCTATATGTGTATTACAACCACATCAAACATTATTATTAGAAAATCATCCTAATAAATTGACCCAGTTATTGAAAATAGAAAATGAAAAAGAAATACAGTGCTCCCCGAGTTCAACTTCGCTATGTTTGTATACACACTGCTGTAAAGTGTTGTATTATGGTTTTGTTGACTGATTGGCCGTTAAACAAAAGTACATGTATTAGTTACGATTTAAATTGAATCACGGATACAAACATTATACATACCCAGTATACAAACTTTTCAAAAATTAACTGAACTGTTAATCTATATTGATTGATGATATTCTTTAAACATATACATTGAATTTGGATTGTTCATCTTATGCATTTATACATTATACACATAATACTTTTTAAATTTTAAATAAATCAATCTCTTCTTTTATTAAAATCTAGCTATTCATATTTCCCTATAATAAACTATGACACTTTCATATACTATTGATTTTTACACTTTAATTTGGTGACGATCAATCTATATGGTCAAATTAAATTTAAAAATTTCAGTAAACCCCTGTACATTGTAGAACCAAAATTGGAGACCCTGCCTGAAAACCACAAAAAAGTACTTCTCATTGGTTTTTAGTGAGAGCATCTACGTCCTATTGATATATATAGTTTAAAATTGATTATACACCTCATCTTACTAGTATTAGTTATTCTTTAATTTAATTTACATTTGTATATCTCACCATAAAAATATTGTATTCGTTCTTCATTTGAACAAAATTCCGTTCAGGTAACAGGTTCATTTTTGGCAGAAAGCTGTTCATTAAATAAAACTCTCTTAATATCTACTATATAAGTATTTCAAAACACATATGATGTTTTGGAAGCATCATTAGACATTATAAATATTTGTATCTCTATGTTCATAATTCTTAAATACTTAAGATATTTTCACATAAAGGAATGTATACAATGTTTAAAAGTCATTTTATATTTGAGTAATTGAGGTTAAATTTTATCATTACGAAATATTAATTGTTGAATGTGTATCTAGTAGGATTTTAATTCCTTATAACCGTTTTGCATTATAAAGTTAAATTAATAATTTATGAATATAACATATGATTTAACATTAATTATTAAGGGTACATATGTGCAATGCAAAAGTTACTTTTGCAATGTATACTTTAATAAAATATATTTTTTTAAACATTATAATCTACAAAATGGTGCTGCAATTTATTACAAAGATACTATATATATAATTCACATTTTCATTAAAATAGATAAAATACAGTTGTTCTATAATAACACATATATATATATATATGTACAGTGTATATCTTTTAACCCCTATATCACTATGAAACAGACTATAGCCAAATTGTCAATAGGTGTGAAAACAGAAATGTATGCTAGGTGAGACAAGGTATTTTTCAAATGTATGCTAGGTGAGACTAAACCAGTACAGTTAGGTATGGACAGATTTATGTGGACATAATACACGACTGTCAAATGTGACATGACATCATATCTAGTATAGGTAGGTATGGACAGATTTATGTGGACATAATACAGGACTGTCAAATGTGACATGACACCATATCTAGTATAGGTAGGTATGGACAGATTTATGTGGACATAATACACGACTGTCAAATGTGACATCATATCTAGTATAGCAAGGTATGGACAGATTTATGTGGACATAATACAGGGCTGTCAAATGTGACATGACACCATATCTAGTATAGGTAGGTATGGACAGTTTTATGTGGACATAATACAGGACTGTCAAATGTGACATGACATCATATCTAGTATAGGTAGGTATGGACAGATTTATGTGGACATAATACACGACGGTCAAATGTGACATGACATCATATCTAGTATATTTAGGTATGGACAGATTTATGTGGACATAATACACGACTGTCAAATGTGACATGACATCATATCTAGTATAGCAAGGTATGGACAGATTTATGTGGACATAATACAGGGCTGTCAAATGTGACATGACACCATATCTAGTATAGGTAGGTATGGACAGTTTTATGTGGACATAATACAGGACTGTCAAATGTGACATGACATCATATCTAGTATAGCTAGGTATGGACAGATTTATGATGACAAAATACAGGACTGTCAAATGTGACATGACATCATATCTAGTATAGCTAGGTATGGACAGATTTATGTGGACATATACAAGATTGTCAAACATGATGTAGCACCATATCTGATTCATTATAGACTAATGCTTTATGTTTATATTACAGTCCCTGAAGATCCTGAAAACAGCGGAGTTCATGCCCTTTGTAGTGTTTATAGCAGCTCCTAGTGCAGAAGCTCTCAAACGCATGTATGACTATGGGCGACAGAAAGGCATTGTTGTACGCCGAGGGGTAAGTGACAAATGGCCAACCAATGGAAACCCATGGTACACTTCTATCATTTGCATTGACGGACCCCATGGTACACTTCTCTATCGTTTGTATACTGACGATGAAAACTTGCTATATCAATATAAATATAAAAACCACAATTAACAAAGTAATAATTAAGCATTATGGTTTCAGGGAGAAAATTGCTAAAATTGATTTTGTGATATAGCATATCACAATGTCAAGTATGGCCTTCCATCTCAGACACATGACTTGTTTAGAACTCTGAACTTTTAAATGACATCCTTATATTTTTTCATAAAAAAGTAACACTTGAAACAGTAACATGACATTTGATTGATATAAAAAATGTTGTATGTATGCTTAAACCTTTTTTTCTTTTCATCAGAAAACTGGTCCTGGAAAAGTGGATTTAAAAACGGTAAGTCTTAATGCTAGGAGATTAGATTAAGGATTTAGATATCAGTGAAGTTCTACATTGAAATGCTAGGAGATTTGAGTTAGGATTTAGATATCAGTAAAGCTCTACTTTGAAATGCTAGGAGATTTGATTTAGGATTTAGATACCAGTAAAGTTCTACAATGAAATGCTAGGAGATTAGATTTAGGGTAGAGATATCAGTAAAATTCAACTTTGAAATGCTAGGAGATTTGGGGTAGGATTTAGATAAAGGTAAAGCTCTACTTTGAAATGCTAGGAGATTTGAGTTAGGATTTAGATATGTTGCTTTGAAGTTTGTGACTGACTATATACTTACACACCATCAATACCAGTGGTACACATGCCCGCCTCGTTTCTGTTACAGGATGACGATTACCGTAAGGCGGTAGAGGAGAGTGCCCAGATTGAACGTGTCTATAAAGGCTTGTTTGACATGACCATTGTCAACGACAGTTTTGAGGATGCATACAAACAACTGAGGATGGCACTGAACGACCTCGGCACAGAATCCCAATGGGTGCCCATCAACTGGGTGTACTGAGAGGTCACAGGGGTTAAAGGTCAACAAAGGGTCAGGGCATGCCCAGTGATAACAAACGGTGAACATTACTTGTTTATGAACTCTTCAACACCAGACGGACAGGAAGACTGGGAACTTGTTTTCAGTTACAAATGAAGGGTTCAAGCCTTGTGGCAGATGTCACCGGAGAATGTGCTCTGACCTTGACCTTCACAAGGTCATCGCACAACATAAGCCAATCACCACACGTTTGCCTTATTCACTTTGGATGGAATGTTTGTCTGATCATAACCTGTAAAGGTTTAATGAGATGTCTCATTCTGTCCGAAAGCTTTTCCCTGAAATATGCATCAAATTTTATGTTATTTTTGGTCCAATATTAACAAGGTTGTTCAAAGCTTAAAATACTTACATAACATGTTCCTGTTCACGTTTTAACTAGATTACCTAACAAGGTTGTTCATTGTTACTTGACCAGGTTAATCAAGGTTACTTTACTAGGTTTATCAAGGTTACTTTACCAGGTTTATTAAGGTTACTTTACCAGGTTTATCATTGATATTTTATCAAGTTTAATTTAGGTTACTTAACTAGGTTAATCAAGGTTACTTTACCAGGTTTATCAAGGTTACTTTACCAGGTTTATTAAGGTTACTTTACCAGGTTTATCATTGATATTTTATCAAGTTTAATTTAGGTTACTTAACTAGGTTAATCAAGGTTACTTTACCAGGTTAATCAAAGTTATTTTACCAGGTTAATTTACCAAGTTTATCAGTGATATCTTATCAAGGTTAATTTAGGTTACTTAACTAGGTTAATCAAGGTTACTTTACCAGGTTTATCAATTATATTTTATTCAGGTTAATTTAGGTTACTTTACCAGGTTTATCAAGGTTACTTTACCAGGTTAATAGAAGTTGTTTTACCAGGTTAATTTACCAAGTTTATCAGTGATATCTTATCAAGGTTAATTTAGGTTACTTAACTAGGTTAATCAAGGTTACTTTACCAGGTTTATCAATTATATTTTATTAAGGTTAATTTAGGTTACTTTACCAGGTTTATCAAGGTTACTTTACCAGGTTAATAGAAGTTGTTTACCAGGTTAATTTACCAAGTTTATCAGTGATATTTTATCAAGGTTAATTTAGGTTACTTTACCAGGTTAATCAAGGTTACTTTACCAGGTTTATCAAGGTTACTTTACCAGGTTTATCAATTATATTTTATTAAGGTTAATTTAGGTTACTTTACCAGGTTTATCAAGGTTACTTTACCAGGTTTATCAAGGATACTTTACCAGGTTTATCAAGGTTACTTTACCAGGTTAATAGAAGTTATTTTACCAGCCTGAGGTTAATTAATCAAGATTCCATTACTAGGTATTAACAAGGTTTCAGCAAAATGAACTTATAACTAAGGAATTACAATATTAAAAAGAAACTTATATGTAATACATTACCAAACATATATGTTTATAACTACTTATTATAAAACCAGTTTCTATCTCTATTTATGTTACGCAAAGGTTAACAACTAATGTAAACATTGAATAAGATTCTTGTGATATATAATTAAGAAGAAGCATTCTATCAATTTTGTAATGTTCTTTTTCAAGATGAAGTAGGTTCTGATATTAGTTTGTACTGGGGAACGGTTGTGTTCTATACTCCTCCCATTGTCATAAACAAACAATGTTTAATTAACCTGTCATTGGTGACCCTAATGGGGAGATACCATACCCTTCTTGTAGTTCACTGTGGAACAGGAAGATACAGGGAGAGCAGTTTGAGAAATGGTGGATTTTCAGGGCATTTAAGTGTACAGAAAATTATCAAAAAGAAAATTGATGTACTTTTATTAATGAATTACTTGGACTCCATTTATTCTGTCTAAATAATTTCTTCCTGTAGTAAGGGTCCAGTTATTGTAATTTCACTTTATGGAGGTTGTGGTTGTTATCTTGTTATTTTTTTGTATTCATAAAATTATTTTATTTGCAGTAAACAAAACATTTCTATATAAAAATAAGCTATAAATACAAAGCTTAAAGGCAAGTGCTACTGGTCCTACGCTACTGGTCCAACCCTACTGGTACTGGTCCTACTCTACCAGTACCCTACTGGTCCTACAGGTCCTACCCTACTGGTACCGGTCCTACCCTACCAGTACCCTACTGGTCCTACTGGTACCGGTCCTACCCTACCAGTACCCTACTGGTCCTACTGGTACTGGTCCTACCCTACCAGTACCCTACTGGTCCTACCCTACTGGTACTGGTCCTACCCTACCAGTACCCTACTGGTCCTACAGGTCCTACGCTACTGGTCCTACCCTACCAGTACCCTACTGGTCCTACCCTACCAGTACCCTACTGGTCCTACCCTACTGGTACTGGTCCTACCCTACTGGTACTGGCTATACTCTTATTTCATTATACACACTTTCTTTTTTTATCCCTGTTGTTTTCTGCGCTGTTGAGTTATTTCAATGCTGAGATTCCAGTATATGAAAGAACCAGACTTATAAGACCTCTGTGATAATGTTGACAGGTTAAGGATGGAAGTGCTCCGTCTAGGTCTACACCTAGTACAGACCTGTAAAACAACAACTGCAGTTTATATGGAATCTTTTTCGAAGCTGCATATAGCAATCACAGATATATCACCCAGTTTTTGTCTTGTTTTTCCTAACTTCGATGTTTTTGGCAGCTATATTCGTCATTGTCTGGATTGTCATTCCCAACAGCAGCACATTTCCAATATGAGGTGTTTCACATTTTTCTTTGTCTTTAACATGCAAGTTTTTCTTATCAGAGTCAGAATTAATAAAAATTCTATCCCAGTCAGTATAGACTATTGTTTGACATTGTTTAGTAACAGTCTATGTAAGAAACCATTATGTAACCCACCTCAGAACGATGGGTGGTGAAGGGAAAAGAACACTAAAACATACCATGTAAAGTGTACTGAAATATCTACAAGGTTGTAGGTTTGTAACACTAAAACATACCCTGTAAAGTGTAGATATCTACAGGATTGTTCAGAACACTAAAACATACCCTGTAAAGTGTAGATATCTACAGGATTGTTCAGAACACTAAAACATACCCTGTAAAGTGAAGAGAGAGATATCTACTGGGTTGTTTTTAACACTAAAACATACCCTGTAAAGTGTACAGATATATCTACAAGGTTGTAGATTTTTAACACTAAAACATACCCTGTAAAATGTACAGATATATCTACTGGGTTGTAGGTTTGTAACACTAAAACATACCCTGTAAAGTGTAGAGAGATATCTACTGGGTTGTTTATAACACTAAACCATACCCTGTAAAGTGTAGAGAGATATCTACTGGGTGGTTTATAACAGTAAGGAGACTGTAACGTACACCTGTGAGAATCCCTACATCTAACTATGCAGATCTCCAGGACACTATACATACAATGTTTACAAGTCTTGTTTTTTGACACCAACAATATTCCCGTTCCTTTTGTGTTAGCTTTCTGTCCGTATTCAGATTTGCCAAACATTAAGAGACATACATGATCAAACCCTGTGAGTTGTACTTTCTCTCAACAATCTGTGTACTTTTGTTTACATTACCTTAATATTATCAAACCACAAGATGAAATGACCAAGTATCAAAGAAATATTTTTAGAGAAATTATAAATAAATACCCACCCTAATTACGTATACTAATTCAAGACTTGCTATTTGTTGTTAACACTTAGGAACAGAAATCTAACTCTGGCATCACTGGTACTCACGGATCCTAAAAACTGGGAACACTCTTCTTGTGACAATGGGCCTCACACCAGAGGTCAGAGTTCACATTAAAGGTCGGAGGTCATACCTCAGGCATGGCTCTACCCTGCTTTTAAGGGGACATTCCAGGAGTCCGAGTTCACTATGAACTGATTCCACAGGTCATACTTGAGGTGAAGGGTCTGACCCCAGGTGAGAGGTCAACTTGAGTTTGGGGTCAGACATTGTTAGTGTACAGTATAGATGGTATATTTTATTATAACAACCAGTAGATATATTTTTGTGGTCACTTTCACACTCCATAGTATAAAAAGTAGCTTGTCTTGTTATATTTTGGTGCATATTTACCCGATATATAATTACATATCACTCTCTGGTTGGAAATTAATTGTAAATATTGGAATGATTAATAAATTGTAAATAAATAATTTTACTTAGAATTTGTGTTGATGTTTTCTGTACATGTGAGCGAAGACTGTTTTCATCCTTAGATGTCTACAGCTAAATACTTCAATCCTGAACTTTACCCTGGAGTAAAGGCAAAAATTTTCCTCCCCTTGACTCATATACTGTAATGTACATATTTTAGCGGTAATCTTATTTTTGCGCTTTTTCGCGCACAAGACTTTCCATTAAATTATGATTGCACTAATAACAATTTCTTTACTTTGCTTTCTATGGCAAGTATTGTGGTTACGCCCATTTATCAATGGGCTTTATTCGGTTATGCACTAAAACTTAAGTGTGTTAAAATAAATATGTGTACAGTATTCCAAGTCCTGATCATCAACAGTATACAGCTAGCAATCCAGACCAACCCCAATAATGACACTTAACTTCATGTCCCCTGTCTTCAAAGGGAGAAGAGGTCCAAGGGGAGGTAACCAATATAATCAGAAGTCATGTTTTGTTGTTTTGCAGCCATTAAGGAAGGCAATAAACAAACACATAAGTTTATAATTTTTTTATTATAAAAATTTAAATCAGATGTTCATATAAAATGTGGCACACATGAGTCTCTTTGGTAATATAGTTTCCTTGGCAACTGTTGCTATGGTTACGTGCTGTCACCATTGAAATTTATGTCGTCAAATGAGGCATTGTCCTGCTCAGCATCAGTTGCGGACTGATCGGTGGACGGGGATGGAGGGGGGCTGGATTTCTCCCCCGGTTTATCCTCCTTAAAATACATAGGGTTACTGAAGGTGGTGAACGCCTCCTGGCTCCCCGGGACCCCGGGGCTGTATGGCTGTGTGGTATCCTGGAAACCACAAATAAGCAATCATTCCAACATTTTATGATCTACTTGAAGCTTGAAAGTTACGGAAGAATCGGCACAACTTTCATTGAATGGAAGTTTACATGTCTCAATTATCACTTCTTTAATCTTTAAAATCAAAATGTTTCTTCTTTACTGTCTTAAGTTATGTTTGGCGGACCCCTCTCAACTTACTGTATCTGTAGCTGTCTGGTCGTATGTAAATGGTGGAGATGAGATCTGTATATTTCCTCCCTCTCTGTAAGTAACGGCAGTTCCAACACCTGGCTTAAGATCTTTAGCTTTCAGCAGTAGCTTCCTGCCAAAGAGAAACAGAATCTCAAAATATCTCTATGGAATATATTTCATCGTCAATCATACTCATAGTGCCAACTAACCAACGTAAACATTGCAACTGACCCGAGAGCACCAGTATTGTGTATGTTGGTATGTACAATCATATTTGAAGATATTATTTTTAGAATAACACTATTAGGAGGCATATAAGTCTAGTGTTAGGACGAATGGCTTGTGACCGAAGGATTGAATTTCTGGTTCAAGTCATCCCATGGTCATTGCATTGTACCCTAGCAGCACTGAAATGACACCAGTGAAAAGATATTGGCTGGTAGCAAAGGCCTTATATAAACATTAATGATAACTCGTGAACCTTTTTGAGATGACCTATGAATTAAGTTATGATAAAGTGGTTCATAATTTAGGGCTTAAATTTATCATTATTATCATTTAGGAAGTTCCGTTTTAATTTTTAACATTCCACTGGACTATCGCCCAAATAGCTTTGACTATCACCCACACAGCCTTGACTATCACCCTCACAACCTTGACTATCACCCTCACAGCATTGACTATCACCCTCACAGCATTGACTATCGCCCTCACAGCATTGACTATCATCAACACAACCTTGATTATCACCAACACAACTTTGATTATCACCAACACAGCCTTGACTATCACCCTCACAGCCTCGACTATCACCCACACAGCCTCAACTATCACCAACACAGCATTGAATATCACCCTCACAGCATTGACTATCACCCTCACAGCCTCGACTATCATCAACACAGCATTGACTATCACCCTCACAGCATTGACTATCACCCTCACAGCCTCGACTATCACCCTCACAGCATTGACTATCATCAACACAACCTTGACTATCACCAACACAACCTTGACTATTACTAACACAGCATTGACTATCACCCTCACAGCCTCGACTATCATCATCACAGCCTTGACTATCACCCTCACAGCATTGACTATCACCCTCACAGCATTGACTATCATCAACACAACCTTGACTATCACCAACACAACCTTGATTATCACCAACACAACCTTGATTATCACCAACACAGTCTTGACTATCACCCTCACAGCCTCGACTATCACCCTCACAGCCTCAACTCTCACCTTCACAGCCTTGACTATCACCCTCACAGCCTCGACTATCACCCTCACTGCATTGACTATCACCAACACAGCATTGACTATCACCCTCACAGCATTGACTATCACCCTCACAGCATTGACTATCACCCTCACAGCCTCGACTATCACCCTCACAGCATTGACTATCACCCTCACAGCATTGACTATCACCCTCACAGCATTGACTATCACCCTCACAACCTTGACTATCACCAACACAACCTTGACTATCACCCTCACAGCCTCAACTATCACCAACACAACCTTGATTATCACCAACACAGCCTTGACTATCACCCTCACAGCCTCGACTATCACCCTCTTAGCATTGACTTTCGCCCTCACAGCATTGACTATCACCCTCACAGCATTGACTATCACCTTCACAGCATTGACTATCACCCTCACAACCTTGACTATCACCCTCACAACCTTGACTATCACCAACACAACCTTGACTATCACCCTCACAGCCTCGACTATCACCCTCACTGCATTGACTATCACCCACACAACCTTGACTATCACCCTCACAGCCTCGACTATCACCCTCACTGCATTGACTATCACCCTCACAGCCTCGACTATCACCCTGACTGCATTGACTATCACCGACACAACCTTGACTATCACCCTCACAGCCTCGACTATCACCCTCACTGCATTGACTATCACCCTCACAGCCTCGACTATCACCCTCACAGCCTCGACTATCACCCTCACAGCCTCAACTATCACCCTCACAGCCTTGACTATCACCCTCACAGCCTCGACTATCACCCTCACTGCATTGACTATCACCAACACAGCATTGACTATCACCCTCACAGCATTGACTATCACCCTCACAACCTTGACTATCACCAACACAACCTTGACTATCACCAACACAGCCTTGACTATCACCCTCACAGCCTCGACTATCATCATCACAGCCTTGACTATCACCCTCACAGCCTTGACTATCACCAACACAGCCTTGACTATCACCCTCACAGCCTCGACTATCACCCTCACAGCATTGACTATCATCAACACAACCTCGACTATCATCAACACAACCTTGACTATCACCCTCACAGCCTCGACTATCACCCTCACAGCCTTGACTATCATCAACACAACCTTGACCATCATCAACACAACCTTGACTATCACCCTCACAGCCTCGACTATCACCCTCACAGCATTGACTATCATCAACACAACCTTGACTATCACCCTCACAGCATTGACTATCACCAACTCAGCATTGACTATCACCCTCACAGCCTTGACTATCATCAACACAACCTTGACTATCATCAACACAACCTTGACTATCACCCTTACAGCATTGACTATCACCCTCACAGCCTCCACTATCACTAACACAGCCTTGACTATCATCAACACAACCTTGAATATCACCCTCACAGCATTGACTATCACCCTCACAGCCTCGACTATCACCCTCACAGCATTGACTATCACCAACTCAGCATTGACTATCACCCTCACAGCATTGACTATCACCCTCACAGCCTCAACTATCACCAACACAACTTTGATTATCACCAACACAGCCTTGACTATCACCCTCACAGCCTCGACTATCACCCTCTTAGCATTGACTTTCGCCCTCACAGCCTCGACTATCACCCTCACAGCATTGACTATCACCTTCACAGCATTGACTATCACCCTCACAACCTTGACTATCACCCTCACAACCTTGACTATCACCAACACAACCTTGACTATCACCCTCACAGCCTCGACTATCACCCTCACTGCATTGACTATCACCCACACAACCTTGACTATCACCCTCACAGCCTCGACTATCACCCTCACTGCATTGACTATCACCCTCACAGCCTCGACTATCACCCTCACTGCATTGACTATCACCAACACAACCTTGACTATCACCCTCACAGCCTCGACTATCACCCTCACTGCATTGACTTTCACCCTCACAGCCTCGACTATCACCCTCACAGCCTCGACTATCACCCTCACAGCCTCAACTATCACCCTCGCAGCCTTGACTATCACCCTCACAGCCTCGACTATCACCCTCACTGCATTGACTATCACCAACACAGCATTGACTATCACCCTCACAGCATTGACTATCACCCTCACAACCTTGACTATCACCAACACAACCTTGACTATCACCAACACAGCCTTGACTATCACCCTCACAGCCTCGACTATCATCATCACAGCCTTGACTATCACCCTCACAGCCTTGACTATCACCAACACAGCCTTGACTATCACCCTCACAGCCTCGACTATCACCCTCACAGCATTGACTATCATCAACACAACCTCGACTATCATCAACACAACCTTGACTATCACCCTCACAGCCTCGACTATCACCCTCACAGCCTTGACTATCATCAACACAACCTTGACTATCACCCTCACAGCCTTGACTATCATCAACACAACCTTGACTATCACCCTCACAGCCTTGACTATCATCAACACAACCTTGACTATCATCAACACAACCTTGACTATCACCCTTACAGCATTGACTATCACCCTCACAGCCTCCACTATCACTAACACAGCCTTGACTATCATCAACACAACCTTGAATATCACCCTCACAGCATTGACTATCACCCTCACAGCCTCGACTATCACCCTCACAGCATTGACTATCACCAACTCAGCATTGACTATCACCCTCACAGCATTGACTATCACCCTCACAGCCTCAACTATCACCAACACAACTTTGATTATCACCAACACAGCCTTGACTATCACCCTCACAGCCTCGACTATCACCCTCTTAGCATTGACTTTCGCCCTCACAGCCTCGACTATCACCCTCACAGCATTGACTATCACCTTCACAGCATTGACTATCACCCTCACAACCTTGACTATCACCCTCACAACCTTGACTATCATCAACACAACCTTGACCATCATCAACACAACCTTGACTATCACCCTCACAGCCTCGACTATCACCCTCACAGCATTGACTATCATCAACACAACCTTGACTATCACCCTCACAGCCTTGACTATCATCAACACAACCTTGACTATCACCCTCACAGCCTTGACTATCATCAACACAACCTTGACTATCATCAACACAACCTTGACTATCACCCTCACAGCCTCCACTATCACTAACACAGCCTTGACTATCATCAACATAACCTTGAATATCACCCTCACAGCATTGACTATCACCCTCACAGCCTCGACTATCACCCTCACAGCATTGACTATCATCAACACAACCTTGACTATCACCCTCACAGCCTTGACTATCATCAACACAACCTTGACTATCACCCTCACAGCCTTGACTATCATCAACACAACCTTGACTATCATCAACACAACCTTGACTATCACCCTCACAGCATTGACTATCACCCTCACAGCCTCCACTATCACTAACACAGCCTTGACTATCATCAACACAACCTTGACTATCACCAACACAACCTTGACTATCACTAACACAGCATTGACTATCACCCTCACAGCCTCGACTATCACCCTCACAGTCTTGACTATCACCCTCACAGTTTGACTATCACCCTCACAGTTTGACTTTCACATTAACATAATTACGAACCTTTTAACATTGTCATGAACACAATAACATACATTAGCATATTTATTAACATATTGGTACTTACCCTCGCTTCTTTAGGATCCAGAGGAAGAGAATGATGCCACAGATTACGATGGAGAAGACGATGATGGGAATGATAATGGCAGTCACGGCTGTAACAGAGAAGACCATGATTGTAATCATTGTAAAAAAAGAGTGAGAAATTATTGCCCTCCCCTAGAGAAATTATTGCCCTTCCCTAGCAAAATTACTGCCCTCCCCTAGAGAAAATTATTGCCCTCCCCTAAAAAAATTTAAGCAATTTGGTTGAAATCTACTTGAGCATTCAAGAACAGTAGCATTTGAAAGCAAAATTCTAAATCTCCTTTCATCCTTTCAGGGGTTGAATTGAAAAGATGACTGCCCTTCTTTAGTGATGATTCAAAACATTGTCTGCCCCATTTTATATTTTAATTTTCTGAAGACCGTGTACTTACGTGGCGATTCGTCGTCCACTACTAATCTGATAGGTTTGCTGACTTCACAGTAACGTCCAGTGTAGCCTGTAAAACAGTAGAAAATAAAACAGATGTTACTGGTCCGGCCTATCTAATACAGTGCACTCCTCTTTATATCATGTTGTATTTGTCAGACAAAAACATGATATTAACAGGAATGTGACATTAAGAGAAACATGTTTTCCCAGTAAATCTAGTGCATTTCCAATCTCCATAACTAAAAGTAAGCTATTCAATGTACCTATGAAGATGTTTCAATATATATAGATAACATTATTTCAATCAAAAAATGATTTTTTGGGGTTATTTTTTTATTTTCTATGCAACATTTTGTACGAGTTGTATCTGAAATCAATGGAAATGCCATCAAATTTTTGGATATTTAATGTGGTTGGTTAAATAACATGATATTAAGAGGAATTCAACTCCAAATACATGATGTTAACCAAATGAAATTACATAGATTATATAGAGAGAAAAAGGGTGCTTGGAAAAAACATGATATAAAGAGGACTGTGATATAAACAGGGGTGATATTAAGTGGAGTTCACTGTAATTATAATGAACTTGGAACTTAGAATGACCATCATGAACTCAACTATTCATAATGAACTTCCACCTTCCCTCTAAAGGGAAAAAGTATGAACTTCCACCTTCCCTCTAAAGAGAAATAGTATGAGCTTCCACCTTCCCTCTAAAGAGAAAAAGTATGAACTTCCACCTTCCCTCTAAATAGAAAAAGTATGAACTTCCACCTTCCCTCTAAATAGAAAAAGTATGAACTTCCACCTTCCCTCTAAAGAGAAAAAGTATGAACTTCCACCTTCCCTCTAAAGAGAAAAGTATGAACTTCCACCTTCCCTCTAAATAGAAAAAGTATGAACTTCCACCTTCCCTCTAAATAGAAAAAGTATGAACTTCCACCTTCCCTCTAAATAGAAAAAGTATGAACTTCCACCTTCCCTCTAAAGAGAAAAAGTATGAACTTCCACCTTCCCTCTAAAGAGAAAAGTATGAACTTCCACCTTCCCTCTAAATAGAAAAAGTATGAACTTCCACCTTCCCTCTAAAGAGAAAAAGTATGAACTTCCACCTTCCCTCTAAAGAGAAAAGTGACCAACTTTTATTCAATGATAATTATGGCCTACCCTCAATGACCTATATTCCACTTTAACCTTTATACTTTGACTGGTGAACTTTGACCTTACCTTGAATACACTGACAGCTGTATGTTTTGTTAGCAGCCATTACACAGTGTCCGTTATTTAGACAGGAACAGTCGGACGGGGCAGGTTTTGATGTTTCCCAAGCTGAGAGATAAGTAAACAGCTTTAAACATTTAAAAAAAACCTCAATAATCTTGAATTAGAAACTATGAATATGAAAAAGTGTTGTTTTTTTACAAAACATTTATTGATCAACATTTACATATTTATCAAATTGTAAATCGTATCCTCACACTTTGTTAAATATTACTCTTTCACTTTTTTACATTACACAAATTCTTATTTTCTATCATACCCTGACACCTGTCTCATACATACATACCTAAATAATTAAATCATTATTATGAATTGTTTTTAACACAATGCTAACTAACTGTCACTTTAGCCTGGTCAATCGTCCCGAGAGCTCAATTCTTGTGCTGGTGGAAAATAACTCTAATCACATAGCTGCATGAGCTATCGAGATGACTGACCATGCAGGCTAGAGTGAAAAAGCTTTGAAATGTTTACATAAAATCTAAAAGTAAATAAAGATTTTCAAATCGATCTTCAAAATAAAAGTGATAGATTCTATAAAAGGAAAGGAAATTTGAAGGAGTTGATGAAAAAACACTGAACAGTACATATTGTTTGATACCTACCTGCATCGCACTGTGTGTCGGAATCATCAATGAAGCGAGAGTGATCGGGACAAGCACACGCGGAGCCGTCAGGTTTCAGTAAACAAAGATGGCTGCACCTTTTCCCATCCTCTTCCAAACATCGGTTTTTAACTAAAAAACAAAACTTCACAGCATAAAATTCTTCCCTTCTTCTCTTCACAAACAATTTTTAACAGTGTCCTCCCCTTCCCCTCACCCCCTCTCATCCTCTCTCACCCCCACCTTAATTTGCAATAAAATTTTGTACCTATGGCAAGGTAGAGTATAATTCCCTAGATAACAGATTTTTATCATCTTTAAATGTTTACCTATCTTATTGAAGAGAATAACTTTCCTTTCCCAAGAGCTTCTGATCGGGAATACAATCCTTCTTCTGAATAAATTCTGAAACAAGATCTCTGCAAATTACCTGATAAATCGTGACGTTTCGGGTGCATGATTCGGACACTAGATGGCAGCAGGAGTCCTGTCTGTAGCGTGATGTTGACACCCCGACCAAACTTGTCCATCTTCATAACAGCCCCCATTTGTTGGGACGCCCAGTAGAGTGAACCTCCGAACACGTCCAAACTGACAGGGTTATCTAGACCTGAAGTATATATAGGTCAAAGGTCAAAATGTAGATCAGAGAGACCTGCATGCCATATTGACTCACCAAGGTGAACCGATAGCCCAAGTATGTTCCTGTGACTTGTAATGGTGTCTTCCAGTCTAGCCAACTTTTTGGGTTTTAAGTGAGAAACAGGTAGGGAGAAAAGTTGGCCAGAGTGGAATAGGTGTTCTTCACTGAAACAACACAGGTACTTACTATCACAGGCACAGGTTTCTGTCCATTCCCCTTGGAGATTTACTAACCACAATGACCCATGACCTTTAGATAGACCAAACAATTGGTCCTAGGACCACTCACCTTTACTGACCACAATGACCCTGTCTGATACTATGACCACTTACCTTTACTGACCACAATGACCCTGTCTGATACTATGACCACTTACCTTTACTGACCACAATGACCCTGTCTGATCCTATGACCACTCACCTTTACTGACCACAATGACCCTGTCTGATCCTATGACCACTCACCTTTACTGACCACAATGACCCTGTCTGATACTATGACCACTTACCTTTACTGACCACAATGACCCTGTCTGATACTATGACCACTTACCTTTACTGACCACAATGACCCTGTCTGATCCTATGACCACTCACCTTTACTGACAACAATGACCCTGTCTGATCCTATGACCACTCACCTTTACTGACCACAATGACCCTGTCTGATACTAGGACCACTCACCTTTACTGACCACAATGACCCTGTCTGATACTAGGACCACTCACCTTTACTGACCACAATGACCCTGTCTGATACTAGGACCACTCACCTTTACTGACCACAATGACCCTGTCTGATCCTATGACCACTCACCTTTACTGACCACAATGACCCTGTCTGATACTAGGACCACTCACCTTTACTGACCACAATGACCCTGTCTGATACTAGGACCACTCACCTTTACTGACCACAATGACCCTGTCTGATACTAGGACCACTCACCTTTACTGACCACAATGACCCTGTCTGATCCTATAACCACTCACCTTTACTGACCACAATGACCCTGTCTGACCTGTCTGATACTAGGACCACTCACCTTTACTGACCACAATGACCCTGTTTGACCTATCTGATACTAGGACCACTCACCTTTACTGACCACAATGACCCTGTCTGATCCTATGACCACTCACCTTTACTGACCACAATGACCCTGTTTGACCTATCTGATACTAGGACCACTCACCTTTACTGACCACAATGACCCTGTCTGATCCTATGACCACTCACCTTTACCGACCACAATGACCCTGTCTGACCTGTCTGATACTAGGACCACTCACCTTTACTGACCACAATGACCCTGTCTGATCCTATGACCACTTACCTTTACTGACCACAATGACCCTATCTGATACTAGGACCACTTACCTTTACTAACCACAATGACCCTGTCTGATCCTATGACCACTTACCTTTACTAACCACAATGACCCTGTCTGATCCTATGACCACTTACCTTTACTGACCACAATGACCCTATCTGATACTAGGACCACTTACCTTTACTGACCACAATGACCCTGTCTGACCTGTCTGATCCTATGACCACTCACCTTTACTAACCACAATGACCCTGTCTGATCCTATGACCACTTACCTTTACTGACCACAATGACCCTGTCTGACCTGTCTGATCCTATGACCACTTACCTTTACTGACCACAATGACCCTGTCTGATCCTATGACCACTCACCTTTACTGACCACAATGACCCTGTCTGACCTGTCTGATACTAGGACCACTCACCTTTACTGACCACAATGACCCTGTCTGACCTGTCTGATCCTAGGACCACTTACCTTTACTGACCACAATGACCCTGTCTGACCTGTCTGATCCTATGACCACTTACCTTTACTGACCACAATGACCCTGTTTGACCTATCTGATCCTGGGACCACTTACCTTTACTGACCACAATGACCCTGTCTGATCCTATGACCACTCACCTTTACTGACCACAATGACCCTGTCTGACCTGTCTGATACTAGGACCACTCACCTTTACTGACCACAATGACCCTGTC
Source organism: Mimachlamys varia (assembly GCA_947623455.1). Lineage (NCBI taxonomy): Eukaryota > Metazoa > Mollusca > Bivalvia > Pectinida > Pectinidae > Mimachlamys > Mimachlamys varia. Next base: position 33,065,565 of record OX392543.1, read on the forward strand.
TGACCTGTCTGATACTATGACCACTCACCTTTACTGACCACAATGACCCTGTCTGATCCTATGACCACTTACCTTTACTGACCACAATGACCCTGTCTGATCCTTTGACCACTTACCTTTACTGACCACAATGACCCTGTCTGACCTGTCTGATCCTATGACCACTTACCTTTACTGACCACAATGACCCTGTCTGATACTAGGACCACTTACCTTTACTGACCACAATGACCCTGTCTGATCCTATGACCACTCACCTTTACTGACCACAATGACCCTGTCTGACCTGTCTGATCCTATGACCACTCACCTTTACTGACCACAATGACCCTGTCTGACCTGTCTGATCCTATGACCACTCACCTTTACTGACCACAATGACCCTGTCTGACCTGTCTGATACTAGGACCACTCACCTTTACTGACCACAATGACCCTGTTTGACCTATCTGATCCTATGACCACTTACCTTTACTGACCACAATGACCCTGTCTGATCCTATGACCACTCACCTTTACTGACCACAATGACCCTGTCTGACCTGTCTGATACTAGGACCACTCACCTTTACTGACCACAATGACCCTGTTTGACCTATCTGATCCTATGACCACTTACCTTTACTGACCACAATGACCCTGTCTGATCCTATGACCACTCACCTTTACTGACCACAATGACCCTGTCTGATCCTATGACCACTTACCTTTACTGACCACAATGACCCTGTCTGACCTGTCTGATCCTATGACCACTCACCTTTACCAACCACAATGACCCTGTCTGACCCGTCCAGTTTGATGGACTCGATCAGATTTTCTTTGGAATCACACCAGTATAGTCGGTCATCCATGTGATCATCTAGGGTCAGTCCAGTGGCTCGGCCAAGCCGTGTTGAGATCAAGACTGACCGCTTCTCACCGGTCATCCAGGCCTGCTCTATCTTAGGACTGGTGCTGCCCGCGTCTGTCCAGTACAGCAAACTGATGGAGAAAATAACACAATATTGTCCAACTGTTTACATACTTTACATTTTATTCAGGGGATATAATGCACCCTAGTTGTAAGGTATAAGGGAGATAACTCACTCCATGTTTTCCCTGCAGTGAAAGGGAGATAACTTACCCCAGTTTCGGGTTCACAACAATTGCCAGAGGGTGCACCAAGTCTTCACTAATTAAGGTTTTCTGGTATCGGCCATCGTCAAGGGCAACTGACACAGTGCGACGACTTGAATCCGTCCAGTATATATTTCTGTGTAAAGTCAGCATATTTATCATTATTGTGTGAAAAATTATAACACTTGTGTTACACAGAATAGCTGATTCATAACACCTTAGCTGTAACTTAAACATGTACTTTGTAGTCCAGTCATAACTTACTGTTTAATTTCGCAGGGTTAAAATTTCCCAAATTTTTGTCCAGAGCTTATTTACTGAGGTTTTGTGATTCACTATTTCTGTCTATTTTGGATCACCTCGCGAAGACTTGTAAGTGTATGATACCACTCGCAGTGATCAGTGCGTAACTTGGTGTGTATTATTTGTCATCCAGATGAAGAGTTACATGTGAAGCAAGGATGTTATGGTAATGATCTCAAAATATTAACGAATGCTTTTCACGAACTTTGCGAAATCAAGATCCTCATGAATTTAAAAACTTTACAGTAAACACGTACTTTGTGACCCAGTCAATGGCGATGCCTTCGACCTGCGTAACAGCTGCATTTAAATCCTGTGGACGGGGTGGGCCTCCGTTTTTTATGTCGTCTGGAATTCCTGCCCGCTCAATCTTCATCAAGGAGAGATCGGAGAAGTACAGCAGACGACGGTCGGTGTCCACATCTAGTGCCCCCATGTGGCGCCCCCAGCTTAGTGTCCCCGAATACGCTTTTTTATCGGGGATGATTTGGCGTACTTCATGGCCGCTTGTGAAAAATATCAACATCTGCCCACCTTAAAAACAAAATAACTCTTGATTAAAAATGAAACAAACCAAAACTGCTTACTGCAAATGTAACACTGACATTCCGTCAGAAATGTCAACCTCTCATATGTAAGACTGAATTCCGTACATATAGTTGGAAGAAGGTGGTTGGCCTGAGTCTACGAGTTTCTGAAGGAGCTGCTGGATGCCCAAGGCTTTGTCAATTATTTCACCATTACGGTAATTAAAGTCCATAGGATGACATTTTACCTGGACCGAAACTCCCAAGGATGATGAGAACCTTACCTAATGCTGCTAGAAAACCACATCTCACTGTACTTATGATGACTTCTTGAGGTGAAATATCCACACCCAAAATACTTTTCACTAAGATATAGTACACAGGACATCCCACTTCTATACATGTATACCATAGGCATTCTTTCGTACCCAGTCTTATAGCAATGAACATTTAAAGGCCCAATATACGTAACTTTTTCGTAAATTTTTCGTGATTCTGAAAATTCTGAAAACAATCCAGTTGACAACCATGCAAAAATAAGCCTAAAACGAAGTAAACCTGAGCGGTAACTAACAAGAAACTCTTGACAGAAAAATCTAAAGAACTGAAAATAATTCAGGTGGGGCCCACTTCAACAACAAACCGAAGTTAGTAAGCAGTTCAAAATGGATGTGTGTTTACAAATACCGAGTTTCAACTGCTGCTGTACCGGTAACCGCCTAAGAATTCATCTTGAATATTGCTAATATCAGCTTATCTTGACAAAACCTATAAATATAATCAGTTATTAGGCTTGATTTTCGCTTCAAGTTTTGCCGAAAGTTACGTATATTGGGCCTTTAATCTTAAATTTTTTTAGTTACCATAATTCAAATTCGCAAAATGAACATAGATGTATATATACATAAATGTGTCCCGCCTTGCTGAAAATGTTAGTTAAAATTCTTTTGAATGTCTTTGAATACATAATTTATTCTCAATAGATACTATATATATATATCTCTCAAATTATGACCAATTCATGGAATCATTCTCACCAATACCAAAAGGCTCACTTGGATATTTTGGCAAATATGAAAAATATCTTAACTTAGTATGTTTTAGCTATAACATATTTGACAATGTATAACACTCCGGGTACTGGTAAAATATCATATACCCAGGCCCCGGTTTCATCAACTTTCGTAACTTAAGGAAATTCCTTAACTCAAAAATCTCCATAGGAAAGCATTACAGAATTTAAGGGGAAAATCCTTAGCTAAGGAACTTTCCTTAAATTCTGTAATGCTTTCCTATGGAGATTTTTAAGTTAAGGAATTTCCTTAAGTTAAGGAACGTCAATGAAACCGGGGCCAGGTCCTCCAGTCCTCCAGAAAAACTTGTTTTAAGGATGTACACATCTGAGAAGTCAAAATTTTCCTGTATCAAACTTTTTTTCTAATATACATTTTTGGATAAGGGAGTGCAAGGTATGCCAGAAAATGCAAAAATAATGACATGTCAGTGTGCTCGTTTTTGTGTTATGATCGGTCAAAGATACCAATATGACATAATAAGGGATTTTAAGTCAATTTTGTAGTTTCGATCAATTGCGGGTCATTTTCATACAATATCTTCTGCATTTGTAATTCGAAATGTATGAATGTTTGCAGAAATGATAAAAAAATTTAGTTTTCTTTTAAGTTATGGAAATAAAATTTCTCTTACTTAATATTTTTACTCCGGAAAGCAATTTGCGTTACCCCTACCCCTTGTTTTTTAATGAGAAAATCCTCATTTCTTCACCATTTTTTACAGATTTAACGCTTTATAAAAAAAGTTCTGATATCAAACTTTTTTTAGTATTTGGCGGTTGAAAAGAAAATGGGTTTCTCTTTCTAAAACCGTCATAAAAATGAGGGGTTAGTGTGCTTAATTTTTTGTCCCTTTATTATTTGTATTATTTTTCACATTTCGGGTTCAAAAATAAAACTGCTCCAGTTACGCTAAATATATGAAAAAATATAAAAATTGTATAATTATCCCTTTTGTAGCATAATATTTCTATAAAATTGAACATTATAAAGTTGTACAGCAAAAATTAGCTTGCTATAATAAAAAATGGGTAAACACTGATGTTTTTAAGATATCGATCTAGCATCAAAATGGTGAAATTTTGCCCATTCAGGAAGTGCATAAAATTGACAGAAATACACATATTCAAAATTCACGTAAAAGAAGTTCTTCAAGCAGCAGACACTAATATTTTTGACACAATTTTCAGATGCATATATGCTATTAAAATTGATCATACTTTCTTCAATATAACATGAATTTTTTAAATGAGACATAAACGAGACTTGAACGTGACTGAAATCTCACAAGAGTACATCCTTAAGAAAGTCTTGATAGACGCCAAATGATAAAGGCATACAACACTATACTGTAAGGTAACAGGCCCTTGGTGCCATGTGAGCTAAAACCTATCAGAAATAAATCTCTATTAAAACATTGTGAATGGAGGACTCACCTTTAGGTTTGCAGTGTGTGCCTTTCCCTTTGACGTCATGGAATCCATCTGTACACGAACATTTGTAGGATCCTTTCACGTTTTTACACTGCTGCGCGCAGAATGTCCCCCAGCGAGCGCACTCGTCAACATCTGTAAAGTTACACAGAGTTATCACACTCGTCAACATCTGTAAAGTTACACAGTGTCAGGAGCTAATTTGTGTCAACAACAATCACATGTAGGCAATCTAAGTCACAATAATAGTTCAGTAACTGAAAACTTTACCTTCGCAGGATTTTCGGTCATTGATGGCAATCTTGTATCCCTCCTGACAGGAACAGAAGTACCCTCCCCCACTGAGGTCCGTACACTTCTGGGAACATCCTCCGTTGTTTACAGAACAGTTCACATTCCCCGACAACTTATCTACAACAGATACAACCCACCGTTGTTTACAGAACAGTTCACGTTCCCCGACAACTTATCTACAACAGATACAAGCCTCAATTGTTTACAGAACAGTTCACGTTCCCCGACAACTTATCTACAACAGATACAACCCACTGTTGTTTACAGAACAGTTCACGTTCCCCGACAACTTATCTACAACAGATACAAGCCTCCATTGTTTACAGAACAGTTCACGTTCCCCGACAACTTATCTACAACAGATACAACCCACTGTTGTTTACAGAACAGTTCACGTTCCCCGACAACTTATCTACAACAGATTCAAGCCTCCATTGTTTACAGAACAGTTCACGTTCCCCGACAACTTATCTACAACAGATACAACCCACTGTTGTTTACAGAACAGTTCACGTTCCCCGACAACTTATCTACAACAGATACAACCCACTGTTGTTTACAGAACAGTTCACGTTCCCCGACAACTTATCTACAACAGATACAACCCACTGTTGTTTACAGAACAGTTCACGTTCCCCGACAACTTATCTACAACAGATACAACCCACTGTTGTTTACAGAACAGTTCACGTTCCCCGACAACTTATCTACAACAGATACAAGCCTCCATTGTTTACAGAACAGTTCACGTTCCCCGACAACGTATCTACAACAGATACAACCCACCGTTGTTTACAGAACAGTTCACGTTCCCCGACAACTTATCTACAACAGATACAAGCCTCCATTGTTTACAGAACAGTTCACGTTCCCCGACAAATTATCTACAACAGATACAACCCACCATTGTTGTTAACAAATCTCATGCTTAACTCTTTCGGCGCCAAATTACCTTATTAACATATTGGCCCAGCGCCATATATAGCATTGTTTTAGTTGGTGTAGGAACATGCTACTTGATGGATATAAAGTTCAAATGAAGCTAGTGCTGTACCTTTTGGACATTGTTCACATTCAGTCAAGGTCATGTGACCTTGGCAGCCATCTTGGATTTCCAAAATTTTATGAAAATCTTAGATTTGCAGCCAATCATTGTTTTCAAAATGTTGACTATAGTCGACTTTGGCGCTCGTCCTCGCTGTCGACAAAAGTCGACTTTGGCGACGAAAGATTTAAAGTCGCATTAACAGTTACTACTGAAAATTTGTGATGAAATGCAAGAAGATTTACTCTCCCTCACTACAGTCAGATTATCACTTTTATGAATGTTACCTGATGTCAATTTTAAATGACGACACACTTACGACAGCCGCGTTCGTCTGAGGCATCCTCACAGTCCATGACAGCATTACACACGTTGAGAGCGTCAACACATTGGCGGTTAGCACACCTGTACTGGTCAGTGGAACACCGCACTGGGTGTGGCGTACCTATGTACAAAGGTCAAAAGGTTAACAAGGGTCATTGAGTTCATGGACACACGATAACAGGTGATTAGATCATAATGTGTTGCCTTGATTCATGCATGATAAAAGGAAATGTCTCAATCTATGTCACTGATACGTTTTAAATGAAATGTCTCAATCTATGTCACCGATATGTTTTAAATGAAATGTCTCAATCTATGTCACCGATACATTTAAATGAAATGTCTGTATCTAGGTCACTGATATGTTTTAAATGAAATGTCTCAATCTAGGTCACCGATATGTTTTAAATGAAATGTCTCAATCTAGGTCAACGATACACTGTAGATGTTACCTACAGTGTGACCAGTAGGTATTACAAGTGTGACAGGAGAAAATATAGTGACCAGCAGCCAGGGTTTGAACCTGGGACCTTCCAAACACTAGGCAAACACTCTACCACTGAGTTACTTAGTCGCAGATGATCAAGTCATGTTCTGTTACATTCCGCCCTCTTTTTACCAAGTCTATGCCGCCAAAGACAAACCAAATTCGGGTATCCCCTTGCTAAGTGTACTTCCAATGCTTTAAACAATGGTTGGCAAGCTCGCCAATTTAGTAACAGGAGAAAGAGAAAATGAAGCGATCAGACCAGGATTTGGACCCGGAACCTTTCAAACTCTAGATTAACACTCTACGACTGAGCTACCTAGTCGCCGATGATTGATCCAGTTGCGCTACACCAGTATACGTTTTATAAAGCAGGTTCTCCAGCTTACATAGGTCAATGTCGTTTTCGTCTGAGCCATCCCCACAGTTGTCCACCTTGTCACACAATCTCCAGCGAGGAATACACTTAAAGTTGTCGCAGCGGAATCGTGTCTCAGCGGGACAGTCTATCAGCTGACAGATGGCTGGGCGTTCGTCAGAACCATCTCCACAATCATCGTTTCCATCACAGCGCCAACGCCGCGGGATACAGATCTAAAATGAACCACAATTTAATGAGAAAACGTTCTCGTAATAAAAACAAGAGGCCCCTTGGGCCTGAATCTCTGACCTGCCCTGCACCTTAAAACACTTTGTCACATATATGTGAATTTCTGCAAACTCAAAACCAACTTCCACACATAAAATAACTATTTGTTATTGAAAAGAAGTGGTTATAAGACATTTGATTTGACAAATATTACCTTGAAAAAGGGTCAAGATCATTCAGTTAAACAAACCTGGTAGCCCTTCATCACACAATGCTAAAGGCTCGAGCTCAGCATCAGTACCCATTTATACAAAATTGATTCCCCTCCTCCCACAGGTGCCACATATTGATATTTGAAATCCTGTCATTTAGGTGGAGGAGGGTAAGACAAGTATTCTCCTGTAACAATCTGTCCAACTTCTGAACTCTTCTGGATAAGAAATATTTAATTACAGAACTCGTAACTAATCTGTGTGTATACCGTGTTGTCACACTGGAACTGATTGGTGGGACAGAAACGGTTGCCAGGGTAACGCGGTTGACAAGATTGCTCATCCCAGGCATCCTTACAATCTCGCTGACCATCACAAACAGACTTGTTACTGATACAGTGACCACTCGGACACTGCACCTGGTCAGTCTGGCACTTGTGGTATTCTGTAAGAATAGAAGGCAAGTATTTCAGCTTAACTTAAAAAGTTGCAGTGAACAGCTAAACGAAAACTAAGTGACCATTTTAAGACAAATCAGGGGAAGTAATTCAGTTTAACTGTAGTGTCAGTGACCATCAAGACAAAACAGGGTAGATCTTTCAGCTTAAATAAGATAGGTCAGAGTGACTATCTTCATGCTAAACAGGGGAGATAAATAAGTTTTTCCTCGGTAAGTCAGAATGTCCAGCTAAAGAGTAGCCAGGGGGAGGTAATTCAGTTTTACATAGATAAGTCAGTGATGCGCTTTGGGCAAAACAGGGGAGGTAATGCAGTTTTACATAGATAAGTCAGAGACCAGTTTAAGGCAAAGTAGGGGAGTTAACTCTGTTTAAGTAAGATAAGTCAGAATGACAAGCGTAAGAGTAAGCAGGGGAGGTAATTCAGCTTAACTTAGATAAGTTAGAGAAGAATGCTGTACAGCAATACTGGGTAAAACATTCTGTATTAAACTCAGACAAAAGACGTTGGCAATTTTATTAAAATGCATATCCTTACCCCTATTGGGATGTTGTCAGATCTTGACACAGCAGAGAGAAGTTAACGGATTGGTGCAGAGATCAAGATATGATTTTAATCACAGATTGGACGTTTGGTGCCGTACCTTTACAGTAGTGAGGATCTTCATCTGAGTTATCACCGCAGTCGTTGTCATTGTCACATCGCATCTTACTGGGAATACACTTCTTGTTCTTACACTGGTATTCTGACTCGGAACACTGGCGGTACTTCTTAGCTACAAATGTAGTATATTACAGAATCACTGATTTAGCCAACAAAATCTGACAATAGAGGTTAACTTTCAGGTCCTCCCCATCAGTATTATCTTCTTACTTAATTATGTAACCTCCAACACAGGAGAGTTATGATCTATTGTACCATTTACAGTGTACCCTTGATCTATCCCCACCCGAATCTACCACTACCCTCACATACCGCAACATAAACCTCTAGAACCGATTTCCTTACTATATAATTCCCTTGTTAAGTTTGCCACTCTCACATACTGCCATCCGCCACATCCTTTAAAATACAAACGTCCCAAATCGCTATAAATTTCCCTCGACGATTTCGCCATATTTTTCTGTTTTTGGAGATAAAGGAATTCTTAAGTGTTCTATTTATAGACAAAAAGGGTATTTTCACAACTCGTGCAACTTGTTCATGCAGATAACTTTGCTTTACGCTTAAATGATTTTCTATCACTCGGGTAGATCGATATTAGGATGCTTTCATAGTGTCACCACCACACGTACTTATGGCTTGGTTTGTAATAAAAGCATGACTGATTTTTATTCACTTTGTGTTCTTACTGTGTATCAAGATGAAAACTTCAAGATGAAAGCGTGTCTGAATATTTGAAAAGTTCGACAGAATTATTATCAGATGGTGTGCAGCAAAAGCAGATCAATAACTTTTTTTCAGATATAAATTTGTGCCAATGTAGATCTATATAATAATATAATACTAAGCTTTTATTTAATCAAATGGAAATGCAATCTATTATGCAATTTCATGGTTCTGATTTTCATTATTTGATACTATCGCCCCCCCCCCCCACCCCCCCCCCCCCCCCCTCATTAAACTGCAAAAATTGCTGTAGAGGAAAAGTGGCCGTATGACAAGGGTTCACTGTATGTACTACCTCCAACACAGGAGAGTAACCTATCATACCATATATACTTCCTCCAACACAGGAGAGTTATGATCTATTATACCATATACTACCTCCAACACAGGAGAGTTATGATCTATTATACCATATACTACCTCCAACACACGAGAGTTATGATCTATTATACCATATACTACCTCCAACACACGAGAGTAACCTATCATACCATTTACTACCTCCAACACAGGAGAGTTACCTACCACACATGTGGGGATCCTCATCACTTTTATCATCACAGTCATCATCAAAGTCACAGAGCCAGCGTTTAGGGATACATCGTTTGTTGGCACACTGCCAGTCCCCAGTCGGGTGGCATTGAGGGCAGTTAGCCTCATCTTCGTCACTATTGTCGCGGCAATCATCACGTCCATCACACCTCTGCCAGTCCGGGATACAGCGGTAGTTTGTCTTACATTTCCACCAGCCTTTCTGGCACTGTCGGGTTGCTAGGTAAACAAACAATGTGGTAGCAATCATGTCAACAGTAGCTTTATCTCAGTCCCCGCCCTCCCACTAATGTCTTAAGTAATTACTGGTGACCTCTGACTTTAACTGTAGTACTGACCTTTAACCAATGAAATTTGATTTCACAAGTGACTAATACAGCAGTTCAAGGCCATTTATCAGTAATAAATTATGTTTTCTTTTTGGGCTATCATTTATTATCAGTAATTAATGATGTTTTAACTTTGGGCTATTATTATCAGTAATTAATGATGTTTTAACAATTCAATACCTGTATATATAGTGTAATCTCCCTGAAATGACTTACTACAATTCCACGCCTGTATATAGTGTAATCTCACTGAAATGACTTACTACAATTCCACGCCTGTATATAGTGTAATCTCACTGAAATGACTTACAACAATTCCACGCCTGTATATAGTGTAATCTCACTGAAATGACTTACTACAATTCCACGCCTGTATATAGTGTAATCTCACTGAAATGACCTACTACAATTCCACACCTGTATATAGTGTAATCTCACTGAAATGACTTACTACAATTCCACGCCTGTATATAGTGTAATCTCACTGAAATGACCTACTACAATTCCACACCTGTATATAGTGTAATCTCACTGAAATGACCTACTACAATTCCACACCTGTATATAGTGTAATCTCACTGAAATGACTTACTACAATTCCACGCCTGTATATAGTGTAATCTCACTGAAATGACTTACTACAATTCCACTTCTGTATATAGTGTAATATCACTGTAATGATTTACTTAAGTAACAATTCCACACCTGTATATAGTGTAATCTCACTGAAATGACTTACAACAATTCCACAGCTGTATATACAGTGTAATCTCACTGAAATAACATACTTAAGTAACAATTCCACGCCTGTATATAGTTTAATCTCACTGAAATGACTTACTACAATTCCACGCCTGTATAGTGTAATCTCACTGAAATGACATACTACAATTCCACGCCTGTATATAGTGTAATCTCACTGAAATGACTTACAACAATTCCATGCCTGTATATAGTGTAATCTCACTGAAATGACTTACAACAATTCCATGCCTGTATATAGTGTAATCTCACTGAAATGACTTACTACAATTCCACACTTGTATATAGTGTAATCTCACTGAAATAACTTACTACAATTCCACACCTGTATATATAGTGTAATCTCACTGAAATGACATACTACAATTCCAGGTCTGTATATAGTGTAATCTCACTGAATTGTCTTACTACAATTCCACGCCTGTAAAGTGTAATCTCACTGAAATGACTTACTACAATTCCACACCTGTATATAGTGTAATCTCACTGAAATAACTTACTACAATTCCACACCTGTATATATAGTGTAATCTCACTGAAATGACTTACTACAATTCCACGCCTGTTTTTCGTCTGATCTGTCACCACAATCATCATCGTAGTCACACTTCCAGGTGCTCGGGATACACTTGCCGTTGTCACACGTAAACTGGTGGGACCCACAGGTCACATTCTCTGTGAGAGAAATATATAATTTTTAAAAGCATGGAATGGTAATACGAAGGTTTACAAAACGGTAAAACCTTCAAGTACAGCCAAACTGTATGGACATTACAGGAATTAGAGCTGGGTACCACAAAATAAAACGTACCACGGTATACCACGGTATTTAGGCAAATACTGCGGTACGTACCACGGTATACCACCTTGATTGAATGTTTGAGCTAGCTGAAGGTCTCAGGCTGTTTTTGTTCTGAAGCCAATCCACAAGAGGCCTGTCATAAGTTTCTCGTTGTGTTATCCTCTAATATTGCTTGAGTGAAGCTATGTCTGTCCTAGTTGATCAGCAAACTTATAGGAAATTATTATTAAACCATATTGGAATTTCAATTGATGTATGTAACAAATAGTTCTTTCAAATTGATAAGTTAAATGAAAGTCCCCAAAAAACCGGTACAGGACTAATGTACCACGTACGGTACGTACCATCAAAACTTTATACCACGGTATACTGGTATACCGGTAAAACCGCCCAGCCCTAACAGGAATATGGTACATGTATATTGTATAGTATATTTCTGTGTTAGACAGACAAGCTGTATGTAGTAAACCCAGTTTGTCAGTTAACTCAGGTTGTCAGTTAACTCAGGTTGTCAGTTAACTCAGGTTGTCAGTTAACTCAGGTTGTCAATTAATCAGGTTGTCAGTTAACTCAGGTTGATAGTTAACTCAGGTTGTCAATTAATCAGGTTGTCAGTTAACTCAGGTTGTCAATTAATCAGGTTGTCAGTTAACTCAAGTTGATAGTTAACTCACGTTGTCAATTAATCAGGTTGTCAGTTAACTCAGGTTGTCAGTTAACTCAGGTTGTCAGTTATCAGGTTGTCAATTAATCAGGTTGTCAGTTAACTCAGGTTGATAGTTAACTTAGGTTGTCAATTAATCAGGTTGTCAGTTAACTCAGGTTGTCAATTAATCAGGTTGTCAGTTAACTCAGATTGATAGTTAACTCAGGTTGTCAATTAATCAGGTTGTCAGTTAACTCAGGTTGTCAGTTAACTCAGGTTGTCAGTTAATCAGGTTGTCAGAAGACACAGGTTTAAAAGCATTATTTACTGACTACTTGATGTCACACATGTAACAAGCGTTACTATAGTTATACATACTACATTGATCATCGTTTTCGTCCGAGTTGTCACCGCAGTCGTCAGACCCGTCACATTGCCAGCCGCGCGGGATACACTTGTTGGTGCCACATTTGTACTGCCACGCCTCACAGCGTCGCTCGTCACACGCCTCCTCATCCGACATGTCACCACAGTCATCAACCAGGTCACAGACACGGAACCCATACGTACAATTCTTATTGCGACATTCAAACTGTCCTGGGGTGCAGTGTTTTGGGGCTGAAATTAATCCACATTAACGACATGAACGATAAATATCATCAGTTGAGAGGGCCTTCACTCTTATTTTATAATCTGCGCTAATACTGTGGACAGAGTTGGTTGTTATCACAACAGTAACATCAAAGAGTTACCAATGACCTCACAGATCTATAACAGTGACCTCACAGATCTATAACAGTGACCTCACAGATCTATAACAGTGACCTCACAGATCTATAACAGTGACCTCACAGATCTATAACAGTGACCTCACAGATCTATAACAGTGACCTCACAGATCTATAACAGTGACCTCACAGATCTATAACAGTGACCTCACAGATCTATATCAAACAGTAACATCAGATATTAATTAGCGACATCAGACTTACGACAATCCTCTGGTTCATCTGATCCATCTTTGCAGTCTTCTTCGCCGTCACACTTCCACAGAGAAGGAATACAACGGTCATCAGAAATGCCACAACGAAACTGACCACTGGTGCAGTTAGCAATACAGGTGACTTGGTCCGGGGCCATCCGGAAGTTATCAGGACACTTACAGGAGAACTCCCGGCCCCCAGGGGCAATGAGGCAGAGATGGGAACACCCACCATTGTTGGTTCCACACGGGTTTGGACCTAGGAGGAAGAAAGTAAACATTATATCAACTCTTCCTCTATCCTGCCTGAGTTAACATGTCCATTGAAATTTTTTTTGTGATCTAAGAGAGCTCACTCTTCCCATATTCTGCCTGAGTTAACATGTCCATTGGACGTTTTTTTGTGATCTAAGGGAGCTAACTCTTCCTCCATTTTGCCTGAGTCGACATGTCCTTTGGAATGTTTTTGTGATCTAACGGAGCTAACTCTACCTCAATTTTGCCTGAGCTGTCATGTCCATTGGCACGTTTTATGGTCTAAGGGAGCTAACTCTTCCTCCATTCTGCCTGAGTTAACATGTCTATTGACCTGTTTGGTGTTCTAAGGGAGCTAACTCTCTCTTTCTTCTGCCTGAGTTAAATTCCATTGGACTGTTTTGTGATCAAAGGGAGCTAACTCTTCCTCCATTCTGCCCGAGTTGACATGTCAATTGGGCAGTTTTTTGTGATCTAACTGAGCTAACTCTACCTCCATTTTGCCCAAGTTATCATGTCCATTGGAAAGTTTTTGAGATCTAAGGGAGCTAACTCTATCTTCTTTCTGCCTAAGGGAGCTAACTCTACCTTCTTTCTGCCTGAGAGGGTGGTAAATGTGCATGTCCATTGGTCGGTGTGTTGTGTTCTGAAGCCTGGTGTGGTTTGCTCCTGTAAACTTGTTAGCCTTCTCTATAGACATATGATTCCAGTCGGTCCAGTACATCCAGTCCTCAAACACGGTGATCGCGAAGGGGTGTGGCACCGTGGCCTGCATCACAATGTTACGGTCAGTGCCGTCCACTTTAGCGTATCTACAACAGCAGCAATGGTCAGAATAAACTGGTACATATTACTTAAAGGATATTTAAATTTAGCTAGATCACTGGACAGGTAAAATTCAACAAATACATACATATACCCTGTTATTACACTTATATCATGATATAATGTATACATATACCCAGTTATTACACTAATACCATGATATAATGTATACATATATCCTGTTATTACACTAATACCATGATATAATGTATACATATATCCTGTTATTACACTAATACCATGATATAATGTATACATATACACTTTTATTACACTAATACCATGATATAATGTATACATATATCCTGTTATTACACTAATACCATGACATAATGTATACATATATCCTGTTATTACACTAATAACATGATATAATGTATACATATACACTGTTATTACACTTATACCATGATATAATGTATACATATACCCTGTTATTACACTAATACCATGATATAATGTATAACTCATGTGTTTACTGTCAAGTCTTGAAAAAACAACAACAACAAAACCCAAACAGTGATAGTTACGGTATAAAGGTACACACTAGTTCACACATACATTGCTGGAACACACACACACAAAGTTAAGAAATCTACTTTAATACTTCTCCCTTACTCGATGTAGTCGAGGTGGGCATCGCCCCACCACAGGTGAGACGTCTCGTAGTCAATGGTGAGAGCATTCGGCCAGCCAAGTTTGTTGGTGATGACTTTACGAGGGTTCGAGCCGTCCATTCCGATACAGCCAATGTAGGGCGAGAGACTCCAGTCTGTCCAGTAGGCGTAACTATAGCAACACAAAGGTCACATGTTAAGCAATCTTTACCCTAGTATATATATAAATCGCTTGGTGAACTTGATAATTATAAGCAGTAAATGGACTATGTAATGACAGGGTGAGGTTACTGCACATCAACAAGCCTAAAGCCATCGATTCACAGGAAAAGTATCCTTATTCAGGATACTGATATTAATGGATTCACCTCTGAAATTTCAAAATGAACTATTCCAACCTATGAATTGGAAGAATTCAAATGCGTTTTCAGGGGTGATGACTTAAATGATTGTCAGCTCTTTGCATCAAATTATGAAACAACCACACTTGTTAAGGTTCTGTGGTTTCTAGGAAGCCAACAGCTAAAATATCAATAGTTTTCTTAGTAGGAAGGTCTTAATATATATTTTTGATTAAATAGAGAATTTTTTTATTAGTTAGATACAGGGTTACATTGAGGGTTATACTAAATTTAGTGGCATCAACACGGTTAGTGTGTCAGGAAAAAGCTGAACAATCTAGGACAAAATGTCAAACAAGAAGTAGAAGTTGTGAACATGAGTGTTAATTGCGTTTTGTAGTAATTCAAAAGAAATGAAGCCTGCAAAGAGTTATCAAATTCTATTTATAGTAACAGTGACCTCGTTTTAACCACAGAGGTAGTGGTGCTTGTGAATAAGTATGTGAAGTTGTATGAAGACTGGACAAGAAATCTGTAGAATGATGAAGTTATTAGGATACTTACAAATGTACACAAATGTACACAAATGTACCGCCTCATCAGCTCGTTGTGAGAAAATAAACAGACCATAAAACCGTAACCTACCCATTGGCCGGATCGACCACGATGGCCCGCGGACTCTTCACAAAGCCACGACGAATCAGTGCCAGGCGATTAGTGCCGTTCGTCTCCGTGACAAACATCGATGATCGCTTACTGTCCACCCAATAAATCTTTCTACAAAAAAGTATTGTCACATGGTCTGTTACATCATTGATAGAACAGCCATTAGTTAACCTAGAAGTAATGATCCCAACAAATACACGGATCATAATGTCGTATTAAAATACACGGATGGTAATGCCGTATTAAAATACACAGATCGTAATGTCGTATTAAAATACATGGATCATAATGTCGTATTAAAATACACGGATCATAATGTCGTATTAAAATACACGGATCATAATGTCATATACCATCATGTATAGTATATACACACAATTTGTTAAAATCACTTAAATCACTGAAATTCCTTAAATCATTATACTAAAGACATTACAAAGAATGATATAATTTTCCAATTTCTTAACCCTTTTTAATTGCAAACAAGAGGTCTAGAGGACCTGTCTCACTAAAATTTGGACAATATCTTGCCATTCTTTTAAAGAACTAAATTTCACTATTGGACCCTGTCCCTCTGCCCCCAAAGGAGCCAGGCTCTACATTTATACAGATGATTGCATTCATCTAAGCCTGTTTCAGACCAAATATGGAATAAACTCTTCCAAAACTAAAGAGAATGAAGCTGGGTTTTAAAGAAGAAATTTCCCCTCTTTTGCCCCACACCTCAGGCCTCTAAGGGGGGCAGATTCACAGTTTACAAAAAATTCATTTCCCTTCATCCAAGGATGTTTCGGACCAAATGTACAATAAATCTGGGCAGGTCAGCTAAACCAAGTATAATAAGTTAGCATACTTTGCAATCCAATCCATCGCCATGCCTTCAGCCCCCGTGATGTCATGCTTTATGATAGCCTCTTTCCCAGTTCCGTTGAGATACATGCGATACATTTTTTTTGCCTTGACGTCGGTGAAGTAGAGTCGATCCTCAGCGTAGTCGAAGTCTAGCCCTACCACACTGTCGAAGCCCTGGGCCACGCGCCGGTAGTGCTTACCGTCGATAGAAAGTTCCCTGATGTAATACTTGTTTGTGAAGATTAACCATGGCTTGATGTCTGACAACAAATTCAGGAAACTGTTCAAGACATATTCTGTCTAATCAGTGAGGCAAGATTTCAAGCTTTAGACAGATTCTGTATAAGCCATCAAAACTTGTTTCCGTATACATACTATTCCTTTGTACGTTGTTATGTAATTTACTTTGGAATGAAATAAAAGATTGAATTAAGCTTTAATTTTTTATTTTTTTCACAATTTTCATTGGCTTTGAAGAATAAAAAATACAATTATTTTAAGAACGGTAGATTATTTAAAATCAGAAAATATTTTCAATCAGTGGACACACAGAATGTATGTACATAAATTTACTTTTTATTTTCAAGATACTGTCAGTATTCATAAACTCATGATACAGTACACAAAAAGTTTTGAAATTTTGATACTTTAGCCCTGAAGACTGTCGAAATCTACTCACTGTCGTTCTTCTTACAGAACCGCATGTTTCCTGTTTTGGAGTAGCCCTCGTTACATTTACAGGTGTAATTTCCAGGTGAGTTCAAACACCCCTGGCTACAGACCCCTGGCACCTCTTTACATTCATCAATATCTACAGTGACACGGAGAAACAAATCTATATTTATCAGGAAGCAACTCATTATCATCAGAATCGAAGTCTTTTTACCGCAACAAAGGGAAGCTACTCTATATTAATCGGAAATAAATTAAAAAACGTAACATTTATCAGGGACAAACCGAAGTATTTTTCATCATCATAATCTTCTTTTTATTTAACTTAAACAAAGAGTAGTAATTGTTATTAATTGAAAAAAATATTGACTCTTATTTCCAAGTTTCTTTTAAAAACAACTGAATCAATTAATAATCACATAGTACAGATAATTTAACACACAATTCTTGAAGCATGTATTTCACACAAGCAGATTCTGAAAAGCCACAAAGTGTAACCATGGGAGGTACAATGTTCAGAGCATTCTATTATACTGAAGATCCTTGTTTATGAAGATCATCTTTCAAGTTATATTGCTTTTTAGTGATTATTTTTCAAGCAAGTGAGAAACTATTTATCAACTAAGAACATTTCTGGGTACTTGAGGTCAACTACAGGAAACCAATAAGTCCTGACAACATTTTTACTAGAACAATTTGGACCAAGCTTAACCGTTACCTCGACAGGAGATCTTGTCATTCCTAAGGGTGTAACCAGGGTAACAGTCACATCTAAAGCTGGTAATGGAGTCAACACATTTCTGTTCACACTGGTTCATGTCATCCTGACTGCATTCATCAATGTCTGAAGGTCAAGGTCATACGCCATCAAGGTCATATATCAAATTTACTGAGAAAACTACGTAATTATATACAAACCATTAAAGTAATACACCATCAATGTCACATATCAAATTTACGTAGACTAGATACACACCATAAAATGAATGCAAAGACAAGTATTGAGATAAAGGTCAGAATCTTAACTGGCCTAACACTTATAAGTACCACACTAATTTTGACGGTGACTACTTAC
The DNA here is from genome assembly GCA_947623455.1 of Mimachlamys varia. Classification (NCBI taxonomy): domain Eukaryota; kingdom Metazoa; phylum Mollusca; class Bivalvia; order Pectinida; family Pectinidae; genus Mimachlamys; species Mimachlamys varia. The sequence continues at coordinate 33,084,195 of OX392543.1, forward strand.
AGCACCTGTCCTCGTCCGACTCGTCCCCACAGTTATCTACCTTGTTACACACAAGTTGGTAGTCAATACAGATGGCGTTGGCACATTTAAACTGGCCGTCAGGACACCTGGGTTTTTCTGTGGCAGCAGCTGCAAATCAAAAGTAAGCAATTATCCCAGGTAGCTCTTGGTGATAGACCACATACATGTAGATCTTCATTTGTTCTTAAAAGTTGGATCTTTTCACTTCTATTCTCTTACATATATATTTAATCTTAATCATATGCCATTCTATTCAGCTATTTAGTTTTCTAGACCATTCCCAAATAAACCCTGGTTGTTAATAGGCCGTAAAACAAAATAAACCAAACCAAAACCCAAACAAATCAAAGAGAACACTACTAGAGACCAAGGGAACCGCAGTAAATTTAGGAAAAATGTATTTTTCAAGAAATAGCCGAAACAAATTTCAAGGTAAAAATCCAAGATGGCTACTTATCGGTCATTTGTTTTTGGATCAGTTTGAAACTGAACAATGCACAACTAGAAACCAAGAAGAACCTGCATATGAAACTTCAGAAAAATCCAATCCAGCACAAACTATTACTGTCAAAATCCAAGATGGCTGCCAGTCGGCCATATTATTTTTCCGGGCTTCATGAAACTAAAACAATGCACAACTATGTACCATTAGAGGAACCTTCATATGAAATTTGAAAAGTTCCATTTAATACTTGTCAAGAAATTATGTCAACAATCTATTGCTGTCAAATCCAAGATTGCTGCCAGATATCGACTAATGTTTTTCTGATCGATCTGAAAATCGGACAATGTGCAACAAGGGGCCAAGGGGAACCTTAACCCGAAATTTGAAATGTTCCAGTTTTTGCCTTCACACTCATCTGCTAGTTTTATTTATATAGTGGGTAACAGACGCAGCACAAATGTAAATAAACTAAAGGAAAAGAATTTCATTTTTTATAACTACCATACGCCTATTTTAGTCTCAGTGGGCCATAAGTCTCTTTCTCTATTAAACTGCTGGAATACTCTGAACCAAATTGAGGACAGTCCCTTCAATAGTATGTAAGAAGGATTTTTAAAGATTTCAACCTTTAATTGACTGTGCTGGGTCTCATCCCTCTGATAAAGCATAATAAACTGTACATAAACTCATTCATCCCTGAAAATTGATTTTATGAATTATTCCAAACCTTTGATTTGGAAGAGTACAAATATGTCTACAGGGGTGATGGGTAAAACATACTATTTCTCCCATTTTACTGTCAGGTAACTAGGATACCAAAACCCTACACAGAGATAGAGAAATGATACAAACCACAGCGTGCTGCCTTCTCGTCAGAACCATCTGAGCAGTCCTTGGCCCCGTCACACACGTATGACTGGGGGATACAGCGTTTGTCAGAACACGTGAATTTACCAGCACCACACTCCGGATAATCTGTCGCAAAACAGTTGGATCATAATCAGTGTGTCCGACCGAGATGTTATGATAAAACGTTAACATACATAATAGTTGTAACAGGAAGGTCGTTGAGCTAAAGGTCGATTACCCAGATCGGCGGAAAATGAGTCGTTTTCCTGATTATGATTTATGGTTATCATACTAATTCTATGATCAATGTAATAATTCGAACACTATCAAAATCAACATGTTAAAAATATTTTATGTAAAGAATGCATTATATATGATATAAGGGAAGCATGTAAAGCTGAAGTGAGAACCCCCACCCCTTTTTTTGCTCAATCTCCATTCAGCTGTACAGTACAAGACTTCCGAGTTTGTCGATGTAGTTTGACACCACTAAGGACTCTCCCTGCCCTTACTTTCCAGTGGCAATATAAAATCTGAAATTGTCTCCCTTTAAATGCCTGTACTAAGCTTATTGACTTTACCACACGTCTCCCTGCCCTAACTTTCCAGTGGCTATATAAAATCTGAAATCGTCTCTCTTTAAATGCCTGTACTAAGCTTATTGACTTTACCACACGTCTTCGGTTCATCAGAGTCGTCCCCACAGTCGTTGTCATGGTCGCAGTAGAACCGATGCGCTATACAGATACCGTTGGCACACTTGAATTGGCCCGGCTGGCAGGTAACCAGGGCACAGTTGCCCGTCTCATCTTCACCGTTGAGACAGTTCTTCACACCATCACACACGTAGCGTTTGTCAATACAGGCGTAACGCCCGCGTTTCTTGTTTGACGCACATGTGAAGGAATCAGCTGGACAATTAACATCAACTGCAGAATAAAATGGGAACATTTCTTATAACAACATATATACATTATGACATCAGAATATATTTCTCTACACTATAGCCTAAAATCAAAATTAAATATTCATTGAATGTGTAGAGGCCAAATGAAAGGTCATAGTTTGAGGAATGAGGAAAGAAGTCTCGAATAAAGGTCAGAGTGATTTACAATGGACCATCAATATAGGTCACAGTGATTTACAATGGACCATCAATATAAGTCACAGTGATTGACAATGGACCATCAATATAGGTCACAGTGATTTACAATGGATCATCAATCGGGGGGGGGGGGGGGGGAGTTGAGGAGATGTATGGTAAAAACTGTAAAGGTTTCTACAAGACCTTCCCAAACCTTATTCATTTGGGATAATTTTCAGCCCTGGGGTGGGGGATTTTGTGGAGTAAGGGTGTATAGTTATTCCCCTGTAACATCCTGATCAACTTCTGAACTTGATAAGATGAAAATGAGGTGGGGGGGGGGGGGTGTACTTTTTGGTCAGGGGTATAAAAAGTATCCGGATATTTTTTATGCAGGAGGTACATTTTATGCATGACACCGGGTTACCATTGCAACCAAAAGTCTGCATTTAATAGCCTGCATGTATATCTACATATGGTCTGTAACCCTACCATTTACCTGAAGTTTTACAGAAATTGGTTCACTGGTGTAGGATGACACAAGATCCTGTTGATTTGACCTGGTTACCAAGCTAACCTAAATTTCTGTTAAATAAAATCTGCTTGCATATGTACACATTCGTAACATTCCTGTGCAGTTCCATTAAATTCTGTTCATAGGTTTAGGAGGAATTGTCCTGACAAAGTTTTTCACAAGAATTTGGGTACTGGGACCTAGTTACCATGGCAACTAAACTTTCTGAAGAAAAATATCCTGCATGCACATTCACACAGGGTCCCTAGCATTCCTGTGTAGTTTCACTTGAATCGGTTCACGGGTTGTCTGTACAAAATTTCCTCAAAAAAACCAACCAAGTATTGTAATTTGGTTACCATGGCAACCAAAATTTTAAAATTTTAGATACTTGGATAACTCTAAATTTTCCAAAGGTCCTGATTACTTGGAGATGAAGGTCAACTGTTTTAACTTGTGACACTTTCCTTTCCTCATATGGAAAACACAGTATAAGAGGGAGGATACACATGCTACACAGTAGGCCTATAAGAGAAATGTTGCGGAAAAAGTTCAGTGGACGAAGAGATAAACAAGAAGAATAATGGAATTGTCATCATCAAACCACGAACCAGAGTATAAAGGTGTAGCCGACCACTAACGTACCACAGTTAAGTCCTTTCTCCTCATCACTGTTATCTCCACAGTCATCATCTCCGTCACATACCCATCGTCTCGAGATACACTTCTTGTTGTTACACACAAACTGGGTCCCCAGGCAGGCCGAGCTGTTGTTGGCTGTAACATAACACTTAACTCTAGTGACAGGCTGAGCTGTTGTTGGCTGTAACATAACACTTAACTCTAGTGACAGGCCAAACTGTTGTTGGCTGTAACATAACACTGAACTCTAGTGACAGGCCAAACTGTTGTTGGCTGTAACATAACACTGAACTCTAGTGACAGGCTGAGCTGTTGTTGGCTGTAACATAACACTGAACTCTAGTGACAGGCTGAGCTGTTGTTGGCTGTAACATAACACTTAACTCTAGTGACAGGCTGAGCTGTTGTTGGCTGTAACATAACACTGAACTCTAGTGCCAGGCTGAGCTGTTGTTGGCTGTAATATAACACTGAACTCTAGTGACAGGCCGAGCTGTTGTTTTCTGTAACATAACATTGAACTCTAGTGACAGGCTGAGCTGTTGTTGGCTGTAACATAACACTGAACTCTAGTGACAGGCCGAGCTGTTGTTGGCTGTAACATAACACTGAACTCTAGTGACAGGCCAAACTGTTGTTGGCCGTAACATAACACTTAACTCTAGTGACAGGCTGAGCTGTTGTTGGCTGTAACATAACACTTAACTCTAGTGACAGGCCGAGCTGTTGTTGGCTGTAACATATAACACTGAACTCTAGTGACAGGCCGAGCTGTTGTTGGCTGTAACATAACACTGAACTCTAGTGACAGGCGAGCTGTTGTTGGCTGTAACATAACATTGAACTCTAGTGACAGGCCGAGCTGTTGTTGGCTGTAACATAATACTGAACTCTAGTGACAGGCCGAGCTGCTGTTGCCTGTAACATAACACTGAAATCTAGTGACAGGCTGAGCTGTTGTTGGCTGTAACATAACACTGAACTCTAGTGACAGGCTGAGCTGTTGTTGGCTATAACATAACACTGAACTCTAGTGACAGGCCGAGCTGTTGTTGGCTGTAACATAACACTGAACTCTAGTGACAGGCCAAACTGTTGTTGGCCGTAACATAACACTGAACTCTAGTGACAGGCTGAGCTGTTGTTGGCTGTAACATAACACTTAACTCTAGTGACAGGCCGAGCTGTTGTTGGCTGTAACATATAACACTTAACATTGAACTCTAGTGACAGGCCGAGCTGTTGTTGGCTGTAACATAACACTGAACTCTAGTGACAGGCCGAGCTGTTGTTGGCTGTAACATAACACTGAACTCTAGTGACAGGCGAGCTGTTGTTGGCTGTAACATAACATTGAACTCTAGTGACAGGCCGAGCTGTTGTTGGCTGTAACATAATACTGAACTCTAGTGACAGGCCGAGCTGCTGTTGCCTGTAACATAACACTGAAATCTAGTGACAGGCTGAGCTGTTGTTGGCTGTAACATAACACTGAACTCTAGTGACAGGCTGAGCTGTTGTTGGCTGTAACATAACACTGAACTCTAGTGCCAGGCTGAGCTGTTGTTGGCTGTAACATAACACTGAACTCTAGTGACAGGCCAAACTGTTGTTGGCCGTAACATAACACTTAACTCTAGTGACAGGCTGAGCTGTTGTTGGCTGTAACATAACACTTAACTCTAGTGACAGGCCGAGCTGTGGTTGGCTGTAACATATAACACTTAACATTGAACTCTAGTGACAGGCCGAGCTGTTGTTGGCTGTAACATAACACTGAACTCTAGTGACAGGCCGAGCTGTTGTTGGCTGTAACATAACACTGAACTCTAGTGACAGGCAAGCTGTTGTTGGCTGTAACATAACATTGAACTCTAGTGACAGGCCGAGCTGTTGTTGGCTGTAACATAATACTGAACTCTAGTGACAGGCCGAGCTGTTGTTGGCTGTAACATAACACTGAACTCTAGTGACAGGTGAGCTGTTGTTGGCTGTAACATAACACTGAACTCTAGTGACAGGCGAGCTGTTGTTGGCTGTAACATAACACTGAACTCTAGTGACAGGCCGAGCTGTTGTTGGCTGTAACATAACACTGAACTCTAGTGACAGGCCGAGCTGTTGTTGGCTGTAACATAACACTGAACTCTAGTGACAGGCCAAACTGTTGTTGGCTGTAACATAACACTGAACTCTAGTGACAGGCTGAGCTGTTGTTGGCTGTAACATAACACTGAACTCTAGTGACAGGCTGAGCTGCTGTTGCCTGTAACATAACACTGAAATCTAGTGACAGGCTGAGCTTTTGTTGGCTGTAACATAACACTGAACTCTAGTGACAGGCTGAGCTGTTGTTGGCTGTAACATAACACTGAACTCTAGTGACAGGCTGAGCTGTTGTTGGCTGTAACATAACACTGAACTCTAGTGACAGGCCAAACTGTTGTTGGCCGTTAATAACACTGAACTCTAGTGACAGGCCGAGCTGTTGTTGGCTGTAACATAACACTGAAATCTAATGACGGGCCGGGCTGTTGTTGGCTGTAACATAACACTTCACACTAAACTCTAGTGACAGGCCGAGCTGTTGTTGGCTGTACATAACACTGAACTCTAGTGACAGGCCGAGTTGTTGTTGGATGTAACATAACACTTAACTCTAGTGACAGGCTGAGCTGTGGTTGGCCGTTAATAACACATAACACTGAACTCTAGTGACAGGCCGAGCTGTTGTTGGCTGTAACATAACACTGAACTCCAATGACAGGCTAAGATGGGGTTGGCCGTTAATAACACATAACACTTAACTCTAGTAACAGGCCGAGATGTTGTTGGCTGTAACTTAACACTTAACTCTAGTGACAGGCTGAGCTGTTGTTGGCCGTAACATAACACTTAACTCTAGTGACAGGCCGAGTTGTTGTTGGCTGTAATATAACACTGAACTCTAGTGACAGGCCGAGCTGTTGTTGGCTGTAACTTAACACTTAACTCTAGTGACAGGCCAAGCTGTTGTTGGCCGTAACATAACACTGAACTCTAGTGACATGCCGAGCTGTTGTTGGCTGTAACATAACACTGAACTCTAATGACGGGCCAGGCTGTTGTTGGCTGTAACGTAACACTTAACTCTAAACTCTAGTGACAGGCCGAGCTGTTGTTGGCTGTAACATAACACTGAACTCTAGTGACAGGCTGAGCTGTTGTTGGCTGTAACGTAACACTGAACTCTAGTGACAGGCCGAGCTGTTGTTGGCTGTAACATAACACTTAACTCTAGTGACAGGCGAGCTGTTGTTGGTTGTAACATAACACTGAACTCTAGTGACAGGCCGAGCTGTTGTTGGCTGTAACATAACACTGAACTCTAGTGACAGGCGAAACTGTTATTGGCCGTAACATAACACTTAACTCTAGTGACAGGCCGAGCTGTTGTTGGCTGTAACATATAACACTTAACACTGAACTCTAGTGACAGGCGAGCTGTTGTTGGCTGTAACATAACACTAAACTCTAGTGACAGACTGAGCTGTTGTTGGCTGTAACATAACACTGAACTCCAGTGACAGGCTGAGCTGTTGTTGGCCGTAACATAACACTTAACTCTAGTGACAGGCCGAGTTGTTGTTGGCTGTAACATAACACTGAACTATAGTGACAGGCCGAGTTGTTGTTGGCTGTAACATTACACTGAACTCTAGTGACAGGCCGAGCTGTTGTTGGCTGTAACTTAACACTTAACTCTAGTGACAGGCTGAGCTGTGGTTGGCCGTTAATAACACATAACACTGAACTCTAATGACTGGCCGAGCTGTTGTTGGCTGTAACATAGCACTGAATTCTAGTGACAGGCCGAGCTGTTGTTGGCTGTAACATAACACTGAACTCTAGTGACTGGCCGAGCTGTTGTTGGCTGTAACATAACACTGAATTCTAGTGACAGGCCAAGCTGTTGTTGGCTGTAACATAACACTGAACTCTAGTGACAGGCCGAGCTGTTGTTGGCTGTAACATAACACTGAATTCTAGTGACAGGCCGAGCTGTTGTTGGCTGTAACATAACACTGAACTCTATTGAAAGGTCGAACTGTTGTTGGCTGTAACATAACACTGAACTCTAGTGACAGGCCGAGCTGTTGTTGGCCGTTAAATTCACTTTTCACTTAACTCTTGTGATGATTAGAAATATCACTAACCAGAAAATGTAAATAAGACATGAATGGCCCTGGTGCCATGTGAAATAAGTTTCAGCATTTGATGGTCTACAAAACATTACAAGCACTTTGACCTTATAATCCTGAAACATGAACCCATTCGACATGTCAAAATATGTTGATGAAACGATTGACGATTTTCTATATTTAGCAACCTTAGCCTTGAACTTGGGACGCTGAAACACCCCGATGTAGATGGATATCTGTACTTAACCTAAATTATACAACCCACCATAGAATGATGTTGTTACATGTAGGTGGTTACATTGAATTAGAATGTGGTGTGAGGGGACAACACTGTACATTCCTCCTATTTTATGGCATGGAAATCTGCACTTTGACCCTTGCGTACATTTGACCTTAATCGTTACTTACCACAAGTGGAAGGTTCATCTTCCCCTGCTCCACAGTCATCATCTCCATCACAGTACCACGACCCCGGGATACACTTGAGTGACTTTGTACAGTAGAATTGACCTGCAACACAACAAGGTCACACTTGGTGTTTTTTGTATAAAAGAACTAATCTAAAACACAATTAACCAGAAGTCACCCTTAGGTGATTTTGAATAGCAGAACTTATGAATCTAAAACACAATAGGGTCATACTTGGGTGATTTTATACAGTAAAAGTTATCTAAAAGAAAACCAGGTCACACCTGGGTGATTTTGAACAGTAGAACTTATCTAAAACACAACCAGGTCACACCTTGGTGATTTTGTACAGTAGAACTTATCTTGAACACAACCAGGTCGCACTTGAGTGATATTGACCAGTAGAACTTATCTTGAACACAACCAGGTCACACCTTGGTGATTTTATACAGTAGAGCTTGTCTAAAACACAACCAGGTCACACTTGAGTGACCTTAAATACCCCTGGTCAGATGTAAAATAGGACTACAAATTCTAAACTCATTGGACTTGCTGACTTTAAGGAACAAAGTGGGATCTGGCTTTCATGAACCGAAATGGGTAGGATTTCCGACAGAGATATACATTTTGTTTGAGGAAAAATTGTTAAAGCAGTCTGCCCCTCGAATTCCCAGTTTAGTGCTAGCAAGCAAAAGGAAGTTACCACAAAAACTTGTGTGAGCAGCAAACCTGGTAGATAGCTAACAAGAGGCCCAGAAGGCCTGTATAGACAGATAAAAACCCAGAAATAGCATCAGACACACCTCTAGGACACGTGACTTTACGACAGAAGAGAGGGTTTTCATCCGAGTTGTCGCCGCAGTCGTTATCTCCGTCGCACAGGTACTGACGCGCCAGACACACGTTACTGTTGGGACACTTTGTCTCGCCTGAGGCACACGTCTTCTCCGCTGTAAATATTACATAAGTCAGATGTCACTTTAATAACAAGAATCAGTGCTTGTTAATGTCCGATTAAGTAATGGCAAAATCAACCTGAATCAGTAATTAAAGAATTTACTCTTTAATCAAGTATTTGGGACTCATTGAGGGCCTAGTGCATTGTGGGAGTTCTCTTAATAGGGTGAACAATTAATATTCCAACGAGGATGAAAATTAAAAAATACATTAGCATGACACCATTTCTTAAAGTTGCATTTGATTGGCTAAGCTTTGTACTCACGACAATTTGACTCGTCTGTGCGGTTGCCATCGCGACAGTTGTCGATTCCATTACATACTAAGTTTTTGTTGATACATCGAGAGTTACTACAGGTAAATTCGTCACTGCCACACGCCTTGTAGTCTACAACAGGACATCAAATATCAATCAACACTGCCACGCGCCTTGTAGTCTACAACAGGACATCAAATATCAATCAACACTGCCACACGCCTTATAGTCTACAACAGGACATCAAATATCAATCAACACTGCCACGCGCCTTGTAGTCTACAACAGGACATCAAATATCAATCAACACTGCCACACGCCTTGTAGTCTACAACAGGACATCAAATATCAGTTAACACTGCCAAACGCCTTGTAGTCTACAACAGGACATCAAATATCAGTTAACACTGCCACACACCTTGTAGTCTACAACAGGACATCAAATATCAGTTAACACTGCCACACGCCTTGTAGTCAACAACAGGACATCAAATATCAGTTAACACTGCCAAACGCCTTGTAGTCTACAACAGGACATCAAATATCAATCAACACTGCCACACGCCTTGTAGTCTACAACAGGACATCAAATATCAATCAACACTGCCACACGCCTTGTAGTCTACAACAGGACATCAAATATCAATCAACACTGCCACACGCCTTGTAGTCTACAACAGGACATCAAATATCAATCAACACTGCCAAACGCCTTGTAGTCTACAACAGGACATCAAATATCAGTTAACACTGCCACACGCCTTGTAGTCTACAACAGGACATCAAATATCAATCAACACTGCCACAAGCCTTGTAGTCTACAACAGGACATCAAATATCAATCAACACTGCCACACGCCTTGTAGTCTACAACAGGACATCAAATATCAATCAACACTGCCACACGCCTTGTAGTCTACAACAGGACATCAAATATCAGTCAACACTGCCACACGCCTTGTAGTCTACAACAGGACATCAAATATCAATCAACACTGCCACACACCTTGTAGTCTACAACAGGACATCAAATATCAATCAACACTGCCACACGCCTTGTAGTCTACAACAGGACATCAAATATCAATCAACACTGCCACACGCCTTGTAGTCTACAACAGGACATCAAATATCAATCAACACTGCCACACGCCTTGTAGTCTACAACAGGACATCAAATATCAATCAACACTGCCACACGCCTTGTAGTCTACAACAGGACATCAAATATCAATCAACACTGCCATACGTCTTGTAGTCTACAACAGGACATCAAATATCAATCAACACTTCCTTAAATCATGATAGTAAACGCTCTGGACAGAAAGGGGTGACAGACATGCTGAGTAGTGTTATATTCATTGACACTTACCGGTAGTTAGAATTAAATCTCTCTAAGCATCATGTTTTATACTTCATGTTCTGTAAATCAATCCATTAAGCACAAAAAAATAAATGAAACAAGGGATGGGCACTTATTTATACTCAGAATATGGTGGGTGTGATTATTTAACATAACGTTTATAATAACAGTAAGAAGTAAACGTCTTATTGTCCATGTTTTATGCTGCATGGCATGTCTTAATATAAGGGGGTGGAGGGAGGGGTGTGTTAAAATGTTAAAAGATTGAATGCAGTATATTTCAAATGGTATTTTCTAGGTACCCTAGCATCATCATTTACTTGATTATTAGAAACTTAATCCAATTTCTATTTTGACCGTACCACATTCACGTTCATCTGAGTCGTCTTGGCAATCGTTGTCATGGTCACACCTATAGCGCGGAGGGATACATCTACCGTTGTCACATCGGAAGTAGGTCGGGTCACATGTGTGGGTGGCTGCAGTGATCAGAAACATGGTTTATAGTAAAACCAGGCAATAGTACGAGATATCACAACTAGAATGATCTCCCCTAGACTGATCATTGTTTATGCCCATTCAACCCTACATCTGAACCTTACAGAAACAGAGACTGGTCCAGGCCAGTTTATATATACATGTACATGGGTGTCACAAAATTTTATATTTTAGCAATATAATATCTAGGTTTATATTACATGGTTCTTTTCCTTTTCTACTTTGGGACCCAATTTTTCTATTGTAAATATATATATTTTCCATTTTAATTGTGGGATGGAGACTTAATGCCATATATATACAAGCCTTTGTAAAATGTCCTGAATAGTACTAGTCAATCACCCACAAATGAAAATTTGAAAGGTTGCAATTTTGACAGGGACAAAATGTATAAAACATAGACAAATCTCTATATATTACTGATAAATGTTAAGCTAGTTTACAGAAGAGTCTGTTAAAAAGATGAACATTGAGATTTCAAACTTTCAGATTTCTACAGTTGAACTTACCACACATGTTCGGGTTTTCATCCGAGCCGTCCTTACAGTCCTCGTCGGAGTCGCACACCCAGCGGTGACTGAGGCAGCGGCCATTAGCACACACGAAGTTCTGCGTTCCACACGTGTGATTTAGAGGGACACACGACTTGCTGTCCTCTCCCAAGGTCAAACCAATGTCACTACACTGGCATTCTGCCTTACCTTCAGGGGCAGGGTGGCAACTCTGGGCACAACCACCATTGAAGATCTGACACGGATCGGCAGTACCTGTGGACATTTGACAATAATACTACATGGTACAGCTGGATATCGTACCTACCTCTCACACAGTTCAGCAGTACCTGTGGACATTTGACAATAATACTACATGGTACAGCTGGATATCGTACCTACCCCTCACACAGTTCGGCAGTACCTGTGGACATTTGACAATAATACTACATGGTACAGCTGGATATCGTACCTACCCCTCACACAGTTCGGCAGTACCTGTGGACATTTGACAATAATACTACATGGTACAGCTGGATATCGTACCTACCCCTCACACAGTTCGGCAGTACCTGTGGACATTTGACAATAATATATACTACATGGTACAGCTGTATATCGTACCTACCCCTCACACAGTTGGGCAGTACCTGTGGACATTTGACAATAATATATACTACATGGTACAGCTGGATATCGTACCTACCCCTCACACAGTTGGGCAGTACCTGTGGACATTTGACAATAATATATACTACATGGTACAGCTGTATATCGTACCTACCCCTCACACAGTTCGGCAGTACCTGTGGACATTTGACAATGATACTACATGGTACAGCTGTATATCGTACCTACCCCTCACAAGGCTGCTAGAGACAAATCAAGATCAGGTGTAATACGGTATAGGCCACCTTCCCAACCATGTAGGATTTTTACAGGTACTACGGTTCAAGTTTTAAAATATAACTGCAGATTGATTCTTTGTTTGAAGTTATATGCCGTTAAAATATATTTGTAATGTTATTTATTTTACAACAAATAGGCAATAAGTTATTCAACTTACAAAAATCAATTTTGTTTGCCTGTATGTTAGCATGTCTTATTGTGAGAGGAAACCAGAGTACCCAGAGAAAACCCACCTGGTCGGGCAGGTGAACAAAACTCTTCACGTCTGATCAGGGAACGGAACCCCAGCCATTTTGGTGAAAAGTAAGTGTGCCACCATTTGACCAGCCATGATGGAATCATATAATGATAATATCCACTGATGGTGTGGGAGTAACAGAACAGAGATCAGATAAATTCTATTGTTTTTTCTGCCCCAAAGTCTCTCTACTCTGCTACATGTCCGACATTACTCACAGTAGTGTATACAAACCCTGTAGTTATGTTACCATGACAACGTACATTTCTGACGCTGACTTGAGAAAACGTTGATGCCCATTGGTCGATGAGTTATTCCCTCTTTCATCACAATCATGTTGGCCCCAGTATGTTTCTCTGCACGGTAAACCCCGTCTGTAAATAAACAGGTTATTTGTTGTAATGTATTGACCCTTACTATCATTAGGACATTTACCCATGATCAAGGCTGAATGATGATGTTGATGACAAAGTTTTACCTGCAGAGACTCTACACATCGTCCCTAATATTTTTGTGTAGTTTCATTGAAATTGGTTCACAGATATAGGAAATAATAGTTTTCCAGTCAAACCTTTCCACCAAAAACCTGTTTACAGTGACCTGGTTATCATGGCAACCACAAGTCTGCATGAAATAATCTGCATGCATGTCTACTCATGCAAGTTCATTGAAACTGGTTCACTCAGGTTTAGGAGTCGTGTGGTCAAAATTTTAACAAAAACCTGTTTATACAACCTGGTTACCACGCCAACCTAAAGTTCTGTTAAATAAAATCAAATCTGCATGCATTAATATCGTAACATTCCTGTGAGGTTCCATTGAATTCAGTTCATCGGTTTATAGGAGAATCGAGTTGTCCTAACAAAGTTTTCCACAAGAATTAGGGTATTGTGACCTAGTTACCATGGCAACAATTTTTTCTGCAGAAAAATACCCTGCATACACATTTACACATGGTCCCTAACATTCCTGTTTAATTTCACTTGTATCAGTTCTCAAGTTTATGAGGAGTTGTCTGGACAAAATTTCCTCAAAAAAAAAAAGAAAAAAAGAAGTATAGTAATCTGGTTACCATCGGAAAAAAGATTTTCCGACCTTATATAGATTATGCACATCTAACAAATTTTTTAAGGATTATTGCCACTAAATTTCCTTGAAATTCCTTCGGTAGTTTTGGAGGAGTAGCTGGTACATATGGCTGTGTCTACAAACGGATGGACAACCTGATTCCAGTATACCCCGCCCCTAACTTTGTTGTGGGAAGTATAATCATAATAGCAGAAATGTGACAATAATTGACATGATATCAAGTGAAATGTACTGTTCAAGTGCAAAACAAAAGAGAAAGTCTGATATATCTTTCTTCTGATTTACACTCTACACAACCAGCGTTTATATTCCACATTATAAATATTTACACTCTACACAACCAGCGTTTATATTCCACATTATAAATATTTACACTCAACACAACTAGCGTTTATATTTCACATTATAAATATTTACACTCAACACAACAAGTGTTTATATTTCACATTATAAATATTTACACTCAACACAACTAGCGTTTATATTTCACATTATAAATATTTACACTCAACACAACAAGTGTTTATATTTCACATTATAAATATTTACACTCAACACAACAAGTGTTTATATTTCACATTATAAATAATTACACTCAACACAACCAGCGTTTATATTTCACATTATAAATAATTACACTCAACACAACAAGCGTTTATATTTCACATTATAAATATTTACACTCAACACAACTAGCATTTATAATCACATTATAAATATTTACACTCAACACAACAAGTGTTTATATTTCACATTATAAATATTTACACTCAACACAACAAGTGTTTATATTTCACATTATAAATAATTACACTCAACACAACCAGCGTTTATATTTCACATTATAAATAATTACACTCAACACAACTAGCGTTTATATTTCACATTATAAATATTTACAGTCTATATAACTAGCATTTATATTTCACATTATAGATATTTATAGTCTACACAACAAGCGTTAATATTTCTCATTATAAATATTTACACTCAACACAACAAGTGTTTATATTTCACATTATAGAAATTTACACTCAACACAATTAGCGTTTATACTTCACATTATAGAAATTTACACACAACACAACAAGCGTTTATATTTCACATTATAGATATTTACACTCAACACAACAAGCGTTTATATTTCACATTATAGAAATTTACAAACAACACAACAAGCGTTTATATTTCACATTATAGATATTTACACTCAACACAACAAGAGTTTATATTTCACATTATAAATATTTACAGTCTACACAACTAGCGTTTATATTTCACATTATAAATATTTAACACTCAACACAACAAGCGTTTATATTTCACATCATAAATATTTACACTCAACAAAACAAGCGTTTATATTTCACATTATAAATATTTACACTCAGCACAACAAGTGTTTATATTTCACATTATAAATATTTACACTCTACACAACTAGCGTTTATATTTCACATTATAAATATTTACAGTCTATACAACTAGCATTTATATTTCACATTATAGATATTTATAGTCTTCACAACAAGCGTTTATATTTCACATTATAAATATTTACACTCAACACAACCAGCGTTTATATTTCACATTATAAATAATTACACTCAACACAACAAGCGTTTATATTTCACATTATAAATAATTACACACAACACAACTAGCGTTTATATTTCACATTATAAATATTTACACTCAACACAACAAGTGTTTATATTTCACATTATAAATATTTACACTCAACACAACAAGTGTTTATATTTCACATTATAAATAATTACACTCAACACAACCAGCGTTTATATTTCACATTATAAATAATTACACTCAACACAACAAGCGTTTATATTTCACATTATAAATATTTACACTCAACACAACTAGCATTTATAATCACATTATAAATATTTACACTCAACACAACAAGTGTTTATATTTCACATTATAAATATTTACACTCAACACAACAAGTGTTTATATTTCACATTATAAATAATTACACTCAACACAACCAGCGTTTATATTTCACATTATAAATAATTACACTCAACACAACTAGCGTTTATATTTCACATTATAAATATTTACAGTCTATATAACTAGCATTTATATTTCACATTATAGATATTTATAGTCTACACAACAAGCGTTAATATTTCTCATTATAAATATTTACACTCAACACAACAAGTGTTTATATTTCACATTATAGAAATTTACACTCAACACAATTAGCGTTTATACTTCACATTATAGAAATTTACACACAACACAACAAGCGTTTATATTTCACATTATAGATATTTACACTCAACACAACAAGCGTTTATATTTCACATTATAGAAATTTACAAACAACACAACAAGCGTTTATATTTCACATTATAGATATTTACACTCAACACAACAAGAGTTTATATTTCACATTATAAATATTTACAGTCTACACAACTAGCGTTTACATTTCACATTATAGAAATTTACACACAACACAACAAGCGTTTATATTTCACATTATAGAAATTTACACACAACACAACAAGCGTTTATATTTCACATTATAAATATTTACACACAACACAACAAAGTTTATATTTCACATTATAAATAATTACACTCAACACAACAAGAGTTTATATTTCACATTATAAATAATTACACTCAACACAACAAGAGTTTACATTTCACATTATAGAAATTTACACTCAACACAACAAAGTTTATATTTCACATTATGGAAATTTACACTCAACACAACAAGTGTTTATATTTCACATTATAAATATTTACACTCAACACAACAAGCGTTTATATTTCACATTATAAATATTTACAGCCTACACCGATATTCACTTGATAAACATTGTCCTGCAAACTAGAGTTATCATCTCATAATGTGCTAAACCTCTATGACTTTTGACAGCAATACATGTGGATGGACTAACATAACTACCAAAATGACAAGGTAATTCTACAGAATACCAAGAGAGTTTACAAAAATGTAAGTTTGTATGCCGAGAGTCCAATACTTACGGAGTGTCCAGTCAGTCCAGTATATGTAGTGTTTGTGGACAGTCATAGAGAAGGGATGTACAGTGGACTGGACGATGACCTCTCGGTATTGACCATTCAGATTTGACCGCTCTATACGGTCACGTAAAGCATCAGCCCAGTAGATCATGTCGCCATCGTAATCAATGCTCAGGCCGTTCGGCCAGCCAAGGTCCGTAGAAACAATTGTCTTGCGGTTATTTCCAGACATTGTAGCTCGTTCTATTTTAGGGAGACGTCCCCAATCTGTCCAGAACAGATACCTAACAACACAACAAAAGATGACACAAAAAATTACAAAAAATAATTATATACTGTTAACATACAAGAGGGATCTTGGTGCCCTATATAGACAATCTTTTTTTGTTCTTGAATTGTTCGATCTTTTCCTTTCTTTCCTCTTACTCGTATTTAATTTCAGTTCTATAAATTCTTAAGAAAAAGCCATATTAATTGAAAGACAAAAAAGGAACATATATATTCTTTTTAACAGTTTGGCAGTACCTGTGGACATAATACAGATAGAACAACTATAAGAACCAGCAGAATCTTATATACATATGAAATTAGAAATTTCATTTTCAAAACCATGATTGCCATCTGTCAGCCAATTTTTTCTTGGTCAGTCCCAAAATCAAAAGGGCACTACTAAGCACCAAGGGAAACATACAAATGAAAGGACTATGTAGGGTTTTGCCTGTTTTTGGCCCCCAAATCCATCAAATTTTAAATTTCATAATTGAACAATCAAATGATATTATTTCAAATATAGATTACATCCCTCATGCAATTGTAATAATATTTATTTGTTATTTGTGCTATGGTTGCCATGGTAACCATCCGAAATATGCATAAATTATGCAAATGTAAATATTTGGTCTATTTTGATCAATTTTTACATAGATTTTCACACAGCAACCATAGAGCGCATTCTTGAACAAAGTTTATATTTCTCCTAAAGATGTGGTATAAGTGCCCACATATTCTCATTTGATATTAAGTTTGTTCAAGAATGCGCTCAATAGTTTCTAATAGAAAAACTATTCAAAAAGTGGCCAAAATTGACTAAATGGTCAAATTTCCCTAATTTATGCATATTTGAGATGGTTTCCATGACAACCAGAGTTGAAACAACAAATAATTATTGTTTCAGTTTTATCAGGGATGTACTCCATATTTGAAATACATTAATTTGAGAGTTCAATAATCTGCTTCAAAATTTGATAATTTGGGGGCCAAAAAAGGCCCAAACCATATATAGTCCTTTGATAAAGATCCCTCCATATTTCTCAAGAAATAACAATAAGTTTTCATTGTCAAAATCCAAGAAGGCCGTCTCGTCTATCAGCCATTTTCTTTTTCTGATCGGTCCCAAAATTGAACAGGCAAAACTAATCACCAGGAAATATCTGCATACAAAATTTAGCAATGATCCATCCAGTACTGGAAATAGCCATAACAAACCACCACTTACAAATCCAAGATGGCCGCCTGTTGGCCATATTGTTTTAAGGATATATGGGTTTGTAAGGGAGATAACTCACCCTTTTCAGGGATGTACAGCCACTGTTGGTGTGTTTGTAAGGGAGATAACTCACCCTTTACAGGGATGTACAGTCACTACCTGTGGGTTTGTAAGGGAGATAACTCACCCTTTACAGGGATGTACAGCCACTACCTGTGGGTTTGTAAGGGAGATAACTCACCCTTTAGAGGGATGTACAGCCTCTGTCCATGGGCTTGTAAGGGAGATAACTCACCCTTTACAGGGATGTACAGCCACTGTCTGTGGGCTTGTAAGGGAGACAATTAACTCACCATTTGCAGGGATGTACAGCCACTGTCTGTGGGTTTGTATGGGAGATAAATCACCCATTACAGTGATGTACAGCAAATGCCCGTTGGTTTGTAAGGGAGATAACTCACCCTTTGCACGGATGTACAGTCACTATCCATAGGCTTGTAAGGGAGATAACTCACCCTTTGCAGGGATGTACAGCCACTGTCCGTGGGCTTGTAAGGGAGATAACTCACCCTTTGCAGGGATGTACAGCCACTACCTGTGGGTTTGTAAGGGAGATAACTCACCCTTTACAGGGATGTACAGCCACTGTCTGTGGGTTTGTAAGGGAGATAACTCACCCTTTACAGGGATGTACAGCCACTACCTGTGGGTTTGTAAGGGAGATAACTCACCCTGTACAGGGATATACAGCCTCTGTCCATGGGCTTGTAAGGGAGATAACTCACCCTTTACAGGGATGTACAGTCACTGCCGGTGGGTTTGTAAGGGAGATAACTCACCCTTTACAGGGATGTACAGTCACTGTCTGTGGGTTTGTAAGGGAGATAACTCACCCTTTACAGGGATGTACAGTCACTACCTGTGGGTTTGTAAGGGAGATAACTCACCCTTTACAGGGATGTACAGCCACTGTCTGTGGGTTTGTAAGGGAGATAACTCACCCTTTACAGGGATGTACAGCCACTGTCTGTGGGTTTGTAAGGGAGATAACTCACCCTTTACAGGGATGTACAGCCACTGTCTGTTGGTTTGTAAGGGAGATAACTCACCCTTTACAGGGATGTACAGCCACTGTCTGTGGGTTTGTAAGGGAGATAACTCACCCTTTACAGGGATGTACAGCTACTGCCCGTGGGTTAGCCACATTAGCGAGAGCGACCTTGTTTGTTGCATTGAAATCAAGGCTGAAGATGCGGCTAAGGAAGACGTCTGCCCAGTACATCTTTTGTCCTACCCAGTCAGTGGCCAGGCCCTCAGCTGTCACCGTCTTCTGTAGGCTCTCAAACGCTGCAACATAAACATATAATTAATTTCTGTAGGCTCTCTGTATTCTGCTTTATGGATACATATATCAATTATCACTTATGTCACAACTAATTAGGCCTACATTACAGTTAAATGACCTTGACCTAAATTTCACCTAAACAATTTGACCTTACATGTGATGTTGATTGTGTCTATGATGTCTTCTACTTCAGAGCTGTCAATCTTCACGCGGCTCAATTTGCGCCCAAGCACCTGAGAGAAGTAGATGTATTTATTGGCGTAATCAAAATCGACAGCGACGGCACCGCTGAGCTTCGTAATCGGTGGCAGTGGTGCAGAGTGGATGTCCGGGTCCAGGGATAACGTGATGATCTCGCTCTCCGACGCCACAATCAGGAAGTCAGAAGGAGCTGGAAAAATTCAACAGTTAAAATTTATCTCAGTCCAAAACAACACAATTTTCTCAACATTTATAACTTCAATCCTTTGTTATTCAGGACAAGATCTCTGGTCTGTACTTACCTCCACAGGTTTTGTTGTTTGTGACCAGATCTCTGGTCTGTACTTACCTCCACAGGTTTTGTTGTTTGTGACCAGATCTCTGGTCTGTACTTACCTCCACAGGTTTGTTGTTTGTGGCCAGATCTCTGGTCTGTACTTACCTACACAGGTTTTGTTGTTTGTGGCCAGATCTCTGGTCTGTACTTACCTCCGCAGGTTTTGTTGTGTGTGACCAGATCTCTGGTCTGTATACTTACCCCCACAGGTTTTATTGTTTGCGGCGAGGTCCCCGGTAGAACACATACATACAGGTTGTGTTTGGTTTGGTTTTGCAAAACACAGTTGTTCACATCCTCCATTGTCAGGGCCGGAGCAAGGATTCTCCACTGTAACAATGACCGGTTATGTTATATACTGTATTCCCCGTAATTAGCACCTCTTCCCCTATAAGCGTGTCCCTCCCTTTGCACATGTTTACGAGAAATAAATAGAACTGTAAGCCAATGGCTAACTAATATCCCCCCCAACACCTTTGCAATGAAAACTTTTATAAGGCAATGTTGATGACGAACTATTTTTTTTCTGCAGATACATGTACACACATCGTCCCTAACAATCCTGTGTTAAGTTTCATTGAAATTGGTCCACAGGTTTAGGAGTAAATTTCCTAACAAAATTTTCCAACAAAAACCTGTTTATAGTGAACTGATGACTATGGCAACCAAAACCTTACTTTAATATCCTGCATGCACATTAACACATGGTCCCTAATATTCCTGGGCAGGTTCACTTGATTCGTTTCACAGGTTTATGAGGACGGAGTTATCTCGACAAAATCCCCCCCCCCCCCCCCCCCCACCCCACAAAAAAAAAGAAGCATGTAAGTGACCATTTATGTACAAGTTCTCTGAAATTGATGACAACAATTTTGCACATCATGTAACTACCATATCTGCTCAAAATACATCATTATTATATATTATATACAGACTACATAAAAACGACATTTTTCGTCCAGATCCTAGTTTTGTTATCCTAATAAACGCCCCCGTTGAAACTAGTTTTTTAGGTACACTGAGTATTATCAATTAATCAGTATTATCTTTTTATGACAGGAAAATAAACTATAAAACATCTGCACACTAAAACTATTGGTCGGAATTGTTGGAGAGTGAGCAACAGCATCTTCGTTCATTTAAGAGGACAATTCTTAAATTAACCTGTACACAAACAGATCATCATACGAGGTGACTAATGTCCGACCATCCTTAAATAGGCTTTTTGTGTCCTCTCACTAATTAAGGATATTTGTAACCCTAAGGAGCCCCTATTTTGTAATCTGCCTTCTTTCTCTGGCAGGGTCGTAATTATAAACAATCGTATGAAAGGTAATTACATCTGATAACAGTAAATATACATAGATGTAGTATGCGTCTTCTAAGGCGGCTTTTAAATTTTTGCCTGTTTTGTAATGACAAACAAATAAGTCTCAAAAATGTTTAAAACTTGTGTTAAGTCACTTTCAAGCTTTCCTAAGAATCATAAATGTTCAATACTTGTGTCAAGTCACATTTAAGCTTTCCTAAGAATCACAAATGTTCAATACTTTTGTCAAGTCACATTTAAGCTTTCCTAAGAATCACAAATGTTCCATACTTGTGTCAAGTCACATTTAAGCTTTCCTAAGACTCAGAAATGTTCAATACTTGTGTCAAGTCACATCCAAGCTTTCCAAAGAATCACAAATGTTCAATACTACCTGTACGAAATGTTCCACCTGTAATCCGGGCGTTACAGAGGCGTAATTTACAAGGAATTCCAGGCGTGAATATGTTTACGCCTCCAATACAGAATAATGTTGTAGAGAGGCGAGAAACCAAGCGGGCTTGAGCAGGAAAAGGGGCGTAATTGGGCACTACATGTAAATGAGATGAGGCGTAAATTCTAAAAATTCCTGGCGTCATTTTATAAATTCCAGGTTTCATTTTCCTGTTGCACAGTAATTGTTTATATGGGTGTTCTTCACCAGGAATCTGAAAGAAATGTCCTAAAATTGCCAAAACTAAATCCAGTACCAATATTATCCAGGATTCCATTTTGTCACCATTTACATGTGTATTAATGTTCTCAAAATCACTTCAGCAATTATCATTTCAAAGAAAAATATAATACCCAAGTAAAACAGATCATTATAATAGTGACATTCATTACATGTTCATAATGGCTCCATTTTACAATTTAAAGATTAATCATACTGGTAAACATATAGCACATTTTACAAATCAAATTACACATTATTTAACAGGAATATATTATTGTTGAATGCATCCAATATACTATATGTTACATATTTAAACAGTTATCCACTCATGTATAGTGCAGTCTATATTATATAGTGACCAGCTAGTCTAAAATCCATTTCAGTTATAATTATGAATTTTGTGCTTTAGAAAACAATTTACATCAGACAAAGCATGCAATAATACTCTACATTACCTTATTAAACCTAGGATACAATCCCAAGATAAACTACAGTCTCCAATTGTACAAAATTCCATTGAATTATCTATCACACTCTGCAATTGCTTTACATCGTGTCAGCCATCTTTGTCAGTTGGGGAAAATGGAGGGAATTTACATCAACAGGAAATTCATCCAAAAGCCCCAAATTCCTTCTCAACTTAAAATGACGCCTCAGTTTCCGCCTCACCCTTTAAAATGATGCCGGTAATAATTTCCTAGAGGAGTTGTAATGTGGCAGGAATTTTTCTTAAATTACGTGTCCTGCTACATTACAACCGTAATTTTGATTTTCCAGGCGGAATCCATCTACTTTCCGCCTGTTTTACGGGCGTAATACGCCTTAACTTTTCATACAGGTTGTGTCAAGTCACATTCAAGCTTTCCTAAGACTCAGACATCTTCAAAACTTGTGTTCAGTCACATTCAAGCTTTCCGACAAATCACAAATGTTCAATACTTGTGTTAAGTCACATTCAAGCTTTCCTTAGACTCAGAAATGTTCAAAACTTGTGTTCAGTCACATTCAAGCTTTCCTACAAATCACAAATGTTCAATACTTGTGTCAAGTCACATTTAAGCTTTCCTAAGACTCACAATTATTAAATGTTCAATACTTGTGTTAAGTCACATTAAAGATTTCCTAAGACTCAGAAATATTCAATACTTGTGTTAATTATGTCACATTCAAGCTTTCCTAGGAGTCAGAAATGTTCAATACTTGTGTCAAGTCACTTTTAAGCTTTTCTAAGACTTAGAACTGTTCAATACTTGTATCAAGTCACATTCAAACTTTCCTAGGACTCAGAAATGTTCAATACTTGTGTTAATTATGTCACATTCAAGCTTTCCTAGGAGTCAGAAATGTTCAATACTTGTGTCAAGTCACTTTTAAGCTTTTCTAAGACTCAGAAATGTTCAATACTTGTGTCAAGTCACTTTCAAGCTTTCCTAAGACTCAGAACTGTTCAATACTTGTGTCAAGTCACATTCAAACTTTCCTAGGACTCAGAAATGTTCAATACTTGTGTTAATTATGTCACATTCAAGCTTTCCTAGGAGTCAGAAATGTTCAATACTTGTGTCAAGTCACTTTTAAGCTTTTCTAAGACTCAGAAATGTTCAATACTTGTGTCAAGTCACTTTCAAGCTTTCCTAAGTCTCAGAACTATTCAATACTTGTGTCAAGTCACATTCAAGCTTTCCTAGGACTCAGAAATATTCAATACTTGTGTTAAGTCACATTCAAGCTTTCCTAGGACTCAGAAATGTTCAATACTTGTGTCAATACACTTTCAAGCTTTCCTAAGACTCAGAACTGTTCAATACTTGTGTTAAGTCACATTCAAGCTTTCCTAAGACTCAGAAATGTTCAATACTTGTGTCAAGTCACATTCAAGCTTTCCTAAGACTCAGAAATGTTCAATACTTGGCCTCAGACCACAATAAAACTTCCGGGTCGTTGTTCACGAATTTAGTGCATAAGGACATTTCAGGTTGGTTACTAAATAATTTTTCCTGAATGACCTATGACAGATATGCACAGTTTCTTTACATAGAAATGTTAAACAATATCTATTCTAGTGATTAATTTTTGTTTGACACCGATATCAAGTTTGGTTTTGCAGCAAGACACAGTGAGAGATGAGGCTTGCGCATTGATATTTTGAGATTTTTTGTATTTTCCCCTGTAAATGAAGGGTGGTGACATTCAAATAAAAATATCTTTCTAAAATGCCGGTCATGAGGCACTTTCCAGCTCACTGTAGGTTCAGTTTGAATAGAACTACAATATCAAATAAGAACCAATAATAATTTTTTAAATATTTTAATTTTTGATTTTCTTTGGTAGTAACATATAGTACAAACAATTGTGGTCTGATGCCACTTGTGTCAAGTCACATTCAAGCTTTCCTAAGACTCAGTACATTACCTTTGGGCTGTTTGGAGGCATCAAACATGGCGATACTGCGCAGGTTGCTGATGCTGTTTCTCACAACTTGTGGGTCTAACACATTTTTCTTGTATATTTTAAATACCTACAGAATAAACATTAAACATTAGTCCAAGGTGGACCACAAGGGATTGAAATCATGACCAGTGTTTATAGACTCATTCACCTCCGGAATTTTGTAATGCATTATTCCAACTAGCTTTTAAATTCAAATGTATATTCAGGAGTGGATAACAAAGGGGAAATTCTTGACTTAAAGATAATGTTCACTATGACCACTTCATACCATACCCCAGTCCCTATATATTTTTCAGGTTACATAAATACTGAGATAACAGGTCTGTCTATGTAGATACCTTGTTGAGTTTGGAGTCGGCCCAGAAGATCTTGTTTCCTAGAATGGTGATGCTGATCGGGGACGGCAGGTTGGTTCGGATGTAAGATCGGTCCCCTCCAGTGTACGACACTTTCTGTTGAAACAAACAAACAATTATACTGTATTTATATATTTGGAGTTTTTCTCCAGGATCTCCTGTGTCCTCCACCACCAAAACCTAGCATGTCCTTAAATGACCCTAGCTGTTAATAGGACGTAAAACACAAACAAACCTTGCATGTCCTTAAATGGCCATAGCTGTTAATAGGACGTAAAACACAAACCAACATGGCACGCCCTTAACTTACCATAGCAGCTGCTGTTCATAGGACGTAAAACACAAACAAACCTGGCACGTCCTTAAATGACTATAGCTGTTTATAGGACGTAAAACACAAACAAACCTGGCACGTCCTTAAATGACTATAGCTGTTTATAGGACGTAAAACACAAACAAACCTGGCACGTCCTTAAATGACTATAGCTGTTGATAGGACGTAAAACACAAACAAACCTGGCACGTCCTTAAATGACCATGGCTGTTAATAGGACGTAAAACACAAACAAACATGGCATGTCCTTAAATGACTATAGCTGTTTATAGGACGTAAAACACAAACAAACCTGGCACGTCCTTAAATGACCATAGCTGTTAATAGGACGTAAAACACAACAAACCTGGCACGTCCTTAAATGACTATAGCTGTTAATAGGACGTAAAACACAACAAACTTGGCACGTCCTTAAATGACTATAGCTGTTAATAGGACGTAAACACAAACAAACCTGGCACGTCCTTAAATGACCATAGCTGTTAATAGGACGTAAACACAAACAAACCTGGCACGTCCTTAAATGACCATAGCTGTTAATAGGACGTAAAACACAAACAAACGTGGCACATCCTTAAATGACCATAGCTGTTAAAGGGACGTAAAACACAAACAACCCTGGCACATCCTTAAATGACCATAGCTGTTGATAGGATGTAAACACAAACAAACCTGGCACGTCCTTAAATGACCATAGCTGTTGATAGGATGTAAAACACAAACAAACCTGGCACGTCCTTAAATGACCATAGCTGTTGATAGGATGTAAACACAAACAAACCTGGCACGTCCTTAAATGACCATAGCTGTTGATAGGATGTAAACACAAACAAACCTGACACATCCTTAAATGACCATTGCTGTCAATAGGACGTAAAACACAAACAAACATGGCATGGCCTAAAACGACCATAGCTCTTAATAGGACGTAAACGCAAACAAACCTGGCATGTCCTGAAATGACAATAGCCGAAGAAGAGTGTAAACATACATATTTTAGTGCCAACACAGAAAAATGTGAAATATGGTTTATAAGTGTTGACATGAATTAGTGCAGAATTAGGAAAATCTTTGTCTGCAAAGTTAGACACCAGCTCAAAATGTGACCACTAACACACATATAGGCTATACACAGACAGCTTAGCAAGATTGACCATTGTTTCAATAATCGTTGTTGTTTTAATATCAACAGATTACTCTAGCTAGTCCCGGCATCGACTATCGCTAGGTAACTGTGTGACTACCTCCTGGCATCGACTATCGCTAGGTGACTGTGTGACTACCTCCTGGCATCGACTATCACTAGGTGACTGTGTGACTACCTCCTGGCATCAACTATCGCTAGGTGACTGTGTGACTACCTCCTGGCATCGACTATCGCTAGGTGACTGTGTGACTACCTCCTGGCATCGACTATCGCTAGGTGACTGTGTGACTACCGTTATATGTACAGTAATACAAACAGCGCTACATTGTATACATTATTATAACTTTGTATATGTTCAATTTTAAATTCAAAATTTTAGTACTCACAGTACATAAATTACCTCTGTACAAACAGTGCGAAAAGCACTAAAAATTAAACTTTCACTGAAATAAGTATGTTGCGTCAGTATTTGAATGATCCATTTGATAAACTTTCTCACACCTGACCCCGCTTTGTTACCTGTATAGCGTCTACACACGTGTCCACCAAGTACACATCGACCCTGCTTTGTTACCTGTATAGCGTCTACACACGTGTCCACTCAGTACACACCTGACCCTGCTTTGTTACTGTATAGCGTCTACACACATGTCCACTCAGTACACAACTGACCCCGCTTTGTTACTGTATAGCGTCTACACGCGTGTCCACCCAGTACACATCGACCCTGCTTTGTTACCTGTATAGCGTCTACACACGTGTCCACCCAGTACACACCTGACCCTGCTTTGTTACTGTATAGCGTCTACACACGTGTCCACCCAGTACACAACTGACCCCGCTTTGTTACCTGTATAGCGTCTACACGCCTGTCCACCCAGTACACAACTGACCCCGCTTTGTTACCTGTATAGCGTCTACACGCCTCTCCACCCAGTACACAACTGACCCCGCTTTGTTACCTGTATAGCGTCTACACACCTGTCCACCCAGTACACAACTGACCCTGCTTTGTTACCTGTATAGTGTCTACACGTGTGTCCACCCAGTACACATCGACCCTGCTTTGTTACCTGTATAGCGTCTACACGAGTGTCCATCCAGTACACACCTGACCCTGCTTTGTTACCTGTATAGCGTCTACACGAGTGTCCATCCAGTACACACCTGACCCTGCTTTGTTACTGTATAGCGTCTACACGCGTGTCCACCCAGTACACACCTGACCCTGCTTTGTTACCTGTATAGCGTCTACACGTGTGTCCACCCAGTACACACCTGACCCTGCTTTGTTACCTGTATAGCGTCTACACGCGTGTCCATCCAGTACACACCTGACCCTGCTTTGTTACCTGTATAGCGTCTACACGCGTGTCCACCAGTACACATCGACCCCGCTTTGTTACCTGTATAGTGTCTACACGTGTGTCCACCGAGTACACATCGACCCTGCTTTGTTACCTGTATAGCGTCTACACGCGTGTCCAGCCAGTACACACCTGACCCTGCTTTGTTACCTGTATAGCATCTACACGACGTGTCCACCCGGTACACACCTGACCCTGCTTTGTTACTGTATAGCGTCTACATGCATGTCCACCCAGTACACACCTGACCCTGCTTTGTTACCTGTATAGCGTCTACACGCGTGTCCACCCAGTACACACCTGACCCTGCTTTGTTACCTGTATAGCGTCTACACGCGTGTCCACCCAGTACACACCTGACCCTGCTTTGTTACCTGTATAGCGTCTACACGTGTGTCTACCCAGTACACATTGACCCTGCTTTGTTACCTGTATAGCGTCTACACGCGTGTCCACCCAGTACACACCTGACCCTGCTTTGTTACCTGTATAGCGTCTACACGCGTGTCCACCCAGTACACACCTGACCCTGCTTTGTTACCTGTATAGCGTCTACACACGTGTCTACCCAGTACACATCGACCCCGCTTTGTTACCTGTAAAGCATCTACACGCATGTCCACCCAGTACACATCGACCCCGCTTTGTTACCTGTATAGCATCTACATGCGTGTCCACCCAGTACACACCTGACCCTGTTTTGTTACCTGTATAGCGTCTACACGTGTGTCTACCCAGTACACATCGACCCCGCTTTGTTACCTGTATAGCATCTACACGCATGTCCACCCAGTACACATCGACCCTGCTTTGTTACCTGTATAGCGTCTACACGTGTGTCCACCCAGTACACATCAACCCTGCTTTGTTACCTGTATAGCGTCTACACGTGTGTCCACCAAGTACACATCGACCCCGCTTTGTTACCTGTATAGCGTCTACACGAGTGTCCACCCAGTACACTTCAACCCCGCTTTGTTACCTGTATAGCGTCTACACGAGTGTCCATCCAGTACACATCGACCCCGCTTTGTTACCTGTATAGCATCTACACGCATGTCCACCCAGTACACATCGACCCCGCTTTGTTACCTGTATAGCATCTACATGCATGTCCACCCAGTACACATCGACCCCGCTTTGTTACCTGTATAGCGTCTACACGAGTGTCCACCCAGTACACATCAACTCCGCTTTGTTACCTGTATAGTGTCTACACGCGTGTCCACCCAGTACACATCGACCCCGCTTTGTTACCTGTATAGCGTCTACACGCGTGTCCACCCAGTACACATCGTGTGTAGCCACATCTATGGTGATGCTGTAGGGGCGGACAATTCTCGTGAAAACGATGATTTTGCGATGAGTCCCGTCTAGGTGAGCACGCTCTATTTTAGGGAACTGTCCTTTATCTACCCAATACAGGTACCTAAAACATAACATAGTTATCTCCCATTATTTACATATATATAACACCCTCAATCTTAGGGAACTGTCCTTTATCTACCCAATACAGGTACCTAAAACATAACATAGTTATCTCCCATTATTTACATATATATAACACGCTCAATCTTAGGGAACTGTCCTTTATCTTCCCAATACAGGTACCTAAAACATAGTTATCTCCCTTGATTATACATATATAACACGCTCTATCTTAGGGAACTGTCCTTTATCTACCGAATACAGGTACCTAAAACATAGTTATCTCCCTTGATTATACATATATAACAAGCTCTATCTTAGGGAACTGCATGTCCTTTATCTACAGAGTTACATGAAACATAGTTAACTCCCTTAAAGATTCACGGGTAGCAATCATATCTATTACTAGAATCATTCTGACAGTCTGGTCGTTTCTCTTTCTGCTTATTAACTGATCCCGTCAAAAATAACTCTCTGCCATCTGATATCAAAGATATCGAAATTTCTAGAACCAATCTGGTCCATTAAATACTGGTATACTATTGGATCATGATAAACGATTACACCCCTGGAGTATATCATGAAATGAGTAGATGTTGAAAGCTAAGGGAGGTAACTTCCAGTCTCCTGAAATAGATCTAGTTCCCATCTGTACATTTTTTCAAATGTTACATTTTGATTATACATCCCGGAGGACTTACATATGCTTATGCAGGCTTTCCAAGTCATAACTGTCGCTGACCTTAATTCATTAACAACTCTGGCCAAAATATAACATCATGTAAACGGAAAGACGGCACAGACTAAGGGAGGTAACTCTGGGTAATACAAAATATAAAATATTATTAGAATTAACTTTTGTAAAACCTTGATGGTTAGGGCTGAGATTACAACAACCCTTTTTGAAGAAACTAGAGTTATTGGGTTGTGTAGATGAGGAGGGGAGGCGGATTTAGACAGACCTACCTTTTGATGGGGTTGACAGCGAGGGCCCATGGAGAGGATTCTCTCTCCTGTATGAGAACTAGTCGATGAGAACCATTCATCCTAGCCACCTCGATATATGTCTCATAATTCTTTATGTTAGAGAAGTAGATGTTTCCTAAAACATTCAAACTGTTTTCATAAAACTCAAATTTTTAAGATTCAAACTTTTTTTCCCTTGATTTTTCTACTTTTTGTTGTTGTTGTTTTTACTATTTCTTTTTCTTTGTTTTGTTTTGATGATTATTAGTTCAGAAAAGTGTCTGTTCTTACAACATAAAAGATTATAAATGATCCCAAACTAAATTATCATGAAAGCAAAATAATATAAAAACACAGAAAACAAAATATATTACTGAGTTTGAACATTAAGCAAGGATGAAAAATGTCCTAATATTCAACGGACTCTAAAGACTTGTGGTCAACCATACCCCTTACCCCGTCCCCAGGTATACTCAACACCCCACAGACTCTAAAGACTTGTGTAGTTACCTGCGACCCAGTCCACGGCCATACCCCTTACTCCGTCCCCAGGTAGACCCAACACCCTGCGGACTCTAAAGACTTGGTAGACCCAACACCCCACAGACTCTAAAGACTTGTGTAGTTACCTGCGACCCAGTCCACGGCCATACCCCTTACTCCGTCCCCAGGTAGACCCAACACCCCACAGACTCTAAAGACTTGTGTAGTTACCTGCGACCCAGTCCACGGCCATACCCCTTACTCTGTCCCCAGGTATACCCAACACCCCACAGACTATAAAGACTTGTGTAGTTACCTGCAACCCAGTCCACGGCCATACCCCTTACTCCGTCGCCAGGTTTCAGACCTGTGCCTGTGTTGATGACCTGTTCAAACTCGGAACCATCACGCTTTATTCGACGGATGCCATTAAAGTTAGGTCCCCTGAGCCCTGTTGGATCATGGTCTATCCAGTAGATGTGATCATTCTCAATGTGAACGTCCACCTCGATCACTCTTCTATCTGTTATCACAATTCATACAAACTGAATTATAATTGTAAAACTGAGAGGTCAAATAGTTTTATTATTATGATAAAATTACTTATGTTTCAGAAATATGGAACGTCTTAAATATATGCATTCTTGTGTCATAAAATTGTATGTATATAACTTTATATTTATTCCCATTTAAAGTAGTATCAATTCATGTGTACCAATTAAAAGTAGTATCGATTCCTGTGTACCCATTAAAAGTAGTATCAATTCATGTGTACCAATTAAAAGTAGTATCAATTTCTGTGTACCAATTAAAAGTAGTATCGATTCCTGTGTACCCATTAAAAGTAGTATCAATTCATGTGTACCAATTAAAAGTAGTATCGATTCCTGTGTACCCATTAAAAGTAGTATCGATTCATGTGTACCAATTAAAAGTAGTATCAATTTCTGTGTACCCATCAAAAGTAACTCAAATTCAGATCCCCTATGCTCCGGCCTTACCTCTGCCACGGATGGGAGGCATAGCGTCGCTGTGATCTTTCTTGACGAGGTTGAAGCCTCGTATTATATCTGCTTGGGATACAACCAGGAAACTGTCTACCGCTGCAAAAATAGATAATGAGGCTCAGATCTTAGCAGAAAAATCCTAAAATAAAGTATAAATTTTCTCAAATAAACAATGACATTTAAAGATAACATAAAATTATCCTTTCCAACGTGAATGGGTCCATCATGGGTAACACTACATACTGCTCTAATGAACCTGTTACTTATATTTATATACAAATTTTTTACTATATAGGTATAGAGGTCAAATATCAATATACATACCTACACAGGGGTTGTTACCAGACTTGGTGTACCCTGTACTACAGTCACACGTGTGTTCCCCAGTGTGTGCATACCTACACAGGGGTTGTTACCAGACTTGGTGTACCCTGTACTACAGCCACATGTGTTGTTCCCCAGTGTGTACATACCTACACAGGGGTTGTTACCAGATTTGGTGTACCCTGTACTACAGTCACATGTGTGTTCCCCAGTGTGTACATACCTACACAGGGGTTGTTACCAGACTTGGTGTACCCTGTACTACAGTCACATGTGTGTTCCCCAGTGTGTACATACCTACACAGGGGTTGTTACCAGACTTGGTGTACCCTGTACTACAGCCACACGTGTGTTCCCCAGTGTGTACCTACCTACACAAGGGTTGTTACCAGACTTGGTGTATCCTGTACTACAGTCACACGTGTGTTCCCCAGTGTGTACATACTTACACAGGAGTAGTTACCAGACTTGGTCTACCCTGTACTACAGCCACACGTGTGTTCCCCAGTGTGTACATACCTACACAGGAGTTGTTACCAGACTTGGTGTACCCTGTACTACAGTCACACGTGTGTTCCCCAGTGTGTACATACCTACACAGGGGTTGTTACCAGACTTGGTGTACCCTGTACTACAGTCACATGTGTGTTGATCGATCCCCAGTGTGTACATACCTACACAGGAGTTGTTACCAGACTTGGTCTACCCTGTACTACAGTCACACGTGTGTTCCCCAGTGTGTACATACCTACACAGGGGTTGTTACCAGACTTGGTGTACCCTGTACTACAGTCACACGTGTGTTCCCCAGTGTGTACATACCTACACAGGGGTTGTTACCAGACTTGGTGTACCCTGTACTACAGCCACACGTGTGTTCCCAAGTGTGTACATACCTACACAGGGGTTGTTATCAGACTTGGTCTACCCTGTACTACAGCAACACGTGTGTTCCCCAGTGTGTACATACCTACACAGGAGTTGTTACCAGACTTGGTGTACCCTGTACTACAGTCACACGTGTGTTCCCCAGTGTGTACATACCTACACAAGGGTTGTTACCAGACTTGGTGTACCCTGTACTACAGTCACACGTGTGTTCCCCAGTGTGTACATACCTACACAGGAGTTGTTACCAGACTTGGTGTACCCTGTACTACAGTCACACGTGTGTTCCCCAGTGTGTACATACCTACACAGGAGTTGTTACCAGACTTGGTGTACCCTGTACTACAGCCACATGTGTGTTCCCCAGTGTGTACATACCTACACAGGAGTTGTTACCAGACTTGGTGTACCCTGTACTACAGTCACACGTGTGTTCCCCAGTGTGTACATACCTACACAGGGGTTGTTACCAGACTTGGTCTACCCTGTACTTCAGTCACACATGTGTGTTCCCCAGTGTGTTCATACCTACACAGGAATTGTTACCAGACTTGGTCTACCCTGTACTACAGCCACATGTGTGTTCCCCAGTGTGTACATACCTACACAGGGGTTGTTACCAGACTTGGTCTACCCTGTACTACAGCCACATGTGTGTTCCCTAGTGTGTACATACCTACACAGGGGTTGTTACCAGACTTGGTCTACCCTGTACTACAGCCACATGTGTGTTCCCCAGTGTGTACATACCTACACAGGGGTTGTTACCAGACTTGGTCTACCCTATACTACAGCCACATATGTGTTCCCCAGTGTGTACATACCTACACAGGGGTTGTTACCAGACTTGGTGTACCCTGTACTACAGTCACACGTGTGTTCCCCAGTGTGTACATACCTACACAAGGGTTGTTACCAGACTTGGTCTACCCTGTACTACAGTCACATGTGTGTTCCCCAGTGTGTACATACCTACACAGGAGTTGTTACCAGACTTGGTGTACCCTGTACTACAGTCACATGTGTGTTCCCCAGTGTGTACATACCTACACAGGGGTTGTTACCAGACTTGGTGTACCCTGTACTACAGTCACATGTGTGTTCCCCAGTGTGTACATACCTACACAGGGGTTGTTACCAGACTTGGTGTACCCTGTACTACAGTCACATGTGTGTTCCCCAGTGTGTACATACCTACACAAGAGTTGTTACCAGACTTGGTCTACCCTGTACTACAGTCACATGTGTGTTCCCCAGTGTGTACATACCTACACAGGAGTTGTTACCAGACTTGGTGTACCCTGTACTACAGTCACACGTGTGTTCCCCAGTGTGTACATACCTACACAGAAGTTGTTACCAGACTTGGTCTACCCTGTACTACAGCCACATGTGTGTTCCCCAGTGTGTACATACCTACACAGGGGTTGTTACCAGACTTGGTCTACCCTGTACTAAAGCCACATGTGTGTTCCCCAGTGTGTACATACCTACACAGGAGTTGTTACCAGACTTGGTGTACCCTGTACTAAAGCCACATGTGTGTTCCCCAGTATGTACATACCTACACAGGAGTTGTGACCAAACTTGGTGTACCCTGTACTACAGCCACATGTGTGTTCCCCAGTGTGTACATACTTACACAGGAGTAGTTACCAGACTTGGTCTACCCTGTACTACAGTCACACATGTGTTCCCAAGTGTGTACATACCTACACAGGAGTTGTTACCAGACTTGGTCTACCCTGTACTACAGTCACATGTGTGTTCCCCAGTGTGTACATACCTACACAAGAGTTGTTACCAGACTTGGTGTACCCTGTACTACAGTCACACGTGTGTTCCCCAGTGTGTACATACCTACACAGGAGTTGTTACCAGACTTGGTGTACCCTGTACTACAGTCACATGTGTGTTCCCCAGTGTGTACATACCTACACAAGAGTTGTTACCAGACTTGGTGTACCCTGTACTACAGTCACACGTGTGTTCCCCAGTGTGTACATACCTACACAGGAGTTGTTACCAGACTTGGTCTACCCTGTACTACAGTCACACATGTGTTCCCCAGTGTGTACATACCTACACAAGAGTTGTTACCAGACTTGGTCTACCCTGTACTTCAGTCACACGTGTGTTCCCCAGTGTGTACATACCTACACAGGAGTTGTTACCAGACTTGGTCTACCCTGTACTACAGTCACACGTGTGTTCCCCAGTGTGTACATACCTACACAAGAGTTGTTACCAGACTTAGTGTACCCTGTACTTCAGTCACACGTGTGTTCCCCAGTGTGTACATACCTACACAGGGGTTGTTACCAGACTTGGTCTACCCTATACTACAGCCACATATGTGTTCCCCAGTGTGTACATACCTACACAGGGGTTGTTACCAGACTTGGTCTACCCTGTACTACAGTCACATGTGTGTTCCCCAGTGTGTACATACCTACACAGGAGTTGTTACCAGACTTGGTGTACCCTGTACTACAGTCACATGTGTGTTCCCCAGTGTGTACATACCTACACAGGGGTTGTTACCAGACTTGGTGTACCCTGTACTACAGTCACATGTGTGTTCCCCAGTGTGTACATACCTACACAGGGGTTGTTACCAGACTTGGTCTACCCTGTACTACAGTCACACGTGTGTTCCCCAGTGTGTACATACCTACACAGGAGTTGTTACCAGACTTGGTCTACCCTGTACTACAGTCACATGTGTGTTCCCCAGTGTGTACATACCTACACAGGAGTTGTTACCAGACTTGGTGTACCCTGTACTACAGTCACACGTGTGTTCCCCAGTGTGTACATACCTACACAGAAGTTGTTACCAGACTTGGTCTACCCTGTACTACAGCCACATGTGTGTTCCCCAGTGTGTACATACCTACACAGGGGTTGTTACCAGACTTGGTCTACCCTGTACTAAAGCCACATGTGTGTTCCCCAGTGTGTACATACCTACACAGGAGTTGTTACCAGACTTGGTGTACCCTGTACTAAAGCCACATGTGTG
Organism: Mimachlamys varia; assembly: GCA_947623455.1. Lineage (NCBI taxonomy): Eukaryota > Metazoa > Mollusca > Bivalvia > Pectinida > Pectinidae > Mimachlamys > Mimachlamys varia. Next base: position 33,120,300 of record OX392543.1, read on the forward strand.
TTCCCCAGTATGTACATACCTACACAGGAGTTGTGACCAAACTTGGTGTACCCTGTACTACAGCCACATGTGTGTTCCCCAGTGTGTACATACTTACACAGGAGTAGTTACCAGACTTGGTCTACCCTGTACTACAGTCACACATGTGTTCCCAAGTGTGTACATACCTACACAGGAGTTGTTACCAGACTTGGTCTACCCTGTACTACAGTCACATGTGTGTTCCCCAGTGTGTACATACCTACACAAGAGTTGTTACCAGACTTGGTGTACCCTGTACTACAGTCACACGTGTGTTCCCCAGTGTGTACATACCTACACAGGAGTTGTTACCAGACTTGGTCTACCCTGTACTACAGTCACATGTGTGTTCCCCAGTGTGTACATACCTACACAAGAGTTGTTACCAGACTTGGTGTACCCTGTACTACAGTCACACGTGTGTTCCCCAGTGTGTACATACCTACACAGGAGTTGTTACCAGACTTGGTCTACCCTGTACTACAGTCACACATGTGTTCCCCAGTGTGTACATACCTACACAAGAGTTGTTACCAGACTTGGTCTACCCTGTACTTCAGTCACACGTGTGTTCCCCAGTGTGTACATACCTACACAGGAGTTGTTACCAGACTTGGTCTACCCTGTACTACAGTCACACGTGTGTTCCCCAGTGTGTACATACCTACACAAGAGTTGTTACCAGACTTAGTGTACCCTGTACTTCAGTCACACGTGTGTTCCCCAGTGTGTACATACCTACACAGGAGTTGTTACCAGACTTGGTCTACCCTGTACTACAGTCACACGTGTGTTCCCCAGTGTGTACATACCTACACAGGAGTTGTTACCAGACTTGGTGTACCCTGTACTACAGTCACACGTGTGTTCCCCAGTGTGTACATACCTACACAGGAGTTGTTACCAGACTTGGTCTACCCTGTACTACAGCCACATGTGTGTTCCCCAGTGTGTACATACCTACACAGGGGTTGTTACCAGACTTGGTGTACCCTGTACTACAGTCACACGTGTGTTCCCCAGTGTGTACATACCTACACAGGAGTTGTTACCAGACTTGGTCTACCCTGTACTACAGCCACATGTGTGTTCCCCAGTGTGTACATACCTACACAGGGGTTGTTACCAGACTTGGTCTACCCTGTACTAAAGCCACATGTGTGTTCCCCAGTGTGTACATACCTACACAGGAGTTGTTACCAGACTTGGTGTACCCTGTACTAAAGCCACATGTGTGTTCCCCAGTATGTACATACCTACACAGGAGTTGTGACCAAACTTGGTGTACCCTGTACTACAGCCACATGTGTGTTCCCCAGTGTGTACATACTTACACAGGAGTAGTTACCAGACTTGGTCTACCCTGTACTACAGTCACACATGTGTTCCCAAGTGTGTACATACCTACACAGGAGTTGTTACCAGACTTGGTCTACCCTGTACTACAGTCACATGTGTGTTCCCCAGTGTGTACATACCTACACAAGAGTTGTTACCAGACTTGGTGTACCCTGTACTACAGTCACACGTGTGTTCCCCAGTGTGTACATACCTACACAGGAGTTGTTACCAGACTTGGTGTACCCTGTACTACAGTCACATGTGTGTTCCCCAGTGTGTACATACCTACACAAGAGTTGTTACCAGACTTGGTGTACCCTGTACTACAGTCACACGTGTGTTCCCCAGTGTGTACATACCTACACAGGAGTTGTTACCAGACTTGGTCTACCCTGTACTACAGTCACACATGTGTTCCCCAGTGTGTACATACCTACACAAGAGTTGTTACCAGACTTGGTCTACCCTGTACTTCAGTCACACGTGTGTTCCCCAGTGTGTACATACCTACACAGGAGTTGTTACCAGACTTGGTCTACCCTGTACTACAGTCACACGTGTGTTCCCCAGTGTGTACATACCTACACAAGAGTTGTTACCAGACTTAGTGTACCCTGTACTTCAGTCACACGTGTGTTCCCCAGTGTGTACATACCTACACAGGAGTTGTTACCAGACTTGGTCTACCCTGTACTACAGTCACACGTGTGTTCCCCAGTGTGTACATACCTACACAGGAGTTGTTACCAGACTTGGTGTACCCTGTACTACAGTCACACATGTGTTCCCCAGTGTGTACATACCTACACAGGAGTTGTTACCAGACTTGGTCTACCCTGTACTACAGCCACATGTGTGTTCCCCAGTGTGTACATACCTACACAGGGGTTGTTACCAGACTTGGTGTACCCTGTACTACAGCCACACGTGTGTTCCCCAGTGTGTAATACCTACACAGGGGTTATTACCAGACTTGGTCTACCCTGTACTACAGTCACACACGTGTGTTCCCCAGTGTGTACATACCTACACAAGAGTTGTTACCAGACTTGGTGTACCCTGTACTACAGTCACACGTGTGTTCCCCAGTGTGTACATACCTACACAGGAGTTGTTACCAGACTTGGTGTACCCTGTACTACAGCCACACGTGTGTTCCCCGTTCCCCAGCGTTAAACACAGGTGCTCACAAGTTCCACTGTAGTTTTTGGAGCAGGCATTGGACTCCCCTTAAACATAAATAGTCACAAAGTAATGAATTTTTATTTAACTTTCAAGCATTCAGTATACTTGGAACTCTGCATTGTTGTCAGGGTCCTGATTTGTACAAAAGGTCAATAGGGCCTCTATACAATGTAGCATCATATAATTCTTCCATAGGAAAAGAATTTTTTCGTTTGTTTTTGGTTATAGAGTTCATTTTTTATAGAACTCCAAATATTTTTACTCAATTTATCTTTTTTTTTTATCAAATTAATGCAATAAAACAATCAATCAAATCAGAAAACAAGATTGGGGAATTAAAAAGACTAGAAATGTCTGTGAGACATAAATACCCCCCTATGAAATTAGTTCTGCAAACTTTCATGAAACATTTGGATTTTGACCAATCAGATGCCATGAAATGTCTTCCATTTTGGTTTTCACAAAATGAATACTGCCATTGACTTTGTATTGCCAGATTACATATACTGTAGTACATACCAAAAGTTCATTTATGTTTAACAAATAATATTTAAATTTTGGCCAAACAGAAGCCTTTATTTGGCAGCCATCTTGAATTGCAATGCCCCTTTTTTTTGTAAATAATGAGTTTCGTCATATTATCATTCCTCCCACCAAGTTTCATCATAATCTGAAAGTAGAAGAAAAGAAAAGAAGAAAAAGTATATTAAAGGATATGTTTTTAGCCAATCAGAGGCCGTGGCATCCATCTTGGATGCTTGACCTGGAAAAAAAGAGCAAGGTGCTATTATGACCCAACATCTGTGTGATTAGTGACCCCACACCTGTGTGAAGAGTGACCCCACACCTGTGTGACAAGTGACCCCACACCTGTGTGACAAGTGACCCCACACCTGTCTGACGAGTGACCCCACACCTGTGTGAAGAGTGACCCCACACATGTGTGAGTGACCCCACACCTGTCTGACGAGTGACCCCACACCTGTGTGACAAGTGACCCCACACCTGTGTGAAGAGTGACCCCGCACCTGTGTGATGAGTGACCCCACACCTGTGTGAAGAGTGACCCCACACCTGTGTGACAAGTGACCCCACACCTGTTTGAAGAGTGACCCCACACCTGTGTGAAGAGTGACCCCACACCTGTGTGTTGAGTGACCCCACACCTGTGTGATGAGTGACCCCACACCTGTGTGACAAGTGACCCCACACCTGTGTGAAGAGTGACCCCGCACCTGTGTGAAGAGTGACCCCACACCTGTGTGTTGAGTGACCCCACACCTGTGTGATAAGTGACCCCGCACCTGTGTGAAAAGTGACCCCACACCTGAGTAAAGTTACCTTTCGAGTGACGGTCGTTATAAACAACCAGGTCCGTGAGGAGGGCGATGTTTTCTTTGACGATGTTCATCTCCCGCGGATGGTCAAGTGGTATGTAGTATATTCTCTCGTGATCAGGGTCAGCAAAGTAAAGTCGTCGGTTAAATATAGTCAGACCTGTCGGGTTGCCGAGATTGGAGTGAACGATTCTGGTCCTATGTGTGTGAGTCTTGTCCAGGGAAAACGCCATTATCTAAAAGGGATCAGTTATATCAGAGATGCGGAGACCAAGCCCAAGGTATGCTTTAATCAAGGAAATCTATTTTATACTTAACAAATTTTTATTTTTACATCAGAAATGTACATTGTAACATGTACCTGTAGCTTTCTGTTTAAGTTCAGATTTGATAGACTGAGTTTCAGCTGCTGACAATGACTTACTCCCCCTACAGCTGATTATTACTCCTTCACCCCTACGTACCTGAAATGGACTAAAATACTCGGTGTTGGATTGGGTCAGTTCCAATGTCACATTAGGGGTGATTTGGTTTGATTACTCACCCAGTTTTTTGCGGAGTCTGCCCAGTAGAGCAAACGGGAACTGGTATCTATGGCGATATCTCCAGGCACTTCCACCCTCCTTTCGTGGACAATTTGGGGACGAGTACCGTCCATACGCATGGACGCGATTTTAGCGGAGACTCCATTTCCTCCGAGATCAGCCCAGTACAAAGTTCTATAAAAAAGAGGCCCATGGGGCCTTAACGGTCAACTAACTACATATATAATTTTTTTATGGTTTTTGCAAAAGATTTTAACATATTTGATCCTTGTGACCTTGAAAGTAGGCCAAGGTAATTTATTTGAACAAAAACGGTAGCCCTTCATCCCAGCATGCTACATACCAAATTTATCAGTACATTATAGGTCTATCGGTTATTGTACACTACTTGAAAATTTCAAGACATTTCACCTCTGTGACCTTGAAAGTGCATCAAAATCATTGGTAAAAACAAACTTAAATGGTAAAATGATGACTGGTATGTCATAAAGGGATAGATATTAGAATATCATAGAAGGACAATAAAACCCTTTGGCAGGATAGTGGACCAATGCCAAAACACTTTTGAAGGTCAAAGGTCAAAGATATTTTTTGAAAAATCAAGGGTCATTAACAACACTTACCCTTTTGAAGGGTCAAGGGTCAAGGACACCGGCTGGTCACAGTCAAGAGGACTGCCAGTGTTGGACATAAGCACTTTGCTGTACTGTCTACCGTCTAGTTTCATCACCTCAATCGTACCCGCCTTCGTGTCGGCCCAGTACAGGTTCCGGGCCACCCAGTCCACAGCCACAGCATGTACGTATCCCGAAAACTTGGACGGCATAAACTGTGTCACGTTTCCGTCCCTGATAGATACCTTCACTACTGATGCCTGAAATATACATTACCGTTCCTGATAGATACCTTCACTACTGACACCTGAAATATACATTACTGTCACTAACAGATACCTTCACTACTGACGCCTGAAATATACATTACTGTCCCTGATAGATAACTCCACTACTGACACCTGAAATATACATTACTGTCACTCATAGATACCTTCACTACTGACACCTGAAATATACATTACTGTCACTCATAGATACCTTCACTTCTGACACCTGAAATAAACATTACTGTCACTAATAGATACTTTAATTCACTACTGACGCCTGAAATATACATTACCGCCCCTGATAGATACCTTCACTTCTGACACCTGAAATATACATTACTGTCACTAATAGATACCTTCACTACTGACACCTGAAATATACATTACTGTCCCTGATAGATACCTTCACTTCTGGCACCTGAAATATACATTACCATCACTAATAGATACCTTCACTTCTGACACCTGAAATATACATTACCGTCCCTGATAGATACCTTCACTTCTGGCACCTGAAATATACATTACTGTCACTAATAGATACCTTCACTACTGACACCTGAAATATACATTACTGTCACTAATAGATACCTTCACTACTGACACCTGAAATATACATTACTGTCACTAATAGATACCTTCACTACTGACACCTGAAATATACATTACTGTCACTAATAGATACCTTCACTACTGACACCTGAAATATACATTACCGTCCCTGATAGATACCTTCACTTCTGGCACCTGAAATATGCATTACTGTCACTAATAGATACCTTCACTTCTGACACCTGAAATATACATTACCGTCCCTGATAGATACCTTCACTTCTGACACCTGAAATATACATTACCGTCCCTGATAGATACCTTCACTTCTGACACCTGAAATATACATTACTGTCACTAATAGATACCTTCACTTCTGACACCTGAAATATACATTACCGTCCCTGATAGATACCTTCACTTCTGGCACCTGAAATATACATTACTGTCCCTGATAGATACCTTCACTACTGACACCTGAAATATACATTACTGTCACTAATAGATACCTTCACTACTGACACCTGAAATATACATTACTGTCCCTGATAGATACCTTCACTTCTGACACCTGAAATATACATTACCGTCCCTGATAGATACCTTCACTACTGACACCTGAAATATACATTACTGTCACTAATAGATACCTTCACTACTGACACCTGAAATATACATTACTGTCACTAATAGATACCTTCACTACTGACACCTGAAATATACATTACTGTCACTGATAGATACCTTCACTACTGACACCTGAAATATACATTACCGTCACTAATAGATACTTTAATTCACTTCTGACACCTGAAATAAACATTACTGTTACTAATAGATACCTTCACTACTGACACCTGAAATATACATTACTGTTACTAATAGATACCTTCACTACTGACACCTGAAATATACATTACTGTCACTAATAGATACCTTCACTACTGACGCCTGAAATATACATTACCGTCCCTGATAGATACCTTCACTTCTGACACCTGAAATATACATTACTGTCACTAATAGATACCTTCAGTAAAGGAATGACTTTTATTTAGAAATATCTGAAGGTATAAGCATTACAAATAACTACTAAACACTACAACAAGCATGTATTAGTGAGACAAAAATCAAAATACAAACTTTGTATCCATGACACAGTCATTCCTACCATAACAAAGTAGCTAGCACTAGAAGTTCTCATGTAAATGTGACGAATGTTCGAAAACTGGCATAAAACTGTATTTGTGACACTCCATCAGGAATCTTACATTGAAAATGTCCCCGCGCTGTACAACGTAAAGACTGCCATTGGCACTGTCAATGTCCATGGTCATCCCGCTGAGGACGCTGGCCACCGGGAGGAGGGGGTGTGTCACATTGTCCTCCATATCAATACCAACAATGCCCGTCTTCGTCATGTACATCAGGTAGTCAAGATCGGCTACAAAAAAAACACTGATCAGGTCACGTAGAGTTATAACACAATGGTTTGCCAGGCCTCAGTGAGAAAAAGAGCCTGGTAATTTTTTATTACAACAAAAACTTGTTAAAACTGGTTAAAACTTGCTAAAACTGAATATCTCAGAAAAATGAATGAAAATCAAGAGACATTTCTGTAGACAGGTAATGAAATAAGCTGTGTTCATAATTAAATGACCAAAGGTACGATAGTTTAATGACCAAAGGTTAGATAGTTAAATGACCCATAGATAGTTAAATGACCCATAGATAGTTAAATGACCCATAGATAGTTTAATGACCCATAGATAGTTTAATGACCCAAGATTAGACAGTTTAATGACCCAAGGTTAGATAGTTTAATGACCAAAGGTTAAATAGTTTAATGACCAAAGGTTAGATAGTTAAATGACCCATAGATAGTTAAATGACCCAAGGTTAGATAGTTTAATGACCCAAGGTTAGACAGTTTAATGACCCAGGGTTAGAGAGTTTAATGACCAAGGGTTGGATAGTTTAATGACCCAAGGTTAGATAGTTTAATGACCCAAGGTTAGATATTTTAATGACCCAAGGTTAGACAGTTATATTAAATGACCCAGGGCTAGATAGTTTAATGACCCAAGATTATATAGTTCAATGACCCAAGGTTAGATAGTTTAATGACCCAAGGTAAGACAGTTTAATGACCCAATGTTAGATAGTTTAATGACCCAAGGTTAGATAGTTTAATTACCCAAGGTTAGACAGTTTAATGACCAAGGGTTAGATAGTTTAATGACCCAAGGTTAGACAGTTTAATGACCAGGGGTTAGATAGTTTAATGACCCAAGATTACATAGTTTAATGACCCAAGGTTAGATAGTTTAATGACCCAAGGTTAGACAGTTTTATGACCCAGGTTAGATAGTTTAATGAACCAAGGTTAGACAGTTAAATGATCCAAGGTAAGATAGTTAAATGACCCATAGATAGTTTTATGACCAAAGATTGCATAGTTTAATGACCAAAGGTTAGATAGTTTAATAACCCAAGGTTAGATAGTTAAATGACCCATAGATAGTTTTATGACCCAAGATTGCATAGTTTAATGACCAAAGGTTAGATAGTTTAATGACCCAAGGTAAGACAGTTAAATGACCCATAGATAGTTTTATGACCCAAGATTGCATAGTTTAATGACCAAAGGTTAGATAGTTTAATAATCCAAGGTTAGATGGTTAAATGACCCATAGATAGTTTTATGACCCAAGATTGCATAGTTTAATGACCAAAGGTTAGATAGTTTAATAACCCAAGGTTAGATCGTTTAATGACCCATAGCTAAACAGTTTAATGACCCAAGGTCAGATTCTTTAACCAATCATTTCGTAATATGAAATAATTAGGGTTAAGGTTAAACCAAGAGTCCTTTGTATTGAATTATCAAACAAGAAACTTTTTTAAGTTCTGATTAACATGCACTCAACAAACAAAAGATAAATTGGATACTTTGTGGGATCATAATTCTGTCCTGGACTTGTATTATGTACAAACTGTGTATACTTACAGGGTATGCACTTGTTCTCGGAATCATCCAGCTTCATATCAACAGGGCAGGCACAGGAGAATCCCTTGGGTTTCACAGATGACAGCAGACACAGATGGCTGCAGGACGAGTTGGAACAGGGGTTACCTAGTAACAAGAAGGGATAAATTGGAGAAGGAGTTACCTAGTAACTAGACAGAACAAATTGGAGCAGGAGTTACGTAGCAACATGATAGAACAAATTGGATCAGATGTAACCTAGCATCAAGATAAAACAAATTGGAGCAGGAGTTACCTAGCAACAAGATAGAACAAACTATTGGAGCAGGAGTTACCAAGTAACAAGATAAAAAAATTGGAGAAGGGGTTACCTAGCAACAAGATAAACCAAATTGGAGCAGGAGTTACCTAGCAACAAGATAGAACAAACTATTGGAGCAGTAGTTACCAAGTAACAAGATAAAAAAATTGGAGAAGGGGTTACCTAGCAACAAGATAAACTAAATTGGAACAGGGGTTACATAGCAACAAGAAGGGATACATTGGTGCAAGAGTTACCTAGCAACAAGATAAAACAAATTGGAGAAGGGGTTACCTAGCAACAAGATAAACCGAATTGGAGAAGGGGTTACCTAGCAACAAGATAAAACAAATTGGAGAAGGGGTTACCTAGCAACAAGATAGAACAAACTATTGGAGCAGTAGTTACCAAGTAACAAGATAAATAAATTGGAGAAGGGGTTACCTAGCAACAAGATAGAACAAACTATTGGAGCAGTAGTTACCAAGTAACAAGATAAATAAATTGGAGAAGGGGTTACCTAGTAACTAGACAGAACAAATTGGAGCAGGAGTTACGTAGCAACGTGATAGAACAAATTGGATCAGATGTAACCTAGCATCAAGATAAAACAAATTGGAGCAGGAGTTACCTAGCAACAAGATAGAACAAACTATTGGAGCAGGAGTTACCTAGCAACAAGATAGAACAAACTATTGGAGCAGTAGTTACCAAGTAACAAGATAAAAAAATTGGAGAAGGGGTTACCTAGCAACAAGATAAACTAAATTGGAACAGGGGTTACATAGCAACAAGAAGGGATACATTGGTGCAAGAGTTACCTAGCAACAAGATAAAACAAATTGGAGAAGGGGTTACCTAGCAACAAGATAAACCATATTGGAGAAGGGGTTACCTAGCAACAAGATAAAACAAATTGGAGAAGGGGTTACCTAGCAACAAGATAAAACAAATTGGAGAAGGGGTTACCTAACAACAAGATAAAACAAATTGGAACAGTGGTTACATAGCAACAAGAAGGGATACATTGGAGCAATAGTTACCTAGCAACAAGATAAAACAAATTGGAGCAGTGGTTACCTAGCAACAAGATAGAACCAACTATTGGAGCAAGAGTTACCAAGTAACAAGATAAAAAATTGGAGAAGGGGTTACCTAGCAACAAGATAAACCAAATGGAGAAGGGGTTACCTAGCAACAAGATAAAACAAATTGGAGAAGGGGTTACCTAGCAACAAGATAAAACAAATTGGAGAAGGGGTTACCTAGCAACAAGATAAAACAAATTGGAGAAGGGGTTACCTAGCAACAAGATAAAACAAATTGGAGAAGGGGTTACCTAACAACAAGATAAAACAAATTGGAGAAGGGGTTACCTAACAACAAGATAAAACAAATTGGAGCAGGGTTACCTAGCAACAAAAAGGGATAAATCTGACCCCATACTGACTGGTACATATCTGACCCTATACTGACCATCTAGGGCACTGTAAGGCTGTCTGACGGGGTGCATCACAGCGATTCCAAGGGGACGGCTGATGCGGCTGATGGTCAGTCCACGGTCAGAGCAGTTGAACTTATTACACTGAGAAACACGTCCAGCCACCCGGTCAGTCCAGAATATAGTGTCCTCAAACACAACCAGTCCGTGGGGATGTCGCAGAAACTACAACAGTAACACAAGAAAATAGTGTCCTCAAACACCACTAGTCTGTGACAATCACAGTGACACCAGGAGTGGTGATTCTCATACAACACTGTCAGAGACTGATGCTTAATTAGGCAGTCAACATATGGCATTCATCATCTAGATGAATGACATGGCTTAGCAAGCTAAACATCATAATGCATGTTAGCACACATTATGATTTGTTTGCTTCAATGGTTAATCATGTAATTAGATCATAATTAATTTAGATGACATACAAAACACAGATTAATGCTTAATTTAAATTATCAATTTAAATTTATGCTAAATAATTTTCCTTCTGTCATATTTTTTTTTAACTTACAAATGTTATTTTAACTTTTAAACACCTACCTTATTGATAGTAGGATCTGATTTGTACAATAACTGGAGCAGTATTTTATTACTGTAGCATGCTGATTGGCTAATATTTGTGTGGTTTTTTTTTTTAAATCCCATCAACGACAGTTTTCCAGTAAGTAATATCTAATGACATGTGATAATAATAGAATTTCATTCATCCCCTTTTCCTCTCGTTGCTAAATACTTTCAATGTATTTTTTTTTTTGAAAATAAAGTATATCTAGGAATAAGACAAACACACCTCAAGGCAGAATTATCCTAAGCTTATTCACCCCTGAGGACAAAATTTAACTTTTACAATTCCATGAATGTAACAGTTCATTATAAAATTTAAGGAGTGAAAAAGTTAACCAAAATGAAACAAGCTTGGCTATCCTTACATGGTCATTGGCGAAAACTTGCTGACGTCCGGACCCGTCATAATTACAGTATTCTATGTAGTCCAGGCGGGCATCCGCAAAATACAGCCTCTTGTTGGGGTAATCCAGAGAGAGGCCATTGGGCCAGTACACCTTTTTAGCGACAATGGTGGTGCGATTATGTCCGTCCATGTCCGCTCTCTCGATTCGTGGATGTTGTCCCCAATCTGTCCAGAAAATGAACCGTGACCTGCCGTGTCACCAATAAAATACTGTATTTATATTCAGTTTCATTATATGGAAATGAATCTAGCATTACTTACTATACCTACAGACAGGGTTATATCTATCAGCCAGTATATCTTCCTATGAGGAGCCAAGTAAACTATAAAACACCGAATGTCAAGATTAGTTTATGGATATCAAAATATAACATAGTTAACCTGCCCTTTCCTGGGGTCAACTTCAAAATATAACATAGTTAACCTGCCCTTTCCTGGGGTCAACTTCAAAATATAACATAGTTAACCTGCCCTTTCCTGGGTTCAACTTCAAAATATAACATATTTAACCTACCCTTTCCTGGATTCAACTTCAAAATATAACATAGTTAACCTACCCTTTCCTGGGGTCAACTTCAAAATATAACATATTTAACCAACCCTTTCCTGGAGTCAATTTCAAAATATAACATAGTTAACCTACCCTTTCCTGGGGTCAACTTCAAAATATAACATAGTTAACCAACCCTTTCCTGGGGTCAACTTCAAAATATAACATAGTTAACCTACCTTTTCCTGGGGTCAACTTCAAAATATAACATAGTTAACCTACCCTTTCCTGGGGTCAACTTCAAAATATAACATATTTAACAAACCCTTTCCTGGAGTCAACTTCAAAATATAACATATTTAACCTACCTTTTCCTGGGGTCAACTTCAAAATATAACATAGTTAACCAACCCTTTCCTGGGGTCAACTTCAAAATATAACATAGTTAACCAACCCTTTCCTGGAGTCAACTTCAAAATATAACATATTTAACCTACCCTTTCCTGGGGTCAACTTCAAAATATAACATAGTTAACCTACCTTTTCCTGGGGTCAACTTCAAAATATAACATAGTTAACCTACCCTTTCCTTGGGTCAACTTCAAAATACAACATAGTTAACCTACCCTTTCCTGGGGTCAACTTCAAAATATAACATAGTTAACCTACCCTTTCCTGGGGTCAACTTCAAAATATAACATAGTTAACCTACCCTTTCCTGGGGTCAACTTCAAAATATAACATAGTTAACCAACCCTTTCCTGGGGTCAACTTCAAAATATAACATAGTTAACCTACCTTTTCCTGGAGTCAACTTCAAAATATAACATAGTTAACCAACCCTTTCCTGGGGTCAACTTCAAAATATAACATAGTTAACCTACCCTTTCCTGGGGTCAACTTCAAAATATAACATATTTAACCAACCCTTTCCTGGGGTCAACTTCAAAATATAACATAGTTAACCAACCCTTTCCTGGAGTCAACTTCAAAATATAACATAGTTAACCAACCCTTTCCTGGAGTCAACTTCAAAATATAACATAGTTAACCTACCCTTTCCTGGAGTCAACTTCAAAATATAACATAGTTAACCAACCCTTTCCTGGAGTCAACTTCAAAATATAACATAGTTAACCTACCCTTTCCTGGGGTCAACTTCAAAATATAACATATTTAACCAACCCTTTCCTGGAGTCAACTTCAAAATATAACATAGTTAACCTACCCTTTCCTGGGGTCAACTTCAAAATATAACATAGTTAACCTGCCCTTTCCTGGGGTCAACTTCAAAATATAACATAGTTAACCTGCCCTTTCCTGGGGTCAACTTCAAAATATAACATAGTTAACCTGCCCTTTCCTGGGGTCAACTTCAAAACCACACAGGTTACTGATACCGTGCATTCCTCTTTATATCATGTTGCATTTGTCAAACAAAAACATGATATTAACAGGTATGTGACATTAAGAGTAACTGGTTTTCCCACTAAATCTAGTGCATTTCCAATCTCCATAACTTAAAGTAAGCCATTCAATGTACATTCATATGATGATGTTTCAATCTATAAATATCATTATTTCATTAAAAAACAATTTTTTAGATAATTTTCATTTTCTATGCAATGCTTTGTGCAAGCTGTATCTGAAATCAATGGAAATGACATCATTTTCTGGATATTTTATATCATTGGTTAAAAAAAAATGATACTAAGAGGAATTCAATTCAAAATACATGATATTAACTGAACTAGAACTGTGGCCAAGATGGCTAACTTTAAATACCCCCGCAATCAGCATGAATGAATGGCAACCTGAGTTACCATGTTCCCTAACATACCTGTGAAGTTTTATGAAAATCGGTCAACAAGTAAAGGAGGAGTTGTGCGGACAAGATGTGTCTACACACAGACAGACGGACAGGCAGACAGACAACTTGATTCCAGTATACTCCCCTAACTTTGTTACGGGGTAGAACAACATTACCTAATTTATATATAGAGGGGAAAATGGTGTTTGGTAAAACATGATTTAAAGAGGAATGTGATATTAACAGCAGTGATATTAAGTGAAATCAAGTGTATTGTACCTACCCTTTCCTTGGATCGACTTCAATGCCACGCGGATTGGTGATGTTTTGACTGAACAGAATCGTTTTAACACTGCCATCTAGCTTGGAAACCTCGATTGTCTCAAACACGTAGTCGTTCCAGTATAGGTTCCCACCAATCCAATCCACGGCCAGATCTTCCACCACATTAACGCCGACTGGGAAAACCTGTCACAAAGACAGGATTGTATATACATCAGTCATTGAATCTCCAGACCAGCAATCTTTTTCTAATCTTTATCAGAGAATTCATCCTGTGATCCATATCTCCTGTGACCTGTATTTTAGATTTCAACCCTTTCCCAAGACCTGTATTTGAGATTTTGACCCTCTCCCATGACCTGTTTTTGAGATTTTGACATTCTCCTGTGACCTGTATTTGAGATTTCCACCCTCTCCCAAGACCTGTATTGGAGATTTTGACCCTCTTCCATGACCTGTATTTCAGGTTTCGACCCTCTCCCATGACCTGTATTGGAGATTTCCACCCTCTCCCTTGACCGGTATTTGAGATTTCCACCCTCTCCCAAGACCTGTATTGGAGATTTTGACCCTCTCCCAAGACCTGTATTTGAGATTTCAACACTCTCCCGTGACATGTATTTGAGATTTCCACCCTCTCCCTTGACCGGTATTTGAGATTTCCACCCTCTCCCAAGACCTGTATTGGAGATTTTGACACTCTCCCAAGACCTGTATTTGAGATTTCAACCCTCTCCCAAGACCTGTATTGGAGATTTTGACCCTCTCCCGTGACCTGTATTTGAGATTTTGACACTTTCCCGTGACCTGTTTTTGAGATTTTGACATTCTCCCATGACCTGTATTTGAGATTTCCACCCTCTCCCAAGACCTGTTTTTGAGAATTTGACCTTCTCCCGTGACCTGTATTTGAGATTTTGACCTTCTCCCGTGACCTGTATTTGAGATTTCCATCCTCCCCCGTGACCTGTATTTTAGATTTCCACCCTCTCCCATGACCTGTACTTGAGATTTCTCCACCCTCTCCCATAACATGTATTTGAGATTTCGACCCTCTCCCATGACCTGTATTTGAGATTTCCACCTTCTCCCGTGACCTGTACTTGAGATTTCTCCACCCTCTCCCATAACATGTATTTGAGATTTCGACCCTCTCCCATAACATGTGTTTGAGATTTCCACCCTCTCCTATGACCTGTACTTAAGACTTCCACCCTCTCCCATGACCTGTATTTGAGATTTTGCCCTCTCCCATGACCTGTAATTGAGATTTTGCCCTCTCCCATGACCTGTATTTGAGATATCGACCCTCTCCCATGACCTGTATTTGAGATTTCAACCCTCTCCAAAGACTTGTATTTGAGACTTCCACAATCTCCCATGACCTGTATTTGAGATTTCCACCTTCTCCCGTGACCTGTATTTGAGATTTCCACCCTCTCCAATGACCCGTATTTGAGATTTCCACCCTCTCCCAAGACCTGTATTTGAGATTGCCATCCTCCCCCATGACCTGTATTTGAGATTGCCATCCTCCCCCGTGACCTGTATTTGAGATTTCCACCCTCTCCCGTGACTTGTATTTTAGATTTCCACCCTCTCCCATGACCTGTACTTGAGATTTCTCCACCCTCTCCCATAACATGTATTTGAGATTTCGACCCTCTCCCATAACATGTATTTGAGATTTCAACCCTCTCCCAAGACCTGTATTTGAGATTTCCACAATCTCCCATGACCTGTATTTGAGATTTCCACCTTCTCCCATGACCTGTATTTGAGATTTCCACCTTCTCCCGTGACCTGTATTTGAGATTTCCATCCTCTCCAATGACCCGTATTTGAGATTTCCATCCTCCCCCGTGACCTGTATTTGAGATTTCCACCCTCTCCCATGACCTGTACTTGAGATTCCTCCACCCTCTCCCATAACATGTATTTGAGATTTCGACCCTCTCCCATAACATGTATTTGAGATTTCGACCCTCTCCCATGACCTGTATTTGAGATTTCCACCCTCTCCCATGACCTGTACTTAAGACTTCCACACTCTCCCATGACCTGTATTTGAGATTTTGCCCTCTCCCGTGACCTGTACTTGAGATTTTGCCCTCTCCCATGACCTGTATTTGAGATTTCCATCCTCTCCCATGACCTGTATTTGAGATATCGACCCTCTCCCATGACCTGTATTTGAGATTTCAACCCTCTCCCAAGACCTGTATTTGAAATTTCCACAATCTCCTATGACCCGTATTTGAGATTTCCACCCTCTCCAATGACCCGTATTTGAGATTTCCACCCTCTCCCATGACCTGTATTTGAGATTTCCACCCTCTCCCATGACCTGTATTTGAAACATTGACCATCCCTCAGTTTTACGCTTTTACCTCTGTGAGATTTGAACCGTCCATGTTGACCCTGTAGATTCGTTTCTGAGCTGAGTCGCTGAAGTAAATCTCTTTCTTAGCGACATGGATATCGAGTCCTGCGATTGACCGCACCCCGAGTAGAGGGATTGCCACATACGAGTGGAGGTCAAGGTCAGCGTGAACAATGGCGGTGTGACTGGTCACTATCAGGGATGGCTTTGTAATATCTGCCAGATACAATTATCATATATACAAACAATAGTACACACAAGGGTTGTCTCCCCTACCTCAGAACTACTGCTGGATTGGTAATTTCAGTATATTTTTCAATCATTTTAATGTTATAATACAAAAAAGTGATTCTTCTCTGTGTGGTATGACCATGATATCAGTTTTGTTTTAATATATCAAGTTCAGAATCCATGTTGCAGGTGTGACATTTATTTTTTACTTTTCAAGATATCAATATAGAATCTTCAATTACTTGCAGAAAAATGTCAACAAAACATAAGAATAACTACAAAAAGGTTTTGAGACAGGGGTGGAGACCAGGGAGATGGGAGGGAGGGAAAAGAATGGTAAGGGATCAGGGGGAAGGGAAGGGATTGAGAAATGGGAGGTCGGAGGGATGGGAAGAGGGTCCAGAGAGGGGAGGGAAAAAGGATGGGAAAGGGGATATGGGTGGGAGGGCAGGAGGGGAGGATGGAGAACAAGAAGGTCAGAGGGAGGCGAGGAATAGAGAAGGAACAGATGGGAAAGAAAGGGAGAGAGGGAGGGAGAGAGGGAGGGGAGTGGAGGGGAGAGGATAGAGAAGGGAGAAAGTGAGGGAAGGTGTGACGTAAAGTGAGGGAAGGTGTGACGTAAAGTGAGGGAAGGGGTGACGTAAAGTAAGGAAAGGTGTGACGTAAAGTGAGGGAAGGGGTGACGTAAAGTAAGGAAAGGGGTGACGTAAAGTGAGGGAAGGTATGATGTAAAGACCTACTTCTATCAGCAGCACATTTATGGTGGTCCACCAGTTTGTAGCCATCCCCACACACACACTTATAGGATCCCTTAGTGTTAATACACTTCTGACTGCAGGTACCGGCCACCTCACACTCATCCCAGTCTGTAATACAAAGTTATATATAAACAAGAGGCCTGCAGGTACAGCCACCTCACACTCATCCCAGTCTGTAATACAAAGTTATATATAAACAAGAGGCCTACAGGTACAGCCACCTCACACTCATCCCAGTCTGTAATACAAAGTTATATATAAACAAGAGGCCTACAGGTACAGCCACCTCACACTCATCCCAGTCTGTAACACAAAGTTATATATACACAAGAGGCCTACAGGGCTGACTACAGGTACAGCCACCTCACACTCATCCCAGTCTGTAACACAAAGTTATATATAAACAAGTGGCCTACAGGACTGGTACAGCCACCTCACACTCATCCCAGTCTGTAACACAAAGTTATATATAAACAAGAGGCCTACAGGGCTGACTACAGGTACAGCCACCTCACACTCATCCCAGTCTGTAACACAAAGTTATATATAAACAAGAGGCCTACAGGGCTGACTACAGGTACAGCCACCTCACACTCATCCCAGTCTGTAATACAAAGTTATGTATAAACAAGAGGCCTACAGGGCTGACTACAGGTACAGCCACCTCGCACTCATCCCAGTCTGTAATACAAAGTTATATATAAACAAGAGGCCTACAGGGCTGGTACAGCCACCTCACACTCATCCCAGTCTGTAATACAAAGTTATATATAAACAAGAGGCCTACAGGTACAGCCACCTCACACTCATCCCAGTCTGTAATACAAAGTTATATATAAACAAGAGGCAAATAGGTACAGCCACCTCACACTCATCCCAGTCTGTAACACAAAGTTATATATAAACAAGAGGCCTACAGGGTTGGTACAGCCACCTCACACTCATCCCAGTCTGTAACACAAAGTTATGTATAAACAAGAGGCCTACAGGGCTGACTACAGGTACAGCCACCTCACGCTCATCCCAGTCTGTAATACAAAGTTATATATAAACAAGAGGCAAATAGGTACAGCCACCTCACACTCATCCCAGTCTGTAACACAAAGTTATATATAAACAAGAGGCCTACAGGGTTGGTACAGCCACCTCACACTCATCCCAGTCTGTAACACAAAGTTATGTATAAACAAGAGGCCTACAGGGCTGACTACAGGTACCGGCCACCTCACACTCATCCCAGTCTGTAACACTAAGTTATATATAAACAAGAGGCCTACAGGTACAGCCACCTCACACTCATCCCAGTCTGTAACACAAACTTATGTATAAACAAGAGGCCTACAGGGCTGACTACAGGTACAGCCACCTCACACTCATCCCAGTCTGTAATACAAAGTTATATATAAACAAGAGGCCTACAGGGCTGACTACAGGTACAGCCACCTCACGCTCATCCCAGTCTGTAATACAAAGTTATATATAAACAAGAGGCAAATAGGTACAGCCACCTAGCACTCATCCCAGTCTGTAACACAAAGTTATATATAAACAAGAGGCCTACAGGGCTGGTACAGCCACCTCACACTCATCCCAGTCTGTAACACAAAGTAATATATAAACAAGAGGCCTACAGGGCTGACTACAGGTACCGGCCACCTCACACTCATCCCAGTCTGTAATACAAAGTTATGTATAAACAAGAGGCCTACAGGGCTGACTACAGGTACCGGCCACCTCACACTCATCCCAGTCTGTAACACAAAGTAATATATAAACAAGAGGCCTACAGGGTTGGTACAGCCACCTCACACTCATCCCAGTCTGTAACACAAAGTAATATATAAACAAGAGGCCTACAGGGCTGACTACAGGTACCGGCCACCTCACACTCATCCCAGTCTGTAACACAAAGTTCTATATACACAAGAGGCCTACAGGGTTGGTACAGCCACCTCACACTCATCACAGTCTGTAACACAAAGTTATATATAAACAAGAGGCCTACAGGGCTGACTACAGGTACAGCCACCTCACACTCATCCCAGTCGGTAACACAAAGTTATATATAAACAAGAGGCCTACAGGGCTGACTACAGGTACAGCCACCTCACACTCATCCCAGTCTGTAACACAAAGTTATATATAAACAAGAGGCCTACAGGGCTGGTACAGCCACCTCACACTCATCACAGTCTGTAACACAAAGTTATATATAAACAAGAGGCCTACAGGGCTGACTACAGGTACAGCCACCTCACACTCATCCCAGTCTGTAATATAAAGTTATATATAAACAAGAGGCCTACAGGGCTGACTACAGGTACAGCCACCTCACACTCATCCCAGTCTGTAACACAAAGTTATGTATAAACAAGAGGCCTACAGGGCTGACTACAGGTACCGGCCACCTCACACTCATCCCAGTCTGTAATACAAAGTTATATATAAACAAGAGGCCTACAGGGCTGACTACAGGTACAGCCACCTCACACTCATCCCAGTCTGTAATATAAAGTTATATATAAACAAGAGGCCTACAGGGCTGACTACAGGTACAGCCACCTCACACTCATCCAAGTCTGTAACACAAAGTTATGTATAAACAAGAGGCCTACAGGGCTGACTACAGGTACCGGCCACCTCACACTCATCCCAGTCTGTAACACTAAGTTATATATAAACAAGAGGCCTACAGGTACAGCCACCTCACACTCATCCCAGTCTGTAACACAAAGTTATGTATAAACAAGAGGCCTACAGGGCTGACTACAGGTACAGCCACCTCACACTCATCCCAGTCTGTAATACAAAGTTATATATAAACAAGAGGCCTACAGGGCTGACTACAGGTACAGCCACCTCACGCTCATCCCAGTCTGTAATACAAAGTTATATATAAACAAGAGGCAAATAGGTACAGCCACCTCACACTCATCCCAGTCTGTAACACAAAGTTATATATAAACAAGAGGCCTACAGGGTTGGTACAGCCACCTCACACTCATCCCAGTCTGTAACACAAAGTTATGTATAAACAAGAGGCCTACAGGGCTGACTACAGGTACCGGCCACCTCACACTCATCCCAGTCTGTAACACTAAGTTATATATAAACAAGAGGCCTACAGGTACAGCCACCTCACACTCATCCCAGTCTGTAACACAAACTTATGTATAAACAAGAGGCCTACAGGGCTGACTACAGGTACAGCCACCTCACACTCATCCCAGTCTGTAATACAAAGTTATATATAAACAAGAGGCCTACAGGGCTGACTACAGGTACAGCCACCTCACGCTCATCCCAGTCTGTAATACAAAGTTATATATAAACAAGAGGCAAATAGGTACAGCCACCTCGCACTCATCCCAGTCTGTAACACAAAGTTATATATAAACAAGAGGCCTACAGGGCTGGTACAGCCACCTCACACTCATCCCAGTCTGTAACACAAAGTAATATATAAACAAGAGGCCTACAGGGCTGACTACAGGTACCGGCCACCTCACACTCATCCCAGTCTGTAATACAAAGTTATGTATAAACAAGAGGCCTACAGGGCTGACTACAGGTACCGGCCACCTCACACTCATCCCAGTCTGTAACACAAAGTAATATATAAACAAGAGGCCTACAGGGTTGGTACAGCCACCTCACACTCATCCCAGTCTGTAACACAAAGTAATATATAAACAAGAGGCCTACAGGGCTGACTACAGGTACCGGCCACCTCACACTCATCCCAGTCTGTAACACAAAGTTCTATATACACAAGAGGCCTACAGGGTTGGTACAGCCACCTCACACTCATCACAGTCTGTAACACAAAGTTATATATAAACAAGAGGCCTACAGGGCTGACTACAGGTACAGCCACCTCACACTCATCCCAGTCGGTAACACAAAGTTATATATAAACAAGAGGCCTACAGGGCTGACTACAGGTACAGCCACCTCACACTCATCCCAGTCTGTAACACAAAGTTATATATAAACAAGAGGCCTACAGGGCTGGTACAGCCACCTCACACTCATCACAGTCTGTAACACAAAGTTATATATAAACAAGAGGCCTACAGGGCTGACTACAGGTACAGCCACCTCACACTCATCCCAGTCTGTAATATAAAGTTATATATAAACAAGAGGCCTACAGGGCTGACTACAGGTACAGCCACCTCACACTCATCCCAGTCTGTAACACAAAGTTATGTATAAACAAGAGGCCTACAGGGCTGACTACAGGTACCGGCCACCTCACACTCATCCCAGTCTGTAATACAAAGTTATATATAAACAAGAGGCCTACAGGGCTGACTACAGGTACAGCCACCTCACACTCATCCCAGTCTGTAATATAAAGTTATATATAAACAAGAGGCCTACAGGGCTGACTACAGGTACAGCCACCTCACACTCATCCCAGTCTGTAACACAAAGTTATGTATAAACAAGAGGCCTACAGGGCTGACTACAGGTACCGGCCACCTCACACTCATCCCAGTCTGTAACACTAAGTTATATATAAACAAGAGGCCTACAGGTACAGCCACCTCACACTCATCCCAGTCTGTAACACAAAGTTATGTATAAACAAGAGGCCTACAGGGCTGACTACAGGTACAGCCACCTCACACTCATCCCAGTCTGTAATACAAAGTTATATATAAACAAGAGGCCTACAGGGCTGACTACAGGTACAGCCACCTCACGCTCATCCCAGTCTGTAATACAAAGTTATATATAAACAAGAGGCAAATAGGTACAGCCACCTCACACTCATCCCAGTCTGTAACACAAAGTTATATATAAACAAGAGGCCTACAGGGTTGGTACAGCCACCTCACACTCATCCCAGTCTGTAACACAAAGTTATGTATAAACAAGAGGCCTACAGGGCTGACTACAGGTACCGGCCACCTCACACTCATCCCAGTCTGTAACACTAAGTTATATATAAACAAGAGGCCTACAGGTACAGCCACCTCACACTCATCCCAGTCTGTAACACAAACTTATGTATAAACAAGAGGCCTACAGGGCTGACTACAGGTACAGCCACCTCACACTCATCCCAGTCTGTAATACAAAGTTATATATAAACAAGAGGCCTACAGGGCTGACTACAGGTACAGCCACCTCACGCTCATCCCAGTCTGTAATACAAAGTTATATATAAACAAGAGGCAAATAGGTACAGCCACCTCGCACTCATCCCAGTCTGTAACACAAAGTTATATATAAACAAGAGGCCTACAGGGCTGGTACAGCCACCTCACACTCATCCCAGTCTGTAACACAAAGTAATATATAAACAAGAGGCCTACAGGGCTGACTACAGGTACCGGCCACCTCACACTCATCCCAGTCTGTAATACAAAGTTATGTATAAACAAGAGGCCTACAGGGCTGACTACAGGTACCGGCCACCTCACACTCATCCCAGTCTGTAACACAAAGTAATATATAAACAAGAGGCCTACAGGGTTGGTACAGCCACCTCACACTCATCCCAGTCTGTAACACAAAGTAATATATAAACAAGAGGCCTACAGGGCTGACTACAGGTACCGGCCACCTCACACTCATCCCAGTCTGTAACACAAAGTTCTATATACACAAGAGGCCTACAGGGTTGGTACAGCCACCTCACACTCATCACAGTCTGTAACACAAAGTTATATATAAACAAGAGGCCTACAGGGCTGACTACAGGTACAGCCACCTCACACTCATCCCAGTCGGTAACACAAAGTTATATATAAACAAGAGGCCTACAGGGCTGACTACAGGTACAGCCACCTCACACTCATCCCAGTCTGTAACACAAAGTTATATATAAACAAGAGGCCTACAGGGCTGGTACAGCCACCTCACACTCATCACAGTCTGTAACACAAAGTTATATATAAACAAGAGGCCTACAGGGCTGACTACAGGTACAGCCACCTCACACTCATCCCAGTCTGTAATATAAAGTTATATATAAACAAGAGGCCTACAGGGCTGACTACAGGTACAGCCACCTCACACTCATCCCAGTCTGTAACACAAAGTTATGTATAAACAAGAGGCCTACAGGGCTGACTACAGGTACCGGCCACCTCACACTCATCCCAGTCTGTAATACAAAGTTATATATAAACAAGAGGCCTACAGGGCTGACTACAGGTACAGCCACCTCACACTCATCCCAGTCTGTAATATAAAGTTATATATAAACAAGAGGCCTACAGGGCTGACTAGAGGTACAGCCACCTCACACTCATCCCAGTCTGTAACACAAAGTTATATATAAACAAGAGGCCTACAGGGCTGACTACAGGTACCGGCCACCTCACACTCATCCCAGTCTGTAACACTAAGTTATATATAAACAAGAGGCCTACAGGTACAGCCACCTCACACTCATCCCAGTCTGTAACACAAAGTTATGTATAAACAAGAGGCCTACAGGGCTGACTACAGGTACAGCCACCTCACACTCATCCCAGTCTGTAATACAAAGTTATATATAAACAAGAGGCCTACAGGGCTGACTACAGGTACAGCCACCTCACGCTCATCCCAGTCTGTAACACAAAGTTATATATAAACAAGAGGCAAATAGGTACAGCCACCTCACACTCATCCCAGTCTGTAACACAAAGTTATATATAAACAAGAGGCCTACAGGGTTGGTACAGCCACCTCACACTCATCCCAGTCTGTAACACAAAGTTATGTATAAACAAGAGGCCTACAGGGCTGACTACAGGTACCGGCCACCTCACACTCATCCCAGTCTGTAACACTAAGTTATATATAAACAAGAGGCCTACAGGTACAGCCACCTCACACTCATCCCAGTCTGTAACACAAACTTATGTATAAACAAGAGGCCTACAGGGCTGACTACAGGTACAGCCACCTCACACTCATCCCAGTCTGTAATACAAAGTTATATATAAACAAGAGGCCTACAGGGCTGACTACAGGTACAGCCACCTCACGCTCATCCCAGTCTGTAATACAAAGTTATATATAAACAAGAGGCAAATAGGTACAGCCACCTCGCACTCATCCCAGTCTGTAACACAAAGTTATATATAAACAAGAGGCCTACAGGGCTGGTACAGCCACCTCACACTCATCCCAGTCTGTAACACAAAGTAATATATAAACAAGAGGCCTACAGGGCTGACTACAGGTACCGGCCACCTCACACTCATCCCAGTCTGTAATACAAAGTTATGTATAAACAAGAGGCCTACAGGGCTGACTACAGGTACCGGCCACCTCACACTCATCCCAGTCTGTAACACAAAGTAATATATAAACAAGAGGCCTACAGGGTTGGTACAGCCACCTCACACTCATCCCAGTCTGTAACACAAAGTAATATATAAACAAGAGGCCTACAGGGCTGACTACAGGTACCGGCCACCTCACACTCATCCCAGTCTGTAACACAAAGTTCTATATACACAAGAGGCCTACAGGGTTGGTACAGCCACCTCACACTCATCACAGTCTGTAACACAAAGTTATATATAAACAAGAGGCCTACAGGGCTGACTACAGGTACAGCCACCTCACACTCATCCCAGTCGGTAACACAAAGTTATATATAAACAAGAGGCCTACAGGGCTGACTACAGGTACAGCCACCTCACACTCATCCCAGTCTGTAACACAAAGTTATATATAAACAAGAGGCCTACAGGGCTGGTACAGCCACCTCACACTCATCACAGTCTGTAACACAAAGTTATATATAAACAAGAGGCCTACAGGGCTGACTACAGGTACAGCCACCTCACACTCATCCCAGTCTGTAATATAAAGTTATATATAAACAAGAGGCCTACAGGGCTGACTACAGGTACAGCCACCTCACACTCATCCCAGTCTGTAACACAAAGTTATGTATAAACAAGAGGCCTACAGGGCTGACTACAGGTACCGGCCACCTCACACTCATCCCAGTCTGTAATACAAAGTTATATATAAACAAGAGGCCTACAGGGCTGACTACAGGTACAGCCACCTCACACTCATCCCAGTCTGTAATATAAAGTTATATATAAACAAGAGGCCTACAGGGCTGACTACAGGTACAGCCACCTCACACTCATCCCAGTCTGTAACACAAAGTTATGTATAAACAAGAGGCCTACAGGGCTGACTACAGGTACCGGCCACCTCACACTCATCCCAGTCTGTAACACTAAGTTATATATAAACAAGAGGCCTACAGGTACAGCCACCTCACACTCATCCCAGTCTGTAACACAAAGTTATGTATAAACAAGAGGCCTACAGGGCTGACTACAGGTACAGCCACCTCACACTCATCCCAGTCTGTAATACAAAGTTATATATAAACAAGAGGCCTACAGGGCTGACTACAGGTACAGCCACCTCACGCTCATCCCAGTCTGTAATACAAAGTTATATATAAACAAGAGGCAAATAGGTACAGCCACCTCACACTCATCCCAGTCTGTAACACAAAGTTATATATAAACAAGAGGCCTACAGGGTTGGTACAGCCACCTCACACTCATCCCAGTCTGTAACACAAAGTTATGTATAAACAAGAGGCCTACAGGGCTGACTACAGGTACCGGCCACCTCACACTCATCCCAGTCTGTAACACTAAGTTATATATAAACAAGAGGCCTACAGGTACAGCCACCTCACACTCATCCCAGTCTGTAACACAAACTTATGTATAAACAAGAGGCCTACAGGGCTGACTACAGGTACAGCCACCTCACACTCATCCCAGTCTGTAATACAAAGTTATATATAAACAAGAGGCCTACAGGGCTGACTACAGGTACAGCCACCTCACGCTCATCCCAGTCTGTAATACAAAGTTATATATAAACAAGAGGCAAATAGGTACAGCCACCTCGCACTCATCCCAGTCTGTAACACAAAGTTATATATAAACAAGAGGCCTACAGGGCTGGTACAGCCACCTCACACTCATCCCAGTCTGTAACACAAAGTAATATATAAACAAGAGGCCTACAGGGCTGACTACAGGTACCGGCCACCTCACACTCATCCCAGTCTGTAATACAAAGTTATGTATAAACAAGAGGCCTACAGGGCTGACTACAGGTACCGGCCACCTCACACTCATCCCAGTCTGTAACACAAAGTAATATATAAACAAGAGGCCTACAGGGTTGGTACAGCCACCTCACACTCATCCCAGTCTGTAACACAAAGTAATATATAAACAAGAGGCCTACAGGGCTGACTACAGGTACCGGCCACCTCACACTCATCCCAGTCTGTAACACAAAGTTCTATATACACAAGAGGCCTACAGGGTTGGTACAGCCACCTCACACTCATCACAGTCTGTAACACAAAGTTATATATAAACAAGAGGCCTACAGGGCTGACTACAGGTACAGCCACCTCACACTCATCCCAGTCGGTAACACAAAGTTATATATAAACAAGAGGCCTACAGGGCTGACTACAGGTACAGCCACCTCACACTCATCCCAGTCTGTAACACAAAGTTATATATAAACAAGAGGCCTACAGGGCTGGTACAGCCACCTCACACTCATCACAGTCTGTAACACAAAGTTATATATAAACAAGAGGCCTACAGGGCTGACTACAGGTACAGCCACCTCACACTCATCCCAGTCTGTAATATAAAGTTATATATAAACAAGAGGCCTACAGGGCTGACTACAGGTACAGCCACCTCACACTCATCCCAGTCTGTAACACAAAGTTATGTATAAACAAGAGGCCTACAGGGCTGACTACAGGTACCGGCCACCTCACACTCATCCCAGTCTGTAATACAAAGTTATATATAAACAAGAGGCCTACAGGGCTGACTACAGGTACAGCCACCTCACACTCATCCCAGTCTGTAATATAAAGTTATATATAAACAAGAGGCCTACAGGGCTGACTAGAGGTACAGCCACCTCACACTCATCCCAGTCTGTAACACAAAGTTATATATAAACAAGAGGCCTACAGGGCTGACTACAGGTACCGGCCACCTCACACTCATCCCAGTCTGTAACACTAAGTTATATATAAACAAGAGGCCTACAGGTACAGCCACCTCACACTCATCCCAGTCTGTAACACAAAGTTATGTATAAACAAGAGGCCTACAGGGCTGACTACAGGTACAGCCACCTCACACTCATCCCAGTCTGTAATACAAAGTTATATATAAACAAGAGGCCTACAGGGCTGACTACAGGTACAGCCACCTCACGCTCATCCCAGTCTGTAACACAAAGTTATATATAAACAAGAGGCAAATAGGTACAGCCACCTCACACTCATCCCAGTCTGTAACACAAAGTTATATATAAACAAGAGGCCTACAGGGTTGGTACAGCCACCTCACACTCATCCCAGTCTGTAACACAAAGTTATATATAAACAAGAGGCCTACAGGGCTGACTACAGGTACCGGCCACCTCACACTCATCCCAGTCTGTAACACAAAGTTATGTATAAACAAGAGGCCTACAGGGCTGACTACAGGTACAGCCACCTCACGCTCATCCCAGTCTGTAACACAAAGTTATGTATAAACAAGAGGCCTACAGGGCTGACTACAGGTACAGCCACCTCACGCTCATCCCAGTCTGTAATACAAAGTTATATATAAACAAGAGGCCTATAGGTACAGCCACCTCACACTCATCCCAGTCTGTAACACAAAGTTATATATAAACAAGAGGCCTACAGGGTTGGTACAGCCACCTCACACTCATCCCAGTCTGTAATACAAAGTTATATATAAACAAGAGGCCTATAGGTACAGCCACCTCACACTCATCCCAGTCTGTAACACAAAGTAATATATAAACAAGAGGCCTACAGGGTTGGTACAGCCACCTCACACTCATCCCAGTCTGTAACACAAAGTTATATATAAACAAGAGGCCTACAGGGCTGACTACAGGTACAGCCACCTCACGCTCATCCCAGTCTGTAATACAAAGTTATATATAAACAAGAGGCCTATAGGTACAGCCACCTCACACTCATCCCAGTCTGTAACACAAAGTTATATATAAACAAGAGGCCTACAGGGCTGACTACAGGTACCGGCCATCACACACTCATCCAAATCTGTAACACAAAGTTCTATACAAAAAAGAGGCCTACAGGGCTGGTACAGCCACCTCACACTCATCCCAGTCTGTAATACAAAGTTATATATAAACAAGAGGTCTACAGGGCTGGTACAGCCACCTCACACTCATCCCAGTCTGTAACACAAAGTTATATATAAACAAGAGGTCTACAGGGCTGACTACAGGTACAGCCACCTCACACTCATCCCAGTCTGTAATACAAAGTTATATATAAACAAGAGGCCTACAGGGCTGACTACAGGTACAGCCACCTCGCACTCATCCCAGTCTGTAACACAAAGTTATATATAAACAAGAGGTCTACACAATATGGACTTACCGATACACAGAACAAAGTTACCAATACACAGTACAGACTTACCAATACACAGTACAGACTTACCGATACACAGTACAGACTTACCAATACACAGTACAGACTTACCAATACACAGTATAGACTTACCAATACACAGAACAGACTTACCAATACACAGAACAGACTTACCAATACACAGAACAGACTTACCAATACACAGTATAGACTTACCAATACACAGTATAGACTTACCAATACACAGAACAGACTTACCAATACACAGAACAGACTTACCAATACACAGAACAGACTTACCAATACACAGAACAGACTTAACAATACACAGAACAGACTTACCAATACACAGAACAGACTTACCAATACACAGTATAGACTTACCAAAACACAGTATAGACTTACCAATACACAGTACAGACTTACCAATACACAGTATAGACTTACCAATACACAGTACAGACTTACCAATACACAGTACAGACTTACCAATACACAGTATAGACTTACCGATACACAGTACAGACTAACCAACACACAGAACAGACTTACCAATACACAGTATAGACTTACCAATACACAGAACAGACTTACCAATACACAGAACAGACTTACCAATACACAGAACAGACTTACCAATACACAGAACAGACTTACCAATACACAGTATAGACTTACCAATACACAGAACAGACTTACCAATACACAGTACAGACTTACCAATACACAGTACAGAATTACCAATACACAGTATAGACTTACCAATACACAGTACAGACTTACCAATACACAGTACAGACTTATAAATACACAGTATAGACTTACCGATACACAGTACAGACTTACCAATACACAATACAGACTTACCAATACACAGTACAGACTTACCAATACACAGTATAGACTTACCAATACACAGTACAGACTTACCAATACACAGTACAGACTAACCGATACACAGTATAGACTTACCAATACACAGTATAGACTTACCAATACACAGTACAGACTTACCAATACACAGTACAGACTTACCAATACACAGTACAGACTTACCAATACACAGTACAGACTTACCAATACACAGTACAGACTAACCGATACACAGTATAGACTTACCAATACACAGTACAGACTTACCAATACACAATACAGACTTACCGATACACAGTACAGACTTACCAATACACAGTACAGACTTACCAATACACTGTATAGACTTACCAATACACAGTACAGACTTACCAATACACAGTATAGACTTACCAATACACAGTACAGACTTACCAATACACAGTACAGACTTACCAATACACAGTACAGACTTACCAATACACAGAACAGACTTACCGATACACAGTACAGACTTACCAATACACAGTATAGACTTACCAATACACTGTATAGACTTACCAATACACAGTACAGACTTACCAATACACAGTACAGACTTACCAATACACAGTACAGACTTACCAATACACAGTACAGACTAACCGATACACAGTATAGACTTACCAATACACAGTACAGACTTACCAATACACAGAACAGACTTACCGATACACAGTACAGACTTACCAATACACAGTACAGTCTTACCAATACACAGTACAGACTAACCGATACACAGTATAGACTAACCAATACACAGTACAGACTTACCAATACACAGTACAGACTTACCAATACACAGTACAGACTTACCAATACACAGAACAGACTTACCAATACACAGTACAGACTAACCGATACACAGTATAGACTTACCAATACACAGTACAGACTTACCAATACACAGTACAGACTAACCGATACACAGTATAGACTTACCAATACACAGTACAGACTTACCAATACACAGAACAGACTTACCGATACACAGTACAGACTTACCAATACACAGTACAGTCTTACCAATACACAGTACAGACTAACCGATACACAGTATAGACTTACCAATACACAGTACAGACTTACCAATACACAATACAGACTTACCAATACACAGTTCAGACTTACCAATAGACAGTACAGACTTACCAATACACTGTATAGACTTACCGATACACAGTACAGACTTACCAATACACAGTACAGACTTACCAATACACAGTTCAGACTTACCAATAGACAGTACAGACTTACCAATACACAGTACAGACTTACCAATACACAGTACAGAATTACCAATACACAATACAGACTTACCAATACACAGTACAGTCTTACCAATACACAGTACAGACTTACCAATACACAGTACAGACTTACCAATACACAGTATAGACTTACCGATACACAGTACAGACTCATCAATACACAGTACAGACTTACCAATACACAGTACAGACTTACCAATACACAATACAGACTTACCAATACACAGTACAGACTTACCGATACACAGTACAGACTTACCAATACACAGTACAGACTTACCAATACACAGTATAGACTTACCAATACACAGTACAGACTTACCAATACACAGTACAGACTTACCAATACACAGTATAGACTTACCAATACACAGAACAGACTTACCAATACACAGTACAGACTTACCAATACACAGTACAGACTTACCAATACACAGTATAGACTTACCAATACACAGTACAGACTTACCAATACACAGTACAGACTTACCAATACACATTATAGACTTACCAATACACAGAACAGACTTACCAATACACAGTACAGACTTACCAATACACAGTACAGACTTACCAATACACAGTACAGACTTACCAATACACTGTATGGACTTACCAATACACAGTACAGACTTACCAATACAGAGCTTTGGTCCCTGGAGACGATGGCCAGGAGGACACATACACTCGGCTCCACGAGGCGTCTGGAGACACATGAAGCTGCAGCCGCCATTGTCAGTCTTACACTCATCACTGTCTACAACAAACGGCACCAAGTCATTTATCTGTAGTAATGTCTTACACTCATCACTGTCTACAACAAACAGCACCAAGTCAGTTATCTGTAGTAATGTCTTACACTCATCACTGTCTACAACAAACGGCACCAAGTCAGTTATCTGTAGTAATGTCTTACACTCATCACTGTCTACAACAAACAGCACCAAGTCAGTAATCTGTAGTAATGTCTTACACTCATCACTGTCTACAACAAACGACAGCTAGTCAGTTATCTGAAGTAATGTCTTACACTCATCACTGTCTACAACAAACAGCAGCTAGTCAGTTATCTGTAGTAATGTCTTACACTCATCACTGTCTACAACAAACAGCACCAAGTCAGTTATCTGTAGTAATGTCTAACACTCATCACTGTCTACAACAAACAGCACCAAGTCAGTTATCTGTAGTAATGTCTTACACTCATCACTGTCTACAACAAACAGCACCAAGTCAGTTATCTGTAGTAATGTCTTACACTCATCACTGTCTACAACAAACGGCACCAAGTCAGTTATCTGTAGTAATGTCTTACACTCATCACTGTCTACAACAAACGGCACCAAGTCAGTTATCTGAAGTAATGTCTTACACTCATCACTGTCTACAACAAACGGCAGCTAGTCAGTTATCTGTAGTAATGTCTTACACTCATCACTGTCTACAACAAACGACACCAAGTCAGTTATCTGTAGTAATGTCTTACACTCATCACTGTCTACAACAAACAGCACCAAGTCAGTTATCTGTAGTAATGTCTTACACTCATCACTGTCTACAACAAACGGCAGCTTGTCAGTTATCTGTAGTAATGTCTTACACTCATCACTGTCTACAACAAACATCAGCTAGTCAGTTATCTGTAGTAATGTCTTACACTCATCACTGTCTACAACAAACGGCACCAAGTCAGTTATCTGTAGTAATGTCTTACACTCATCACTGTCTACAACAAACGGCACCAAGTCAGTTATCTGTAGTAATGTCTTACACTCATCACTGTCTACAACAAACGGCACCAAGTCAGTTATCTGTAGCAATGTCTTACACTCATCACTGTCTACAACAAACAGCAGCTTGTCAGTTATCTGTAGTAATGTCTTACACTCATCACTGTCTACAACAAACAGCAGCTAGTCAGTTATCTGTAGTAATGTCTTACACTCATCACTGTCTACAACAAACAGCAGCTTGTCAGTTATCTGTAGTAATGTCTTACACTCATCACTGTCTACAACAAACAGCAGCTAGTCAGTTATCTGTAGTAATGTCTTACACTCATCACTGTCTACAACAAACGGCACCAAGTCAGTTATCTGTAGTAATGTCTTACACTCATCACTGTCTACAACAAACAGCACCAAGTCAGTTATCTGTAGTAATGTCTTACACTCATCACTGTATACAACAAACGGCACCAAGTCAGGTATCTGTAGTAATGTCTTACACTCATCACTGTATACAACAAACGGCACCAAGTCAGGTATCTGTAGTAATGTCTTACACTCATCACTGTCTACAACAAACAGCAGCTAGTCAGTTATCTGTAGTAATGTCTTACACTCATCACTGTCTACAACAAACGACAACTAGTCAGTTATCTGTAGTAATGTCTTACACTCATCACTGTCTACAACAAACAGCAGCTAGTCAGTTATCTGTAGTAATGTCTTACACTCATCACTGTCTACAACAAAACGGCACCAAGTCAGGTATCTGTAGTAATGTCTTACACTCATCACTGTCTACAACAAACAGCAGCTAGTCAGTTATCTGTAGTAATGTCTTACACTCATCACTGTCTACAACAAACGACAACTAGTCAGGTATCTGTAGTAATGTCTTACACTCATCACTGTCTACAACAAAACGGCACCAAGTCAGGTATCTGTAGTAATGTCTTACACTCATCACTGTCTACAACAAACGGCAGCTAGTCAGTTATCTGTAGTAATGTCTTACACTCATCACTGTCTACAACAAACAGCACCAAGTCAGTTATCTGTAGTAATGTCTTACACTCATCACTGTCTACAACAAAACGGCACCAAGTCAGGTATCTGTAGTAATGTCTTACACTCATCACTGTATACAACAAACAGCAGCTAGTCAGTTATCTGTAGTAATGTCTTACACTCATCACTGTCTACAACAAAACGGCACCAAGTCAGGTATCTGTAGTAATGTCTTACACTCATCACTGTCTACAACAAACAGCAGCTAGTCAGTTATCTGTAGTAATGTCTTACACTCATCACTGTCTACAACAAACGACAACTAGTCAGTTATCTGTAGTAATGTCTTACACTCATCACTGTCTACAACAAACAGCAGCTAGTCAGTTATCTGTAGTAATGTCTTACACTCATCACTGTCTACAACAAAACGGCACCAAGTCAGGTATCTGTAGTAATGTCTTACACTCATCACTGTCTACAACAAACAGCACCAAGTCAGGTATCTGTAGTAATGTCTTACACTCATCACTGTCTACAACAAACAGCAGCTAGTCAGTTATCTGTAGTAATGTCTTACACTCATCACTGTCTACAACAAACATCAGCTAGTCAGTTATCTGTAGCAATGTCTTACACTCATCACTGTCTACAACAAACAGTACCAAGTCAGTTATCTGTAGTAATGTCTTACACTCATCACTGTCTACAACAAACGGCACCAAGTCAGTTATCTGTAGTAATGTCTTACACTCATCACTGTCTACAACAAACGGCACCAAGTCAGTTATCTGTAGTAATGTCTTACACTCATCACTGTCTACAACAAACGGCACCAAGTCAGTTATCTGTAGTAATGTCTTACACTCATCACTGTCTACAACAAAACGGCACCAAGTCAGGTATCTGTAGTAATGTCTTACACTCATCACTGTCTACAACAAACAGCAGCTAGTCAGTTATCTGTAGTAATGTCTTACACTCATCACTGTCTACAACAAAACGGCACCAAGTCAGTTATCAGTAGTAATGTCTTACACTCATCACTGTCTACAACAAACGACACCAAGTCAGTTATCTGTAGTAATGTCTTACACTCATCACTGTCTATAACAAACAGCACCAAGTCAGTTATCTGTAGTAATGTCTTACACTCATCACTGTCTACAACAAACGGCAGCTAGTCAGTTATCTGTAGTAATGTCTTACACTCATCACTGTCTACAACAAACGGCACCAAGTCAGGTATCTGTAGTAATGTCTTACACTCATCACTGTCTACAACAAACGGCACCAAGTCAGTTATCTGTAGTAATGTCTTACACTCATCACTGTCTACAACAAACGGCAGCTAGTCAGTTATCTGTAGTAATGTCTCACACTCATCACTGTCTACAACAAACGGCACCAAGTCAGTTATCTGTAGTAATGTCTTACACTCATCACTGTCTACAACAAACAGCACCAAGTCAGTTATCTGTAGTAATGTCTTACACTCATCACTGTCTACAACAAACAGCAGCTAGTCAGTTATCCGTAGTAATGTCTCACACTCATCACTGTATACAACAAACAGCAGCTAGTCAGTTATCTGTAGTAATGTCTTACACTCATCACTGTCTACAACAAACAGCACCAAGTCAGTTATCAGTAGTAATGTCTTACACTCATTAATGTCTACAACAAACGGCACCAAGTCAGTTATCTGTAGTAATGTCTTACACTCATCACTGTCTACAACAAACAGCAGCTAGTCAGTTATCTGTAGTAATGTCTTACACTCATCACTGTCTACAACAAACGGCAGCTAGTCAGTTATCTGTAGCAATGTCTTACACTCATCACTGTCTACAACAAACAGCAGCTAGTCAGTTATCTGTAGTAATGTCTTACACTCATCACTGTCTACAACAAACAGCACCAAGTCAGTTATCTGTAGCAATGTCTTACACTCATCACTGTCTACAACAAACATCAGCTAGTCAGTTATCTGTAGTAATGTCTTACACTCATCACTGTCTACAACAAACAGCACCAAGTCAGTTATCTGTAGCAATGTCTTACACTCATCACTGTCTACAACAAACAGCAGCTAGTCAGTTATCTGTAGTAATGTCTTACACTCATCACTGTCTACAACAAACAGCACCAAGTCAGTTATCTGTAGCAATGTCTTACACTCATCACTGTCTACAACAAACAGCAGCTTGTCAGTTATCTGTAGTAATGTCTTACACTCATCACTGTCTACAACAAACGGCACCAAGTCAGTTATCTGTAGTAATGTCTTACACTCATCACTGTCTACAACAAACAGCAGCTAGTCAGTTATCTGTAGTAATGTCTTACACTCATCACTGTCTACAACAAACAGCAGCTAGTCAGTTATCTGTAGTAATGTCTTACACTCATCACTGTATACAACAAACAGCAGCTAGTCAGTTATCTGTAGTAATGTCTTACACTCATCACTGTCTACAACAAACAGCAGCTAGTCAGTTATCTGTAGTAATGTCTTACACTCATCACTGTCTACAACAAACAGCAGCTAGTCAGTTATCTGTAGTAATGTCTTACACTCATCACTGTCTACAACAAACAGCAGCTAGTCAGTTATCTGTAGTAATGTCTTACACTCATCACTGTCTACAACAAACAGCAGCTAGTCAGTTATCTGTAGTAATGTCTTACAACCATCACTGTCTACAACAAACGGCACCAAGTCAGTTATCTGTAGTAATGTCTTACACTCATCACTGTCTACAACAAACAGCACCAAGTCAGTTATCTGTAGTAATGTCTTACAATCATCACTGTCTACAACAAACGGCACCTAGTCAGTTATCTGTAGTAATGTCTTACACTCATCACTGTCTACAACAAACAGCACCAAGTCCGTTATTTGTAGTAATGTCTTACAACCATCACTGTCTACAACAAACAGCAGCTAGTCAGTTATCTGTAGTAATGTCTTACACTCATCACTGTATACAACAAACAGCAGCTAGTCAGTTATCTGTAGTAATGTCTTACACTCATCACTGTATACAACAAACGGCAGCTAGTCAGTTATCTGTAGTAATGTCTTACACTCATCACTGTCTACAACAAACAGCACCAAGTCAGTTATCTGTAGTAATGTCTTACACTCATCACTGTCTACAACAAACAGCAGCTAGTCAGTTATCTGTAGTAATGTCTTACACTCATCACTGTCTACAACAAACAGCAGCTAGTCAGTTATCTGTAGCAATGTCTTACACTCATCACTGTCTACAACAAACAGCACCAAGTCAGTTATCTGTAGTAATGTCTTACACTCATCACTGTCTACAACAAACAGCAGCTAGTCAGTTATCTGTAGTAATGTCTTAAACTCATCACTGTCTACAACAAACGTCAGCTAGTCAGTTATCTGTAGTAATGTCTTACACTCATTACTGTCTACAACAAACGACACGTAGTCAGTTATCTGTAGTAATGTCTTACACTCATCACTGTCTACAACAAACGGCACCAAGTCAGTTATCTGTAGTAATGTCTTACAACCATCACTGTCTACAACAAACAGCAGCTAGTCAGTTATCTGTAGTAATGTCTTACACTCATCACTGTCTACAACAAACAGCAGCTTGTCAGTTATCTGTAGTAATGTCTTACACTCATCACTGTCTACAACAAACGGCACCAAGTCAGGTATCTGTAGTAATGTCTTACACTCATCACTGTCTACAACAAACAGCACCAAGTCAGTTATCTGTAGTAATGTCTTACACTCATCACTGTCTACAACAAACGGCACCAAGTCAGTTATCTGTAGTAATGTCTTACACTCATCACTGTCTACAACAAACAGCACCAAGTCAGTTATCTGTAGTAATGTCTTACACTCATCACTGTCTACAACAAACGGCACCAAGTCAGTTATCTGTAGTAATGTCTTACACTCATCACTGTCTACAACAAACAGCACCAAGTCAGTTATCTGTAGTAATGTCTTACACTCATCACTGTCTACAACAAACAGCAGCTAGTCAGTTATCCGTAGTAATGTCTCACACTCATCACTGTATACAACAAACAGCAGCTAGTCAGTTATCTGTAGTAATGTCTTACACTCATCACTGTCTACAACAAACAGCACCAAGTCAGTTATCAGTAGTAATGTCTTACACTCATTAATGTCTACAACAAACGGCACCAAGTCAGTTATCTGTAGTAATGTCTTACACTCATCACTGTCTACAACAAACAGCAGCTAGTCAGTTATCTGTAGTAATGTCTTACACTCATCACTGTCTACAACAAACGGCAGCTAGTCAGTTATCTGTAGCAATGTCTTACACTCATCACTGTCTACAACAAACAGCAGCTAGTCAGTTATCTGTAGTAATGTCTTACACTCATCACTGTCTACAACAAACAGCACCAAGTCAGTTATCTGTAGCAATGTCTTACACTCATCACTGTCTACAACAAACATCAGCTAGTCAGTTATCTGTAGTAATGTCTTACACTCATCACTGTCTACAACAAACAGCACCAAGTCAGTTATCTGTAGCAATGTCTTACACTCATCACTGTCTACAACAAACAGCAGCTAGTCAGTTATCTGTAGTAATGTCTTACACTCATCACTGTCTACAACAAACAGCACCAAGTCAGTTATCTGTAGCAATGTCTTACACTCATCACTGTCTACAACAAACAGCAGCTTGTCAGTTATCTGTAGTAATGTCTTACACTCATCACTGTCTACAACAAACGGCACCAAGTCAGTTATCTGTAGTAATGTCTTACACTCATCACTGTCTACAACAAACAGCAGCTAGTCAGTTATCTGTAGTAATGTCTTACACTCATCACTGTCTACAACAAACAGCAGCTAGTCAGTTATCTGTAGTAATGTCTTACACTCATCACTGTATACAACAAACAGCAGCTAGTCAGTTATCTGTAGTAATGTCTTACACTCATCACTGTCTACAACAAACAGCAGCTAGTCAGTTATCTGTAGTAATGTCTTACACTCATCACTGTCTACAACAAACAGCAGCTAGTCAGTTATCTGTAGTAATGTCTTACACTCATCACTGTCTACAACAAACAGCAGCTAGTCAGTTATCTGTAGTAATGTCTTACACTCATCACTGTCTACAACAAACAGCAGCTAGTCAGTTATCTGTAGTAATGTCTTACAACCATCACTGTCTACAACAAACGGCACCAAGTCAGTTATCTGTAGTAATGTCTTACACTCATCACTGTCTACAACAAACAGCACCAAGTCAGTTATCTGTAGTAATGTCTTACACTCATCACTGTCTACAACAAACGGCACCTAGTCAGTTATCTGTAGTAATGTCTTACACTCATCACTGTCTACAACAAACAGCACCAAGTCAGTTATTTGTAGTAATGTCTTACAACCATCACTGTCTACAACAAACAGCAGCTAGTCAGTTATCTGTAGTAATGTCTTACACTCATCACTGTATACAACAAACAGCAGCTAGTCAGTTATCTGTAGTAATGTCTTACACTCATCACTGTATACAACAAACGGCAGCTAGTCAGTTATCTGTAGTAATGTCTTACACTCATCACTGTCTACAACAAACAGCACCAAGTCAGTTATCTGTAGTAATGTCTTACACTCATCACTGTCTACAACAAACAGCAGCTAGTCAGTTATCTGTAGTAATGTCTTACACTCATCACTGTCTACAACAAACAGCAGCTAGTCAGTTATCTGTAGCAATGTCTTACACTCATCACTGTCTACAACAAACAGCACCAAGTCAGTTATCTGTAGTAATGTCTTACACTCATCACTGTCTACAACAAACAGCAGCTAGTCAGTTATCTGTAGTAATGTCTTAAACTCATCACTGTCTACAACAAACGTCAGCTAGTCAGTTATCTGTAGTAATGTCTTACACTCATTACTGTCTACAACAAACGACACGTAGTCAGTTATCTGTAGTAATGTCTTACACTCATCACTGTCTACAACAAACGGCACCAAGTCAGTTATCTGTAGTAATGTCTTACAACCATCACTGTCTACAACAAACAGCAGCTAGTCAGTTATCTGTAGTAATGTCTTACACTCATCACTGTTTACAACAAACGACACCAAGTCAGTTATCTGTAGTAATGTCTTACACTCATCACTGTCTACAACAAACAGCACCAAGTCAGTTATCTGTAGTAATGTCTTACACTCATCACTGTCTACAACAAACGGCAGCTTGTCAGTTATCTGTAGTAATGTCTTACACTCATCACTGTCTACAACAAACATCA
The DNA here is from genome assembly GCA_947623455.1 of Mimachlamys varia. Lineage (NCBI taxonomy): Eukaryota > Metazoa > Mollusca > Bivalvia > Pectinida > Pectinidae > Mimachlamys > Mimachlamys varia. Next base: position 33,160,549 of record OX392543.1, read on the forward strand.
GCTAGTCAGTTATCTGTAGTAATGTCTTACACTCATCACTGTCTACAACAAACGGCAGCTAGTCAGTTATCTGTAGTAATGTCTTACACTCATCACTGTCTACAACAAACGGCACCAAGTCAGTTATCTGTAGTAATGTCTTACACTCATCACTGTCTACAACAAACGGCACCAAGTCAGTTATCTGTAGCAATGTCTTACACTCATCACTGTCTACAACAAACGGCACCAAGTCAGTTATCTGTAGTAATGTCTTACACTCATCACTGTATACAACAAACAGCAGCTAGTCAGTTATCTGTAGTAATGTCTCACACTCATCACTGTATACAACAAACAGCAGCTTGTCAGTTATCTGTAGTAATGTCTTACACTCATCACTGTCTACAACAAACAGCACCAAGTCAGTTATCAGTAGTAATGTCTTACACTCATTAATGTCTACAACAAACGGCACCAAGTCAGTTATCTGTAGTAATGTCTTACACTCATCACTGTCTACAACAAACAGCAGCTAGTCAGTTATCTGTAGTAATGTCTTACACTCATCACTGTCTACAACAAACGGCAGCTAGTCAGTTATCTGTAGCAATGTCTTACACTCATCACTGTCTACAACAAACAGCAGCTAGTCAGTTATCTGTAGTAATGTCTTACACTCATCACTGTCTACAACAAACAGCACCAAGTCAGTTATCTGTAGCAATGTCTTACACTCATCACTGTCTACAACAAACATCAGCTAGTCAGTTATCTGTAGTAATGTCTTACACTCATCACTGTCTACAACAAACAGCACCAAGTCAGTTATCTGTAGCAATGTCTTACACTCATCACTGTCTACAACAAACAGCAGCTAGTCAGTTATCTGTAGTAATGTCTTACACTCATCACTGTCTACAACAAACAGCACCAAGTCAGTTATCTGTAGCAATGTCTTACACTCATCACTGTCTACAACAAACAGCAGCTTGTCAGTTATCTGTAGTAATGTCTTACACTCATCACTGTCTACAACAAACGGCACCAAGTCAGTTATCTGTAGTAATGTCTTACACTCATCACTGTCTACAACAAACAGCAGCTAGTCAGTTATCTGTAGTAATGTCTTACACTCATCACTGTCTACAACAAACAGCAGCTAGTCAGTTATCTGTAGTAATGTCTTACACTCATCACTGTATACAACAAACAGCAGCTAGTCAGTTATCTGTAGTAATGTCTTACACTCATCACTGTCTACAACAAACAGCAGCTAGTCAGTTATCTGTAGTAATGTCTTACACTCATCACTGTCTACAACAAACAGCAGCTAGTCAGTTATCTGTAGTAATGTCTTACACTCATCACTGTCTACAACAAACAGCAGCTAGTCAGTTATCTGTAGTAATGTCTTACACTCATCACTGTCTACAACAAACAGCAGCTAGTCAGTTATCTGTAGTAATGTCTTACAACCATCACTGTCTACAACAAACGGCACCAAGTCAGTTATCTGTAGTAATGTCTTACACTCATCACTGTCTACAACAAACAGCACCAAGTCAGTTATCTGTAGTAATGTCTTACACTCATCACTGTCTACAACAAACGGCACCTAGTCAGTTATCTGTAGTAATGTCTTACACTCATCACTGTCTACAACAAACAGCACCAAGTCAGTTATTTGTAGTAATGTCTTACAACCATCACTGTCTACAACAAACAGCAGCTAGTCAGTTATCTGTAGTAATGTCTTACACTCATCACTGTATACAACAAACAGCAGCTAGTCAGTTATCTGTAGTAATGTCTTACACTCATCACTGTATACAACAAACGGCAGCTAGTCAGTTATCTGTAGTAATGTCTTACACTCATCACTGTCTACAACAAACAGCACCAAGTCAGTTATCTGTAGTAATGTCTTACACTCATCACTGTCTACAACAAACAGCAGCTAGTCAGTTATCTGTAGTAATGTCTTACACTCATCACTGTCTACAACAAACAGCAGCTAGTCAGTTATCTGTAGCAATGTCTTACACTCATCACTGTCTACAACAAACAGCACCAAGTCAGTTATCTGTAGTAATGTCTTACACTCATCACTGTCTACAACAAACAGCAGCTAGTCAGTTATCTGTAGTAATGTCTTAAACTCATCACTGTCTACAACAAACGTCAGCTAGTCAGTTATCTGTAGTAATGTCTTACACTCATTACTGTCTACAACAAACGACACGTAGTCAGTTATCTGTAGTAATGTCTTACACTCATCACTGTCTACAACAAACGGCACCAAGTCAGTTATCTGTAGTAATGTCTTACAACCATCACTGTCTACAACAAACAGCAGCTAGTCAGTTATCTGTAGTAATGTCTTACACTCATCACTGTCTACAACAAACGGCACCAAGTCAGTTATCTGTAGTAATGTCTTACACTCATCACTGTCTACAACAAACAGCACCAAGTCAGTTATCTGTAGTAATGTCTTACACTCATCACTGTCTACAACAAACGGCACCAAGTCAGTTATCTGTAGCAATGTCTTACACTCATCACTGTCTACAACAAACGGCAGCTAGTCAGTTATCTGTAGTAATGTCTTACACTCATCACTGTCTACAACAAACGGCACCAAGTCAGTTATCTGTAGCAATGTCTTACACTCATCACTGTCTAAAACAAACGGCAGCTAGTCAGTTATCTGTAGTAATGTCTTACACTCATCACTGTCTACAACAAACGGCACCAAGTCAGTTATCTGTAGTAATGTCTTACACTCATCACTGTCTACAACAAACGGCACCAAGTCAGTTATCTGTAGTAATGTCTTACACTCATCACTGTCTACAACAAACGGCACCTAGTCAGTTATCTGTAGTAATGTCTTACACTCATCACTGTCTACAACAAACAGCAGCTAGTCAGTTATCTGTAGTAATGTCTTACACTCATCACTGTCTACAACAAACAGCAGCTAGTCAGTTATCTGTAGTAATGTCTTACACTCATCACTGTCTACAACAAACAGCAGCTTGTCAGTTATCTGTAGTAATGTCTTACACTCATCACTGTCTACAACAAACATCAGCTAGTCAGTTATCTGTAGTAATGTCTTACACTCATCACTGTCTACAACAAACAGCAGCTAGTCAGTTATCAGTAGTAATGTCTTACACTCATCACTGTCTACAACAAACGGCACCAAGTCAGGTATCTGTAGTAATGTCTTACACTCATCACTGTCTACAACAAACAGCACCAAGTCAGTTATCTGTAGCAATGTCTTACACTCATCACTGTCTACAACAAAACGGCACCAAGTCAGTTATCTGTAGTAATGTCTTACACTCATCACTGTCTACAACAAACGGCACCAAGTCAGTTATCAGTAGTAATGTCTTACACTCATCACTGTCTACAACAAACGGCACCAAGTCAGTTATCTGTAGCAATGTCTTACACTCATCACTGTCTACAACAAAACGGCACCAAGTCAGTTATCTGTAGCAATGTCTTACACTCATCACTGTCTACAACAAACGGCACCAAGTCAGTTATCAGTAGTAATGTCTTACACTCATCACTGTCTACAACAAACATCAGCTAGTCAGTTATCTGTAGTAATGTCTTACACTCATCACTGTCTACAACAAACAGCAGCTAGTCAGTTATCAGTAGTAATGTCTTACACTCATCACTGTCTACAACAAACAGCACCAAGTCAGTTATCTGTAGTAATGTCTCACACTCATCACTGTATACAACAAACAGCAGCTAGTCAGTTATCTGTAGTAATGTCTTACACTCATCACTGTCTACAACAAACAGCACCAAGTCAGTTATCAGTAGTAATGTCTTACACTCATTAATGTCTACAACAAACGGCACCAAGTCAGTTATCTGTAGTAATGTCTTACACTCATCACAATCTACAACAAACAGCAGCTAGTCAGTTATCTGTAGTAATGTCTTACACTCATCACTGTCTACAACAAACGGCAGCTAGTCAGTTATCTGTAGCAATGTCTTACACTCATCACTGTCTACAACAAACAGCAGCTAGTCAGTTATCTGTAGTAATGTCTTACACTCATCACTGTCTACAACAAACAGCACCAAGTCAGTTATATGTAGCAATGTCTTACACTCATCACTGTCTACAACAAACATCAGCTAGTCAGTTATCTGTAGTAATGTCTTACACTCATCACTGTCTACAACAAACATCAGCTAGTCAGTTATTTGTAGTAATGTCTTACACTCATCACTGTCTACAACAAACGACAACTAGTCAGTTATCTGTAGTAATGTCTTACACTCATCACTGTCTACAACAAACGGCACCAAGTCAGTTATCTGTAGTAATGTCTTACACTCATCACTGTCTACAACAAACGGCACCAAGTCAGTTATCTGTAGTAATGTCTTACACTCATCACTGTCTACAACAAACGGCACCAAGTCAGTTATCTGTAGCAATGTCTTACACTCATCACTGTCTACAACAAACGGCACCAAGTCAGTTATCTGTAGTAATGTCTTACACTCATCACTGTCTACAACAAACGACAACTAGTCAGTTATCTGTAGTAATGTCTTACACTCATCACTGTCTACAACAAACGGCAGCTAGTCAGTTATCTGTAGTAATGTCTTACACTCATCACTGTCTACAACAAACAGCAGCTAGTCAGTTATTTGTAGTAATGTCTTACACTCATCACTGTCTACAACAAACGACAACTAGTCAGTTATCTGTAGTAATGTCTTACACTCATCACTGTCTACAACAAACGGCAGCTAGTCAGTTATCTGTAGTAATGTCTTACACTCATCACTGTCTACAACAAACGACACCTAGTCAGTTATCTGTAGTAATGTCTTACACTCATCTCTGTCTACAACAAACGACAACTAGTCAGTTATCTGTAGTAATGTCTGACACTCATCACTGTCTACAACAAACATCAGCTAGTCAGTTATCTGTAGTAATGTCTTACACTCATCACTGTCTACAACAAACAGCAGCTAGTCAGTTATCTGTAGTAATGTCTTACACTCATCACTGTCTACAACAAACAGCAGCAAGTCAGTTATCTGTAGTAATGTCTTACACTCATCACTGTCTACAACAAACAGCAGCTAGTCAGTTATCTGTAGTAATGTCTTACACTCATCACTGTCTACAACAAACAGCACCAAGTCAGTTATCTGTAGCAATGTCTTACACTCATCACTGTCTACAACAAACAGCACCAAGTCAGTTATCTGTAGTAATGTCTAACACTCATCACTGTCTACAACAAACAGCAGCTAGTCAGTTATCCGTAGTAATGTCTTACACTCATCACTGTCTACAACAAACAGCACCTAGTCAGTTATCTGTAGTAATGTCTAACACTCATCACTGTCTACAACAAACAGCAGCTAGTCAGTTATCTGTAGTAATGTCTTACACTCATCACTGTCTACAACAAACAGCACCTAGTCAGTTATCCGTAGTAATGTCTTACACTCATCACTGTCTACAACAAACAGCAGCTAGTCAGTTATCTGTAGTAATGTCTTACACTCATCACTGTCTACAACAAACAGCACCAAGTCAGTTATCTGTAGTAATGTCTTACACTCATCACTGTCTACAACAAACAGCAGCTAGTCAGTTATCTGTAGTAATGTCTTACACTCATCACTGTCTACAACAAACAGCATTAAGTCAGTTATCTGTAGTAATGTCTTACACTCATCACTGTCTACAACAAACAGCAGCTAGTCAGTTATCTGTAGTAATGTCTTACACTCATCACTGTCTACAACAAACAGCACCAAGTCAGTTATCTGTAGTAATGTCTTACACTCATCACTGTCTACAACAAACAGCAGCTAGTCAGTTATCTGTAGTAATGTCTTACACTCATCACTGTATACAACAAACAGCAGCTAGTCAGTTATCTGTAGTAATGTCTTACACTCATCACTGTCTACAACAAACAGCACCAAGTCAGTTATCTGTAGTAATGTCTTACACTCATCACTGTCTACAACAAACGGCAGCTAGTCAGTTATCTGTAGTAATGTCTTACACTCATCACTGTCTACAACAAACGGCACCAAGTCAGTTATCTGTAGTAATGTCTTACACTCATCACTGTCTACAACAAACAGCACCAAGTCAGTTATCTGTAGTAATGTCTTACACTCATCACTGTCTACAACAAACAGCACCAAGTCAGTTATCTGTAGCAATGTCTTACACTCATCACTGTCTACAACAAACGGCACCTAGTCAGTTATCTGTAGTAATGTCTTACACTCATCACTGTCTACAACAAACAGCACCAAGTCAGTTATCTGTAGTAATGTCTAACACTCATCACTGTCTACAACAAACAGCAGCTAGTCAGTTATTTGTAGTAATGTCTTACACTCATCACTGTCTACAACAAACGACAACTAGTCAGTTATCTGTAGTAATGTCTTACACTCATCACTGTCTACAACAAACGGCACCAAGTCAGTTATCTGTAGTAATGTCTTACACTCATCACTGTCTACAACAAACGGCACCAAGTCAGTTATCTGTAGTAATGTCTTACACTCATCACTGTCTACAACAAACGGCACCAAGTCAGTTATCTGTAGTAATGTCTTACACTCATCACTGTCTACAACAAACGGCACCAAGTCAGTTATCTGTAGTAATGTCTTACACTCATCACTGTCTACAACAAACAGCAGCTAGTCAGTTATCTGTAGTAATGTCTTACACTCATCACTGTCTACAACAAACGACAACTAGTCAGTTATCTGTAGTAATGTCTTACACTCATCACTGTCTACAACAAACGGCAGCTAGTCAGTTATCTGTAGTAATGTCTTACACTCATCACTGTCTACAACAAACAGCAGCTAGTCAGTTATTTGTAGAAATGTCTTACACTCATCACTGTCTACAACAAACGACAACTAGTCAGTTATCTGTAGTAATGTCTTACACTCATCACTGTCTACAACAAACGGCAGCTAGTCAGTTATCTGTAGTAATGTCTTACACTCATCACTGTCTACAACAAACGACACCTAGTCAGTTATCTGTAGTAATGTCTTACACTCATCTCTGTCTACAACAAACGACAACTAGTCAGTTATCTGTAGTAATGTCTGACACTCATCACTGTCTACAACAAACATCAGCTAGTCAGTTATCTGTAGTAATGTCTTACACTCATCACTGTCTACAACAAACAGCAGCTAGTCAGTTATCTGTAGTAATGTCTTACACTCATCACTGTCTACAACAAACAGCAGCAAGTCAGTTATCTGTAGTAATGTCTTACACTCATCACTGTCTACAACAAACAGCAGCTAGTCAGTTATCTGTAGTAATGTCTTACACTCATCACTGTCTACAACAAACAGCACCAAGTCAGTTATCTGTAGCAATGTCTTACACTCATCACTGTCTACAACAAACAGCACCAAGTCAGTTATCTGTAGTAATGTCTAACACTCATCACTGTCTACAACAAACAGCAGCTAGTCAGTTATCCGTAGTAATGTCTTACACTCATCACTGTCTACAACAAACAGCACCTAGTCAGTTATCCGTAGTAATGTCTTACACTCATCACTGTCTACAACAAACAGCAGCTAGTCAGTTATCTGTAGTAATGTCTTACACTCATCACTGTCTACAACAAACAGCACCAAGTCAGTTATCTGTAGTAATGTCTTACACTCATCACTGTCTACAACAAACAGCAGCTAGTCAGTTATCTGTAGTAATGTCTTACACTCATCACTGTCTACAACAAACAGCATTAAGTCAGTTATCTGTAGTAATGTCTTACACTCATCACTGTCTACAACAAACAGCAGCTAGTCAGTTATCTGTAGTAATGTCTTACACTCATCACTGTCTACAACAAACAGCACCAAGTCAGTTATCTGTAGTAATGTCTTACACTCATCACTGTCTACAACAAACAGCAGCTAGTCAGTTATCTGTAGTAATGTCTTACACTCATCACTGTATACAACAAACAGCAGCTAGTCAGTTATCTGTAGTAATGTCTTACACTCATCACTGTCTACAACAAACAGCACCAAGTCAGTTATCTGTAGTAATGTCTTACACTCATCACTGTCTACAACAAACGGCAGCTTGTCAGTTATCTGTAGTAATGTCTTACACTCATCACTGTCTACAACAAACGGCACCAAGTCAGTTATCTGTAGTAATGTCTTACACTCATCACTGTCTACAACAAACAGCACCAAGTCAGTTATCTGTAGTAATGTCTTACACTCATCACTGTCTACAACAAACAGCACCAAGTCAGTTATCTGTAGCAATGTCTTACACTCATCACTGTCTACAACAAACAGCACCAAGTCAGTTATCTGTAGTAATGTCTTACACTCATCACTGTCTACAACAAACAGCAGCTAGTCAGTTATCTGTAGTAATGTCTAACACTCATCACTGTCTACAACAAACAGCACCAAGTCAGTTATCTGTAGTAATGTCTTACACTCATCACTGTCTACAACAAACAGCAGCTAGTCAGTTATCTGTAGTAATGTCTTACACTCATCACTGTCTACAACAAACAGCAGCTAGTCAGTTATCTGTAGTAATGTCTTACACTCATCACTGTCTACAACAAACAGCACCAAGTCAGTTATTTGTAGTAATGTCTTACAACCATCACTGTCTACAACAAACAGCAGCTAGTCAGTTATCTGTAGTAATGTCTTACACTCATCACTGTATACAACAAACAGCAGCTAGTCAGTTATCTGTAGTAATGTCTTACACTCATCACTGTATACAACAAACGGCAGCTAGTCAGTTATCTGTAGTAATGTCTTACACTCATCACTGTCTACAACAAACAGCACCAAGTCAGTTATCTGTAGTAATGTCTTACACTCATCACTGTCTACAACAAACAGCAGCTAGTCAGTTATCTGTAGTAATGTCTTACACTCATCACTGTCTACAACAAACAGCAGCTAGTCAGTTATCTGTAGCAATGTCTTACACTCATCACTGTCTACAACAAACAGCACCAAGTCAGTTATCTGTAGTAATGTCTTACACTCATCACTGTCTACAACAAACAGCAGCTAGTCAGTTATCTGTAGTAATGTCTTAAACTCATCACTGTCTACAACAAACGTCAGCTAGTCAGTTATCTGTAGTAATGTCTTACACTCATTACTGTCTACAACAAACGACACGTAGTCAGTTATCTGTAGTAATGTCTTACACTCATCACTGTCTACAACAAACGGCACCAAGTCAGTTATCTGTAGTAATGTCTTACAACCATCACTGTCTACAACAAACAGCAGCTAGTCAGTTATCTGTAGAAATGTCTTACACTCATCACTGTCTACAACAAACGGCACCAAGTCAGTTATCTGTAGTAATGTCTTACACTCATCACTGTCTACAACAAACAGCACCAAGTCAGTTATCTGTAGTAATGTCTTACACTCATCACTGTCTACAACAAACGGCACCAAGTCAGTTATCTGTGGCAATGTCTTACACTCATCACTGTCTACAACAAACGGCAGCTAGTCAGTTATCTGTAGTAATGTCTTACACTCATCACTGTCTACAACAAACGGCACCAAGTCAGTTATCTGTAGCAATGTCTTACACTCATCACTGTCTAAAACAAACGGCAGCTAGTCAGTTATCTGTAGTAATGTCTTACACTCATCACTGTCTACAACAAACGGCACCAAGTCAGTTATCTGTAGTAATGTCTTACACTCATCACTGTCTACAACAAACGGCACCAAGTCAGTTATCTGTAGTAATGTCTTACACTCATCACTGTCTACAACAAACGGCACCAAGTCAGTTATCTGTAGCAATGTCTTACACTCATCACTGTCTACAACAAACGGCACCTAGTCAGTTATCTGTAGTAATGTCTTACACTCATCACTGTCTACAACAAACGGCACCAAGTCAGTTATCTGTAGTAATGTCTTACAACCATCACTGTCTACAACAAACAGCAGCTAGTCAGTTATCTGTAGTAATGTCTTACACTCATCACTGTCTACAACAAACAGCACCAAGTCAGTTATCTGTAGCAATGTCTTACACTCATCACTGTCTACAACAAACATCAGCTAGTCAGTTATCTGTAGTAATGTCTTACACTCATCACTGTCTACAACAAACATCAGCTAGTCAGTTATCTGTAGTAATGTCTTACACTCATCACTGTCTACAACAAACAGCAGCTAGTCAGTTATCTGTAGTAATGTCTTACACTCATCACTGTCTACAACAAACGGCACCAAGTCATTTATCTGTAGTAATGTCTTACACTCATCACTGTCTACAACAAACGACAACTAGTCAGTTATCTGTAGTAATGTCTTACACTCATCACTGTCTACAACAAACGACAACAAGTCAGTTATCTGTAGTAATGTCTTACACTCATCACTGTCTACAACAAACGGCAGCTAGTCAGTTATCTGTAGTAATGTCTTACACTCATCACTGTCTACAACAAACAGCAGCTAGTCAGTTATTTGTAGTAATGTCTTACACTCATCACTGTCTACAACAAACGACAACTAGTCAGTTATCTGTAGTAATGTCTTACACTCATCACTGTCTACAACAAACGGCAGCTAGTCAGTTATCTGTAGTAATGTCTTACACTCATCACTGTCTACAACAAACGACACCTAGTCAGTTATCTGTAGTAATGTCTTACACTCATCTCTGTCTACAACAAACGACAACTTGTCAGTTATCTGTAGTAATGTCTGACACTCATCACTGTCTACAACAAACATCAGCTAGTCAGTTATCTGTAGTAATGTCTTACACTCATCACTGTCTACAACAAACAGCAGCTAGTCAGTTATCTGTAGTAATGTCTTACACTCATCACTTTCTACAACAAACAGCAGCAAGTCAGTTATCTGTAGTAATGTCTTACACTCATCACTGTCTACAACAAACAGCAGCTAGTCAGTTATCCGTAGTAATGTCTTACACTCATCACTGTCTACAACAAACAGCACCTAGTCAGTTATCCGTAGTAATGTCTTACACTCATCACTGTCTACAACAAACAGCAGCTAGTCAGTTATCTGTAGTAATGTCTTACACTCATCACTGTCTACAACAAACAGCACCAAGTCAGTTATCTGTAGTAATGTCTTACACTCATCACTGTCTACAACAAACAGCAGCTAGTCAGTTATCTGTAGTAATGTCTTACACTCATCACTGTCTACAACAAACAGCATTAAGTCAGTTATCTGTAGTAATGTCTTACACTCATCACTGTCTACAACAAACAGCAGCTAGTCAGTTATCTGTAGTAATGTCTTACACTCATCACTGTCTACAACAAACAGCACCAAGTCAGTTATCTGTAGTAATGTCTTACACTCATCACTGTCTACAACAAACAGCAGCTAGTCAGTTATCTGTAGTAATGTCTTACACTCATCACTGTATACAACAAACAGCAGCTAGTCAGTTATCTGTAGTAATGTCTTACACTCATCACTGTCTACAACAAACAGCACCAAGTCAGTTATCTGTAGTAATGTCTTACACTCATCACTGTCTACAACAAACGGCAGCTAGTCAGTTATCTGTAGTAATGTCTTACACTCATCACTGTCTACAACAAACGGCACCAAGTCAGTTATCTGTAGTAATGTCTTACACTCATCACTGTCTACAACAAACAGCACCAAGTCAGTTATCTGTAGTAATGTCTTACACTCATCACTGTCTACAACAAACAGCACCAAGTCAGTTATCTGTAGCAATGTCTTACACTCATCACTGTCTACAACAAACAGCACCAAGTCAGTTATCTGTAGTAATGTCTTACACTCATCACTGTCTACAACAAACAGCAGCTAGTCAGTTATCTGTAGTAATGTCTAACACTCATCACTGTCTACAACAAACAGCACCAAGTCAGTTATCTGTAGTAATGTCTTACACTCATCACTGTCTACAACAAACAGCAGCTAGTCAGTTATCTGTAGTAATGTCTTACACTCATCACTGTCTACAACAAACAGCAGCTAGTCAGTTATCTGTAGTAATGTCTTACACTCATCACTGTCTACAACAAACAGCACCAAGTCAGTTATTTGTAGTAATGTCTTACAACCATCACTGTCTACAACAAACAGCAGCTAGTCAGTTATCTGTAGTAATGTCTTACACTCATCACTGTATACAACAAACAGCAGCTAGTCAGTTATCTGTAGTAATGTCTTACACTCATCACTGTATACAACAAACGGCAGCTAGTCAGTTATCTGTAGTAATGTCTTACACTCATCACTGTCTACAACAAACAGCACCAAGTCAGTTATCTGTAGTAATGTCTTACACTCATCACTGTCTACAACAAACAGCAGCTAGTCAGTTATCTGTAGTAATGTCTTACACTCATCACTGTCTACAACAAACAGCAGCTAGTCAGTTATCTGTAGCAATGTCTTACACTCATCACTGTCTACAACAAACAGCACCAAGTCAGTTATCTGTAGTAATGTCTTACACTCATCACTGTCTACAACAAACAGCAGCTAGTCAGTTATCTGTAGTAATGTCTTAAACTCATCACTGTCTACAACAAACGTCAGCTAGTCAGTTATCTGTAGTAATGTCTTACACTCATTACTGTCTACAACAAACGACACGTAGTCAGTTATCTGTAGTAATGTCTTACACTCATCACTGTCTACAACAAACGGCACCAAGTCAGTTATCTGTAGTAATGTCTTACAACCATCACTGTCTACAACAAACAGCAGCTAGTCAGTTATCTGTAGAAATGTCTTACACTCATCACTGTCTACAACAAACGGCACCAAGTCAGTTATCTGTAGTAATGTCTTACACTCATCACTGTCTACAACAAACAGCACCAAGTCAGTTATCTGTAGTAATGTCTTACACTCATCACTGTCTACAACAAACGGCACCAAGTCAGTTATCTGTAGCAATGTCTTACACTCATCACTGTCTACAACAAACATCAGCTAGTCAGTTATCTGTAGCAATGTCTTACACTCATCACTGTCTAAAACAAACGGCAGCTAGTCAGTTATCTGTAGTAATGTCTTACACTCATCACTGTCTACAACAAACGGCACCAAGTCAGTTATCTGTAGTAATGTCTTACACTCATCACTGTCTACAACAAACGGCACCAAGTCAGTTATCTGTAGCAATGTCTTACACTCATCACTGTCTACAACAAACGGCACCTAGTCAGTTATCTGTAGTAATGTCTTACACTCATCACTGTCTACAACAAACAGCAGCTAGTCAGTTATCTGTAGTAATGTCTTACACTCATCACTGTCTACAACAAACAGCAGCTAGTCAGTTATCTGTAGTAATGTCTTACACTCATCACTGTATACAACAAACGGCAGCTAGTCAGTTATCTGTAGTAATGTCTTACACTCATCACTGTCTACAACAAACAGCACCAAGTCAGTTATCTGTAGTAATGTCTTACACTCATCACTGTCTACAACAAACAGCAGCTAGTCAGTTATCTGTAGTAATGTCTTACACTCATCACTGTCTACAACAAACAGCAGCTAGTCAGTTATCTGTAGCAATGTCTTACACTCATCACTGTCTACAACAAACAGCACCAAGTCAGTTATCTGTAGTAATGTCTTACACTCATCACTGTCTACAACAAACAGCAGCTAGTCAGTTATCTGTAGTAATGTCTTAAACTCATCACTGTCTACAACAAACGTCAGCTAGTCAGTTATCTGTAGTAATGTCTTACACTCATTACTGTCTACAACAAACGACACGTAGTCAGTTATCTGTAGTAATGTCTTACACTCATCACTGTCTACAACAAACGGCACCAAGTCAGTTATCTGTAGTAATGTCTTACAACCATCACTGTCTACAACAAACAGCAGCTAGTCAGTTATCTGTAGAAATGTCTTACACTCATCACTGTCTACAACAAACGGCACCAAGTCAGTTATCTGTAGTAATGTCTTACACTCATCACTGTCTACAACAAACAGCACCAAGTCAGTTATCTGTAGTAATGTCTTACACTCATCACTGTCTACAACAAACGGCACCAAGTCAGTTATCTGTAGCAATGTCTTACACTCATCACTGTCTACAACAAACATCAGCTAGTCAGTTATCTGTAGCAATGTCTTACACTCATCACTGTCTAAAACAAACGGCAGCTAGTCAGTTATCTGTAGTAATGTCTTACACTCATCACTGTCTACAACAAACGGCACCAAGTCAGTTATCTGTAGTAATGTCTTACACTCATCACTGTCTACAACAAACGGCACCAAGTCAGTTATCTGTAGCAATGTCTTACACTCATCACTGTCTACAACAAACGGCACCTAGTCAGTTATCTGTAGTAATGTCTTACACTCATCACTGTCTACAACAAACAGCAGCTAGTCAGTTATCTGTAGTAATGTCTTACACTCATCACTGTCTACAACAAACAGCAGCTAGTCAGTTATCTGTAGTAATGTCTTACACTCATCACTGTCTACAACAAACAGCAGCTAGTCAGTTATCTGTAGTAATGTCTTACACTCATCACTGTATACAACAAACGGCAGCTAGTCAGTTATCTGTAGTAATGTCTTACACTCATCACTGTCTACAACAAACAGCAGCTAGTCAGTTATCTGTAGTAATGTCTTACACTCATCACTGTCTACAACAAACAGCACCAAGTCAGTTATCAGTAGTAATGTCTTACACTCATCACTGTCTACAACAAACAGCACCAAGTCAGGTATCTGTAGTAATGTCTTACACTCATCACTGTCTACAACAAACGGCACCAAGTCAGTTATCTGTAGTAATGTCTTACACTCATCACTGTCTACAACAAACAGCACCAAGTCAGTTATCTGTAGTAATGTCTTACACTCATCACTGTCTACAACAAACATCAGCTAGTCAGTTATCTGTAGTAATGTCTTACACTCATCACTGTCTACAACAAAACGGCACCAAGTCAGGTATCTGTAGTAATGTCTTACACTCATCACTGTCTACAACAAACAGCACCAAGTCAGTTATCTGTAGTAATGTCTTACACTCATCACTGTCTACAACAAACGGCACCAAGTCAGTTATCTGTAGTAATGTCTTACACTCATCACTGTCTACAACAAACAGCACCAAGTCAGTTATCTGTAGTAATGTCTTACACTCATCACTGTCTACAACAAACAGCAGCTAGTCAGTTATCTGTAGTAATGTCTTACACTCATCACTGTCTACAACAAACAGCAGCTAGTCAGTTATCTGTAGTAATGTCTTACACTCATCACTGTATACAACAAACAGCAGCTAGTCAGTTATCTGTAGTAATGTCTTACACTCATCACTGTCTACAACAAACAGCAGCTAGTCAGTTATCTGTAGTAATGTCTTACACTCATCACTGTCTACAACAAACGGCACCAAGTCAGTTATCTGTAGCAATGTCTTACACTCATCACTGTCTACAACAAACATCAGCTAGTCAGTTATCTGTAGCAATGTCTTACACTCATCACTGTCTAAAACAAACGGCAGCTAGTCAGTTATCTGTAGTAATGTCTTACACTCATCACTGTCTACAACAAACGGCACCAAGTCAGTTATCTGTAGTAATGTCTTACACTCATCACTGTCTACAACAAACGGCACCAAGTCAGTTATCTGTAGCAATGTCTTACACTCATCACTGTCTACAACAAACGGCACCTAGTCAGTTATCTGTAGTAATGTCTTACACTCATCACTGTCTACAACAAACAGCAGCTAGTCAGTTATCTGTAGTAATGTCTTACACTCATCACTGTCTACAACAAACAGCAGCTAGTCAGTTATCTGTAGTAATGTCTTACACTCATCACTGTCTACAACAAACAGCAGCTAGTCAGTTATCTGTAGTAATGTCTTACACTCATCACTGTCTACAACAAACAGCACCAAGTCAGTTATCAGTAGTAATGTCTTACACTCATCACTGTCTACAACAAACAGCACCAAGTCAGTTATCAGTAGTAATGTCTTACACTCATCACTGTCTACAACAAACAGCACCAAGTCAGTTATCAGTAGTAATGTCTTACACTCATCACTGTCTACAACAAACGGCACCAAGTCAGTTATCTGTAGTAATGTCTTACACTCATCACTGTCTACAACAAACAGCACCAAGTCAGGTATCTGTAGTAATGTCTTACACTCATCACTGTCTACAACAAAACGGCACCAAGTCAGTTATCTGTAGTAATGTCTTACACTCATCACTGTCTACAACAAAACGGCACCAAGTCAGGTATCTGTAGTAATGTCTTACACTCATCACTGTCTACAACAAACAGCAGCTAGTCAGTTATCTGTAGTAATGTCTTACACTCATCACTGTCTACAACAAACAGCAGCTAGTCAGTTATCTGTAGTAATGTCTTACACTCATCACTGTCTACAACAAACAGCACCAAGTCAGTTATCAGTA
Organism: Mimachlamys varia; assembly: GCA_947623455.1. Classification (NCBI taxonomy): domain Eukaryota; kingdom Metazoa; phylum Mollusca; class Bivalvia; order Pectinida; family Pectinidae; genus Mimachlamys; species Mimachlamys varia. The sequence goes on from OX392543.1 coordinate 33,177,102, forward strand.
GTAATGTCTTACACTCATCACTGTCTACAACAAACAGCACCAAGTCAGTTATCAGTAGTAATGTCTTACACTCATCACTGTCTACAACAAACAGCACCAAGTCAGTTATCAGTAGTAATGTCTTACACTCATTAATGTCTACAACAAACGACACCAAGTCAGTTATCTGTAGTAATGTCTTACACTCATCACTGTCTACAACAAAACGGCACCAAGTCAGGTATCTGTAGTAATGTCTTACACTCATCACTGTCTACAACAAACAGCACCAAGTCAGTTATCAGTAGTAATGTCTTACACTCATTAATGTCTACAACAAACGACACCAAGTCAGTTATCTGTAGTAATGTCTTACACTCATCACTGTCTACAACAAAACGGCACCAAGTCAGGTATCTGTAGTAATGTCTTACACTCATCACTGTCTACAACAAACATCAGCTAGTCAGTTATCTGTAGTAATGTCTTACACTCATCACTGTCTACAACAAACAGCACCAAGTCAGTTATCTGTAGCAATGTCTTACACTCATCACTGTCTACAACAAACAGCACCAAGTCAGTTATCTGTAGTAATGTCTTACACTCATCACTGTCTACAACAAAACGGCACCAAGTCAGTTATCTGTAGTAATGTCTTACACTCATCACTGTCTACAACAAACAGCAGCTAGTCAGTTATCTGTAGTAATGTCTTACACTCATCACTGTCTACAACAAACGACAACTAGTCAGTTATCTGTAGTAATGTCTTACACTCATCACTGTCTACAACAAACAGCACCAAGTCAGTTATCTGTAGTAATGTCTTACACTCATCACTGTCTACAACAAACAGCACCAAGTCAGTTATCTGTAGTAATGTCTTACACTCATCACTGTCTACAACAAACAGCAGCTAGTCAGTTATCTGTAGTAATGTCTTACACTCATCACTGTCTACAACAAACAGCAGCTAGTCAGTTATCTGTAGTAATGTCTTACACTCATCACTGTATACAACAAACAGCAGCTAGTCAGTTATCTGTAGTAATGTCTTACACTCATCACTGTATACAACAAACAGCAGCTAGTCAGTTATCTGTAGTAATGTCTTACACTCATCACTGTCTACAACAAACAGCAGCTAGTCAGTTATCTGTAGTAATGTCTTACACTCATCACTGTATACAACAAACAGCACCAAGTCAGTTATCTGTAGTAATGTCTTACACTCATCACTGTATACAACAAACAGCACCAAGTCAGGTATCTGTAGTAATGTCTTACACTCATCACTGTCTACAACAAACAGCACCAAGTCAGTTATCTGTAGTAATGTCTTACACTCATCACTGTATACAACAAACAGCAGCTAGTCAGTTATCTGTAGTAATGTCTTACACTCATCACTGTCTACAACAAACGGCACCAAGTCAGTTATCAGTAGTAATGTCTTACACTCATTAATGTCTACAACAAACGGCACCAAGTCAGTTATCTGTAGTAATGTCTTACACTCATCACTGTCTACAACAAACAGCAGCTAGTCAGTTATCTGTAGTAATGTCTTACACTCATCACTGTCTACAACAAACATCAGCTAGTCAGTTATCTGTAGTAATGTCTTACAACCATCACTGTATACAACAAACAGCAGCTAGTCAGTTATCTGTAGTAATGTCTTACACTCATCACTGTCTACAACAAACAGCACCAAGTCAGTTATCAGTAGTAATGTCTTACACTCATTAATGTCTACAACAAACGGCACCAAGTCAGTTATCTGTAGTAATGTCTTACACTCATCACTGTCTACAACAAACAGCAGCTAGTCAGTTATCTGTAGTAATGTCTTACACTCATCACTGTCTACAACAAATGGCAGCTAGTCAGTTATCTGTAGTAATGTCTTACACTCATCACTGTCTACAACAAACAGCACCAAGTCAGTTATCAGTAGTAATGTCTTACACTCATTAATGTCTACAACAAACGGCACCAAGTCAGTTATCTGTAGTAATGTCTTACACTCATCACTGTCTACAACAAACAGCAGCTAGTCAGTTATCTGTAGTAATGTCTTACACTCATCACTGTCTACAACAAACGGCAGCTAGTCAGTTATCTGTAGCAATGTCTTACACTCATCACTGTCTACAACAAACAGCAGCTAGTCAGTTATCTGTAGTAATGTCTTACACTCATCACTGTCTACAACAAACAGCACCAAGTCAGTTATCTGTAGCAATGTCTTACACTCATCACTGTCTACAACAAACATCAGCTAGTCAGTTATCTGTAGTAATGTCTTACACTCATCACTGTCTACAACAAACATCAGCTAGTCAGTTATCTGTAGTAATGTCTTACACTCATCACTGTCTACAACAAACAGCAGCTAGTCAGTTATCTGTAGTAATGTCTTACACTCATCACTGTCTACAACAAACGGCACCAAGTCATTTATCTGTAGTAATGTCTTACACTCATCACTGTCTACAACAAACGACAACTAGTCAGTTATCTGTAGTAATGTCTTACACTCATCACTGTCTACAACAAACGACAACTAGTCAGTTATCTGTAGTAATGTCTTACACTCATCACTGTCTACAACAAACGGCAGCTAGTCAGTTATCTGTAGTAATGTCTTACACTCATCACTGTCTACAACAAACAGCAGCTAGTCAGTTATTTGTAGTAATGTCTTACACTCATCACTGTCTACAACAAACGACAACTAGTCAGTTATCTGTAGTAATGTCTTACACTCATCACTGTCTACAACAAACGGCACCAAGTCAGTTATCTGTAGTAATGTCTTACACTCATCACTGTCTACAACAAACGGCACCAAGTCAGTTATCTGTAGTAATGTCTTACACTCATCACTGTCTACAACAAACGGCACCAAGTCAGTTATCTGTAGTAATGTCTTACACTCATCACTGTCTACAACAAACGGCACCAAGTCAGTTATCTGTAGCAATGTCTTACACTCATCACTGTCTACAACAAACGGCACCAAGTCAGTTATCTGTAGTAATGTCTTACACTCATCACTGTCTACAACAAACAGCAGCTAGTCAGTTATCTGTAGTAATGTCTTACACTCATCACTGTCTACAACAAACGACAACTAGTCAGTTATCTGTAGTAATGTCTTACACTCATCACTGTCTACAACAAACAGCAGCTAGTCAGTTATCTGTAGTAATGTCTTACACTCATCACTGTCTACAACAAACAGCAGCTTGTCAGTTATCTGTAGTAATGTCTTACACTCATCACTGTCTACAACAAACGGCACCAAGTCAGTTATCTGTAGTAATGTCTCACACTCATCACTGTCTACAACAAACAGCAGCTAGTCAGTTATCTGTAGTAATGTCTTACACTCATCACTGTCTACAACAAACAGCACCAAGTCAGTTATCAGTAGTAATGTCTTACACTCATTAATGTCTACAACAAACGGCACCAAGTCAGTTATCTGTAGTAATGTCTTACACTCATCACTGTCTACAACAAACAGCAGCTAGTCAGTTATCTGTAGTAATGTCTTACACTCATCACTGTCTACAACAAACGGCAGCTAGTCAGTTATCTGTAGCAATGTCTTACACTCATCACTGTCTACAACAAACAGCAGCTAGTCAGTTATCTGTAGTAATGTCTTACACTCATCACTGTCTACAACAAACAGCACCAAGTCAGTTATCTGTAGCAATGTCTTACACTCATCACTGTCTACAACAAACATCAGCTAGTCAGTTATCTGTAGTAATGTCTTACACTCATCACTGTCTACAACAAACATCAGCTAGTCAGTTATCTGTAGTAATGTCTTACACTCATCACTGTCTACAACAAACAGCAGCTAGTCAGTTATCTGTAGTAATGTCTTACACTCATCACTGTCTACAACAAACGGCACCAAGTCATTTATCTGTAGTAATGTCTTACACTCATCACTGTCTACAACAAACGACAACTAGTCAGTTATCTGTAGTAATGTCTTACACTCATCACTGTCTACAACAAACGACAACTAGTCAGTTATCTGTAGTAATGTCTTACACTCATCACTGTCTACAACAAACGGCAGCTAGTCAGTTATCTGTAGTAATGTCTTACACTCATCACTGTCTACAACAAACAGCAGCTAGTCAGTTATTTGTAGTAATGTCTTACACTCATCACTGTCTACAACAAACGACAACTAGTCAGTTATCTGTAGTAATGTCTTACACTCATCACTGTCTACAACAAACGGCAGCTAGTCAGTTATCTGTAGTAATGTCTTACACTCATCACTGTCTACAACAAACGACACCTAGTCAGTTATCTGTAGTAATGTCTTACACTCATCTCTGTCTACAACAAACGACAACTAGTCAGTTATCTGTAGTAATGTCTGACACTCATCACTGTCTACAACAAACATCAGCTAGTCAGTTATCTGTAGTAATGTCTTACACTCATCACTGTCTACAACAAACAGCAGCTAGTCAGTTATCTGTAGTAATGTCTTACACTCATCACTGTCTACAACAAACAGCAGCAAGTCAGTTATCTGTAGTAATGTCTTACACTCATCACTGTCTACAACAAACAGCAGCTTGTCAGTTATCTGTAGTAATGTCTTACACTCATCACTGTCTACAACAAACGGCACCAAGTCAGTTATCTGTAGTAATGTCTCACACTCATCACTGTCTACAACAAACAGCAGCTAGTCAGTTATCTGTAGTAATGTCTTACACTCATCACTGTCTACAACAAACAGCACCAAGTCAGTTATCAGTAGTAATGTCTTACACTCATTAATGTCTACAACAAACGGCACCAAGTCAGTTATCTGTAGTAATGTCTTACACTCATCACTGTCTACAACAAACAGCAGCTAGTCAGTTATCTGTAGTAATGTCTTACACTCATCACTGTCTACAACAAACGGCAGCTAGTCAGTTATCTGTAGCAATGTCTTACACTCATCACTGTCTACAACAAACAGCAGCTAGTCAGTTATCTGTAGTAATGTCTTACACTCATCACTGTCTACAACAAACAGCACCAAGTCAGTTATCTGTAGCAATGTCTTACACTCATCACTGTCTACAACAAACATCAGCTAGTCAGTTATCTGTAGTAATGTCTTACACTCATCACTGTCTGCAACAAACATCAGCTAGTCAGTTATCTGTAGTAATGTCTTACACTCATCACTGTCTACAACAAACAGCAGCTAGTCAGTTATCTGTAGTAATGTCTTACACTCATCACTGTCTACAACAAACGGCACCAAGTCATTTATCTGTAGTAATGTCTTACACTCATCACTGTCTACAACAAACGACAACTAGTCAGTTATCTGTAGTAATGTCTTACACTCATCACTGTCTACAACAAACGACAACTAGTCAGTTATCTGTAGTAATGTCTTACACTCATCACTGTCTACAACAAACGGCAGCTAGTCAGTTATCTGTAGTAATGTCTTACACTCATCACTGTCTACAACAAACAGCAGCTAGTCAGTTATTTGTAGTAATGTCTTACACTCATCACTGTCTACAACAAACGACAACTAGTCAGTTATCTGTAGTAATGTCTTACACTCATCACTGTCTACAACAAACGGCAGCTAGTCAGTTATCTGTAGTAATGTCTTACACTCATCACTGTCTACAACAAACGACACCTAGTCAGTTATCTGTAGTAATGTCTTACACTCATCTCTGTCTACAACAAACGACAACTAGTCAGTTATCTGTAGTAATGTCTGACACTCATCATTGTCTACAACAAACATCAGCTAGTCAGTTATCTGTAGTAATGTCTTACACTCATCACTGTCTACAACAAACAGCAGCTAGTCAGTTATCTGTAGTAATGTCTTACACTCATCACTGTCTACAACAAACAGCAGCAAGTCAGTTATCTGTAGTAATGTCTTACACTCATCACTGTCTACAACAAACAGCAGCTAGTCAGTTATCTGTAGTAATGTCTTACACTCATCACTGTCTACAACAAACAGCACCAAGTCAGTTATCTGTAGCAATGTCTTACACTCATCACTGTCTACAACAAACAGCACCAAGTCAGTTATCTGTAGTAATGTCTAACACTCATCACTGTCTACAACAAACAGCAGCTAGTCAGTTATCCGTAGTAATGTCTTACACTCATCACTGTCTACAACAAACAGCACCTAGTCAGTTATCCGTAGTAATGTCTTACACTCATCACTGTCTACAACAAACAGCAGCTAGTCAGTTATCTGTAGTAATGTCTTACACTCATCACTGTCTACAACAAACAGCACCAAGTCAGTTATCTGTAGTAATGTCTTACACTCATCACTGTCTACAACAAACAGCAGCTAGTCAGTTATCTGTAGTAATGTCTTACACTCATCACTGTCTACAACAAACAGCATTAAGTCAGTTATCTGTAGTAATGTCTTACACTCATCACTGTCTACAACAAACAGCAGCTAGTCAGTTATCTGTAGTAATGTCTTACACTCATCACTGTCTACAACAAACAGCACCAAGTCAGTTATCTGTAGTAATGTCTTACACTCATCACTGTCTACAACAAACAGCAGCTAGTCAGTTATCTGTAGTAATGTCTTACACTCATCACTGTATACAACAAACAGCAGCTAGTCAGTTATCTGTAGTAATGTCTTACACTCATCACTGTCTACAACAAACAGCACCAAGTCAGTTATCTGTAGTAATGTCTTACACTCATCACTGTCTACAACAAACGGCAGCTAGTCAGTTATCTGTAGTAATGTCTTACACTCATCACTGTCTACAACAAACGGCACCAAGTCAGTTATCTGTAGTAATGTCTTACACTCATCACTGTCTACAACAAACAGCACCAAGTCAGTTATCTGTAGTAATGTCTTACACTCATCACTGTCTACAACAAACAGCACCAAGTCAGTTATCTGTAGCAATGTCTTACACTCATCACTGTCTACAACAAACAGCACCAAGTCAGTTATCTGTAGTAATGTCTTACACTCATCACTGTCTACAACAAACAGCAGCTAGTCAGTTATCTGTAGTAATGTCTAACACTCATCACTGTCTACAACAAACAGCACCAAGTCAGTTATCTGTAGTAATGTCTTACACTCATCACTGTCTACAACAAACAGCAGCTAGTCAGTTATCTGTAGTAATGTCTTACACTCATCACTGTCTACAACAAACAGCAGCTAGTCAGTTATCTGTAGTAATGTCTTACACTCATCACTGTCTACAACAAACATCAGCTAGTCAGTTATCTGTAGCAATGTCTTACACTCATCACTGTCTACAACAAACGGCAGCTAGTCAGTTATCTGTAGTAATGTCTTACACTCATCACTGTCTACAACAAACGGCAGCTAGTCAGTTATCTGTAGTAATGTCTTACACTCATCACTGTCTACAACAAACGGCAGCTAGTCAGTTATCTGTAGTAATGTCTAACACTCATCACTGTCTACAACAAACAGCACCAAGTCAGTTATCTGTAGTAATGTTTTACACTCATCACTGTCTACAACAAACAGCAGCTAGTCAGTTATCTGTAGTAATGTCTTACACTCATCACTGTCTACAACAAACAGCAGCTAGTCAGTTATCTGTAGTAATGTCTTACACTCATCACTGTCTACAACAAACAGCAGCAAGTCAGTTATCTGTAGTAATGTCTTACACTCATCACTGTCTACAACAAACAGCAGCTTGTCAGTTATCTGTAGTAATGTCTTACACTCATCACTGTCTACAACAAACGGCACCAAGTCAGTTATCTGTAGTAATGTCTCACACTCATCACTGTCTACAACAAACAGCAGCTAGTCAGTTATCTGTAGTAATGTCTTACACTCATCACTGTCTACAACAAACAGCACCAAGTCAGTTATCAGTAGTAATGTCTTACACTCATTAATGTCTACAACAAACGGCACCAAGTCAGTTATCTGTAGTAATGTCTTACACTCATCACTGTCTACAACAAACAGCAGCTAGTCAGTTATCTGTAGTAATGTCTTACACTCATCACTGTCTACAACAAACGGCAGCTAGTCAGTTATCTGTAGCAATGTCTTACACTCATCACTGTCTACAACAAACAGCAGCTAGTCAGTTATCTGTAGTAATGTCTTACACTCATCACTGTCTACAACAAACAGCACCAAGTCAGTTATCTGTAGCAATGTCTTACACTCATCACTGTCTACAACAAACATCAGCTAGTCAGTTATCTGTAGTAATGTCTTACACTCATCACTGTCTGCAACAAACATCAGCTAGTCAGTTATCTGTAGTAATGTCTTACACTCATCACTGTCTACAACAAACAGCAGCTAGTCAGTTATCTGTAGTAATGTCTTACACTCATCACTGTCTACAACAAACGGCACCAAGTCATTTATCTGTAGTAATGTCTTACACTCATCACTGTCTACAACAAACGACAACTAGTCAGTTATCTGTAGTAATGTCTTACACTCATCACTGTCTACAACAAACGACAACTAGTCAGTTATCTGTAGTAATGTCTTACACTCATCACTGTCTACAACAAACGGCAGCTAGTCAGTTATCTGTAGTAATGTCTTACACTCATCACTGTCTACAACAAACAGCAGCTAGTCAGTTATTTGTAGTAATGTCTTACACTCATCACTGTCTACAACAAACGACAACTAGTCAGTTATCTGTAGTAATGTCTTACACTCATCACTGTCTACAACAAACGGCAGCTAGTCAGTTATCTGTAGTAATGTCTTACACTCATCACTGTCTACAACAAACGACACCTAGTCAGTTATCTGTAGTAATGTCTTACACTCATCTCTGTCTACAACAAACGACAACTAGTCAGTTATCTGTAGTAATGTCTGACACTCATCATTGTCTACAACAAACATCAGCTAGTCAGTTATCTGTAGTAATGTCTTACACTCATCACTGTCTACAACAAACAGCAGCTAGTCAGTTATCTGTAGTAATGTCTTACACTCATCACTGTCTACAACAAACAGCAGCAAGTCAGTTATCTGTAGTAATGTCTTACACTCATCACTGTCTACAACAAACAGCAGCTAGTCAGTTATCTGTAGTAATGTCTTACACTCATCACTGTCTACAACAAACAGCACCAAGTCAGTTATCTGTAGCAATGTCTTACACTCATCACTGTCTACAACAAACAGCACCAAGTCAGTTATCTGTAGTAATGTCTAACACTCATCACTGTCTACAACAAACAGCAGCTAGTCAGTTATCCGTAGTAATGTCTTACACTCATCACTGTCTACAACAAACAGCACCTAGTCAGTTATCCGTAGTAATGTCTTACACTCATCACTGTCTACAACAAACAGCAGCTAGTCAGTTATCTGTAGTAATGTCTTACACTCATCACTGTCTACAACAAACAGCACCAAGTCAGTTATCTGTAGTAATGTCTTACACTCATCACTGTCTACAACAAACAGCAGCTAGTCAGTTATCTGTAGTAATGTCTTACACTCATCACTGTCTACAACAAACAGCACCTAGTCAGTTATCTGTAGTAATGTCTTACACTCATCACTGTCTACAACAAACAGCAGCTAGTCAGTTATCTGTAGTAATGTCTTACACTCATCACTGTCTACAACAAACAGCACCAAGTCAGTTATCTGTAGTAATGTCTTACACTCATCACTGTCTACAACAAACAGCAGCTAGTCAGTTATCTGTAGTAATGTCTTACACTCATCACTGTATACAACAAACAGCAGCTAGTCAGTTATCTGTAGTAATGTCTTACACTCATCACTGTCTACAACAAACAGCACCAAGTCAGTTATCTGTAGTAATGTCTTACACTCATCACTGTCTACAACAAACGGCAGCTAGTCAGTTATCTGTAGTAATGTCTTACACTCATCACTGTCTACAACAAACGGCACCAAGTCAGTTATCTGTAGTAATGTCTTACACTCATCACTGTCTACAACAAACAGCACCAAGTCAGTTATCTGTAGTAATGTCTTACACTCATCACTGTCTACAACAAACAGCACCAAGTCAGTTATCTGTAGCAATGTCTTACACTCATCACTGTCTACAACAAACAGCACCAAGTCAGTTATCTGTAGTAATGTCTTACACTCATCACTGTCTACAACAAACAGCAGCTAGTCAGTTATCTGTAGTAATGTCTAACACTCATCACTGTCTACAACAAACAGCACCAAGTCAGTTATCTGTAGTAATGTCTTACACTCATCACTGTCTACAACAAACAGCAGCTAGTCAGTTATCTGTAGTAATGTCTTACACTCATCACTGTCTACAACAAACAGCAGCTAGTCAGTTATCTGTAGTAATGTCTTACACTCATCACTGTCTACAACAAACATCAGCTAGTCAGTTATCTGTAGCAATGTCTTACACTCATCACTGTCTACAACAAACGGCAGCTAGTCAGTTATCTGTAGTAATGTCTTACACTCATCACTGTCTACAACAAACGGCAGCTAGTCAGTTATCTGTAGTAATGTCTTACACTCATCACTGTCTACAACAAACGGCAGCTAGTCAGTTATCTGTAGTAATGTCTAACACTCATCACTGTCTACAACAAACAGCACCAAGTCAGTTATCTGTAGTAATGTTTTACACTCATCACTGTCTACAACAAACAGCAGCTAGTCAGTTATCTGTAGTAATGTCTTACACTCATCACTGTCTACAACAAACATCAGCTAGTCAGTTATCTGTAGCAATGTCTTACACTCATCACTGTCTACAACAAACAGTACCAAGTCAGTTATCTGTAGTAATGTCTTACACTCATCACTGTCTACAACAAACAGCAGCTTGTCAGTTATCTGTAGCAATGTCTTACACTCATCACTGTCTACAACAAACAGCACCAAGTCAGTTATCTGTAGTAATGTCTTACACTCATCACTGTCTACAACAAACAGCACCAAGTCAGTTATCTGTAGTAATGTCTTACACTCATCACTGTCTACAACAAACAGCACCAAGTCAGTTATCTGTAGTAATGTCTTACACTCATCACTGTCTACAACAAACGGCAGCTAGTCAGTTATCTGTAGTAATGTCTTACACTCATCACTGTCTACAACAAACAGCAGCTAGTCAGTTATCTGTAGTAATGTCTTACACTCATCACTGTCTACAACAAACATCAGCTAGTCAGTTATCTGTAGTAATGTCTTACACTCATCACTGTCTACAACAAACATCAGCTAGTCAGTTATCTGTAGTAATGTCTTACACTCATCACTGTCTACAACAAACATCAGCTAGTCAGTTATCTGTAGTAATGTCTTACACTCATCACTGTCTACAACAAACATCAGCTAGTCAGTTATCTGTAGTAATGTCTTACACTCATCACTGTCTACAACAAACATCAGCTAGTCAGTTATCTGTAGTAATGTCTTACACTCATCACTGTCTACAACAAACAGCAGTTGTCAGTTATCTGTAGTAATGTCTTACACTCATCACTGTCTACAACAAACAGCAGTTGTCAGTTATCTGTAGTAATGTCTTACACTCATCACTGTCTACAACAAACGGCAGCTAGTCAGTTATCTGTAGTAATGTCTTACACTCATCACTGTCTACAACAAACGGCAGCTAGTCAGTTATCTGTAGTAATGTCTAACACTCATCACTGTCTACAACAAACAGCACCAAGTCAGTTATCTGTAGTAATGTTTTACACTCATCACTGTCTACAACAAACAGCAGCTAGTCAGTTATCTGTAGTAATGTCTTACACTCATCACTGTCTACAACAAACATCAGCTAGTCAGTTATCTGTAGCAATGTCTTACACTCATCACTGTCTACAACAAACAGTACCAAGTCAGTTATCTGTAGTAATGTCTTACACTCATCACTGTCTACAACAAACAGCAGCTTGTCAGTTATCTGTAGCAATGTCTTACACTCATCACTGTCTACAACAAACAGCACCAAGTCAGTTATCTGTAGTAATGTCTTACACTCATCACTGTCTACAACAAACAGCACCAAGTCAGTTATCTGTAGTAATGTCTTACACTCATCACTGTCTACAACAAACAGCACCAAGTCAGTTATCTGTAGTAATGTCTTACACTCATCACTGTCTACAACAAACGGCAGCTAGTCAGTTATCTGTAGTAATGTCTTACACTCATCACTGTCTACAACAAACAGCAGCTAGTCAGTTATCTGTAGTAATGTCTTACACTCATCACTGTCTACAACAAACATCAGCTAGTCAGTTATCTGTAGTAATGTCTTACACTCATCACTGTCTACAACAAACATCAGCTAGTCAGTTATCTGTAGTAATGTCTTACACTCATCACTGTCTACAACAAACATCAGCTAGTCAGTTATCTGTAGTAATGTCTTACACTCATCACTGTCTACAACAAACATCAGCTAGTCAGTTATCTGTAGTAATGTCTTACACTCATCACTGTCTACAACAAACATCAGCTAGTCAGTTATCTGTAGTAATGTCTTACACTCATCACTGTCTACAACAAACAGCAGTTGTCAGTTATCTGTAGTAATGTCTTACACTCATCACTGTCTACAACAAACAGCAGTTGTCAGTTATCTGTAGTAATGTCTTACACTCATCACTGTCTACAACAAACAGCACCAAGTCAGTTATCTGTAGTAATGTCTTACACTCATCACTGTCTACAACAAACATCAGCTAGTCAGTTATCTGTAGTAATGTCTTACACTCATCACTGTCTACAACAAACGGCAGCTAGTCAGTTATCTGTAGTAATGTCTTACACTCATCACTGTCTACAACAAACAGCAGTTGTCAGTTATCTGTAGCAATGCCTTACAAAGTCAAACATAAATATTGAATGTTTTAATGGCCTGTATGAAATGCTTAGGTGGAATTCACGAGTATCCTATCATGAACAGGAAGTTGATATTAGGATGATTATATGAGGATTCCATGAAAGAGTTTAGGTACAATTTTAATGGATTCCTGCTGAACTAATTTACATATAAGGGCCGTTTTCTGCAGGTTTTCCAAGTGTTTTCTGTCTAAAGCATCACTACATCTTTAGCAGAAATATTATGATGGAATCCACCTAAAATCCTGCTTAAGAGTCTAACTGGAATTTACTAGGAATTCACCCTGACATTTTTTCGTACAGGAAGGTTCTATGTCAGTTTGTTAGCAATAGAAATTTGAAGGAACATTACATATGCTAAAATATGGATTTACATTTCTGTGGAGTTATTATGTGTTATTTAGTAATTTCATAGTCTCATAATAGACAGCTATACTCACTACAGACGGAGCTATACTCACTGCAGACAGAGCTATACTCACTACAGACAGAGCTATACTCACTACAGACAGCTATACCAACTACAGAGCTATACTCACTACAGACAGCTATACTCACTACAGACGGCTATACCAACTACAGAGCTATACTCACTACAGACAGAGCTATACTCACTACAGATAGAGCTATACTCACTACAGATAGAGCTATACTCACTAGACAGAGCTATACTCACTACAGACACAGCTATACTCACTACAGATAGAGCTATACTCACTACAGATAGAAATATACTCCTTACAGACAGCTATACTCACTACAGACAGCTATACTCACTACAGACAGAACTATTCTCACTACAGACAGAGCTATACTCACTACAGACAGAACTATACTCACTACAGATAGAGCTATACTCACTACAGACAGTTATACTCACTACAGACAGAACTATACTCACTACAGACAGAGCTTTACTCACTACAGATAGAGCTATACTCACTACAGACAGCTATACTCACTACAGACAGCTATACTCACTACAGACAGCTATACTCACTACAGATAGAGCTATACTCACTACAGACGGAACTCTCATCGTGGCCACCTGGGCAGTCTTCGTTACCGTCACACACCACTGACGTGTTTACACAGACACGGAACTCTCCTGGACACTGCCACTGGTGAGACGGACAACGGAACGGTGGGGGCGCTACAATAGATCATTTTTGTAACGTGATAACCTTGTAAGATTTTTTGTTTGTCAAAATATTTTCACTTCGATTTATTAGTTGTACTTTTCAATGTTTTCATAACAAACGGTTCAGATTATAACTTCGATACAGCAAAAAATTTGATTCATAGAAGTTCGATTCATGCAAAGTAAATCCATCGTGTTATATAATGAAAAAAATCAGACTTTGTCAAAAGTTCGACACATCGAGAAATTCGAATCATCGAAGATCAATTAATCGAGGTTTGACTGTAGTATGAATGTTAAACTTCAACTACAGTTCAGTATTAACAAGCATTTAAGGAGGCTTTAATGACAAAGTCATCTGTTAATTGAAAAACAAATATGGAAAAAATCAATTTCTTAAATTGTTGTTCAGAATCGTGTATTTTGCCATTTTTCTAGGACTGAGCCAAATATACATGGGGTGGAGTTCTCACCATCAAAACATGGCCACATTTGTAAACTCATCATACCAAAATTAGTTTTAGCAGTAAGTGGTACTCATACATGAATAAATATAAAATGCTTTTATTCATTTGCTCGCCCTGTGCCATGAATACCGATACATAGGACAGTTAAGGTCATGGATACCAATACATACGACAGTTGAGGTTATGGATACCGATACATAGGACAGTTGAGGTCATGGATACCAATACATACGACAGTTGAGGTTCTGGTCTTCGTCACTATTGTCACCACAATCATCATCTCCGTCACACATCCACGACTTGGCAATACAGCGGCCATTTTTACACCGGAAGCGTTCATAAGAACAGGTGGGGGTGGCTGTAGATAAAAATAAAATGTTGGATTTCAATTACAGGAATGGAGCCTGACATGGTGCAACACGGAGCATGTACAAAAATAAAAAACTAACAATTTCTAACACCTCGAAGTTGCATCCAATAATGTTACTAAAACTTTTCCCTGATAATGTGTGACAAAGTGTCTGATAAAATCAAAACAAGAAGATATATGTTTATGCTGTATGTATTACTCAGATTTTGATTGTAGATGTTTTGTTTCTCTCATTTAACAATGTACTATTGATCACCAGATTCTATAAAAATTCAAAAGAACTTACGTTAAATCTTAGAAACCAAGGTGTTCAAGTATATCACGCTTCCTTGATACCAAATATTTTGTAGGTGTCTACAAAATTGACTTATAACAGTCGCCTGGTTAGACAGGTGTCTACAAAATTGAGTTATAACAGTCGCCTGGTTAGACAGGTGTCTACAAAATTGACTTATAACAGTCGCCTGGTAAGACAGGTGTCTACAAAATTGACTTATAACAGTCGCCTGGTTAGACAGGTGTCTACAAAATTGACTTATAACAGTCGCCTGGTTAGACAGGTGTGTTAAGAATCGACTTACAACAGTCGTCTGGTTAGACAGGTGTATAAATAATTGACTTATAACAGTCGCCTGGTTAGACAGGTGTGTAAATAACTGACTTATAACAGTCGTCTGGTTAGACAGGTGTGTTAAGAACTGACTTATAACAGTCGCCTGGTTAGACAGGTGTGTAAATAACTGACTTATTACATTCGTCTGGTTAGACAGGTGTGTAAAGAACTGACTTATAACAGTCGTCTGGTTAGACAGGTGTGTTAATAACTGACTTATAACAGTCGTCTGGTTAGACAGGTGTATAAATAACTGACTTATAACAGTCGCCTGATTAGACAGGTGTGTAAATATCTGACTTATAACAGTCGTCTGGTTAGACAGGTGTATAAAGAACTGACTTATAACAGTCGTCTGGTTAGACAGGTGTGTAAATAATTGACTTATAACAGTCGTCTGGTTAGACAGGTGTGTATATAACTGACTTATAACAGTCCCATGGTTAGACAGGTGTGTAAATATCTGACTTATAACAGTGGTCTGATTAGACAGGTGTGTACATAATTGACTTATAACAGTAGTCTGGTTAGACAGGTGTGTAAATAACTGACTTATAACAGTCGTCTGGTTAGACAGGTGTGTAAATAACTGACATATAACAGTCCCATGGTTAGACAGGTGTGTATATAACTGACTTAATAACATTCGTCTGGTTAGACAGGTGTGTAAATAACTGACATATAACAGTCCCATGGTTAGACAGGTGTGTAAATAAATGACTTATAACAGTGGTCTGATTAGACAGGTGTGTAAATAACTGACTTATAACAGTCATCTGGTTAGACAGGTGTGTAAATATCTGACTTATAACAGTCCCATGGTTAGACAGGTGTGTAAATATCTAACTTATAACAGTGGTTTGGTTAGACAGGTGTGTATATAACTGACTTATAACAGTCGTCTGGTTAGACATGTGTATAAATAACTGACTTATAACAGTCGTCTGGTTAGACAGGTGTGTATATAACTGACTTAATAACAGTCGTCTGGTTAGACAGGTGTGTAAATAACTGATTTATAACAGTCGACTGGTTAGACAGGTGTGTATATAACTGACTTAATAACAGTCGTCTGGTTAGACAGGTGTGTAAATAACTGACTTATAACAGTCGTCTGGTTAGACAGGTGTATAAATAACTGACTTATAACAGTCGCCTGATTAGACAGGTGTGTAAATATCTGACTTATAACAGTCGTCTGGTTAGACAGGTGTATAAAGAACTGACTTATAACAGTCGTCTGGTTAGACAGGTGTGTAAATAATTGACTTATAACAGTCGTCTGGTTAGACAGGTGTATAAATAACTGACTTATAACAGTCGCCTGATTAGACAGGTGTGTAAATATCTGACTTATAACAGTCGTCTGGTTAGACAGGTGTATAAAGAACTGACTTATAACAGTCGTCTGGTTAGACAGGTGTGTAAATAATTGACTTACGGCAGTCGTCTGGTTAGACAGGTGTGTAAATAACTGACTTATAACAGTCGTCTGGTTAGACAGGTGTGTAAATAACTGACTTATAACAGTTCCATGGTTAGACAGGTGTGTAAATATCTGACTTATAACAGTGGTCTGATTAGACAGGTGTGTACATAATTGACTTATAACAGTCGTCTGGTTAGACAGGTGTGTAAATAACTGACTTATAACAGTCGTCTGGTTAGACAGGTGTGTAAATAACTGACATATAACAGTCCCATGGTTAGACAGGTGTGTATATAACTGACTTAATAACATTCGTCTGGTTAGACAGGTGTGTAAATAACTGACATATAACAGTCCCATGGTTAGACAGGTGTGTAAATAACTGACTTATAACAGTGGTCTGATTAGACAGGTGTGTAAATAACTGACTTATAACAGTCATCTTGTTAGACAGGTGTGTAAATATCTGACTTATAACAGTCCCATGGTTAGACAGGTGTGTAAATATCTGACTTATAACAGTGGTCTGGTTAGACAGGTGTGTATATAACTGACTTATAACAGTCGTCTGGTTAGACATGTGTATAAATAACTGACTTATAACAGTCGTCTGGTTAGACATGTGTATAAATAACTGACTTATAACAGTCGTCTGGTTAGACAGGTGTATAAAGAACTGACTTATAACAGTCGTCTGGTTAGACAGGTGTATAAAGAACTGACTTATAACAGTCGTCTGGTTAGACAGGTGTATAAATAACTGACTTATAACAGTCGTCTGGTTAGACAGGTGTGTAAATAATTGACTTATAACAGTCGTCTGGTTAGACAGGTGTGTAAATAACTGACTTATAACAGTCGTCTGGTTAGACAGGTGTGTACATAATTGACTTATAACAGTCGTCTGGTTAGACAGGTGTGTAAATAACTGACTTATAACAGTCGTCTGGTTAGACAGGTGTTTAAATATCTGACTTATAACAGTGGTCTGATTAGACAAGTGTGTAAATATCTGACTTATAACAGTCGTCTGGTTAGACAGGTGTGTTAATAACTGACTTATAACAGTCGTCTGGTTAGACAGGTGTATAAATAACTGACTTATAACAGTCGCCTGATTAGACAGGTGTGTAAATATCTGACTTATAACAGTCGTCTGGTTAGACAGGTGTATAAAGAACTGACTTATAACAGTTGTCTGGTTAGACAGGTGTGTAAATAACTGACTTATAACAGTCGTCTGATTAGACAGGTGTGTACATAATTGACTTATAACAGTCGTCTGGTTAGACAGGTGTGTAAATAACTGACTTATAACAGTCATCTGGTTAGACAGGTGTGTAAATAACTGACATATAACAGTCCCATGGTTAGACAGGTGTGTATAAACTGACTTATAACAGTCGTCTGGTTAGACAGGTGTGTATAAACTGACTTATAACAGTCGTCTGGTTAGACAGGTGTGTATATAACTGACTTAATAACATTCGTCTGGTTAAACAGGTGTGTAAATAACTGACATATAACAGTCCCATGGTTAGACAGGTGTGTATATAATTGACTTATAACAGTCGTCTGGTTAGACAGGTGTGTAAATAACTGACTTATAACAGTCGTCTGGTTAGACAGGTGTATAAATAACTGACTTATAACAGTCGTCTGGTTAGACAGGTGTGTAAATAATTGACTTATAACAGTCGTCTGGTTAGACAGGTGTGTATAAACTGACTTATAACAGTCCCATGGTTAGACAGGTGTGTAAATATCTGACTTATAACAGTGGTCTGATTAGACAGGTGTGTACATAATTGACTTATAACAGTCGTCTGGTTAGACAGGTGTGTAAATAACTGACTTATAACAGTCGTCTGGTTAGACATGTGTATAAATAACTGACTTATAACAGTCGTCTGGTTAGACAGGTGTGTATATAACTGACTTATAACAGTCGTCTGGTTAGACAGGTGTGTATATAACTGACTTATAACAGTCGTCTGGTTAGACAGGTGTGTACATAATTGACTTATAACAGTCGTCTGGTTAGACATGTGTATAAATAACTGACTTATAACAGTCGTCTGGTTAGACAGGTGTATAAAGAACTGACTTATAACAGTCGTCTGGTTAGACAGGTGTGTAAATAATTGACTTATAACAGTCGTCTGGTTAGACAGGTGTGTATATAACTGACTTATAACAGTCCCATGGTTAGACAGGTGTTTAAATATCTGACTTATAACAGTGGTCTGATTAGACAAGTGTGTAAATATCTGACTTATAACAGTCGTCTGGTTAGACAGGTGTGTTAATAACTGACTTATAACAGTCGTCTGGTTAGACAGGTGTATAAATAACTGACTTATAACAGTCGCCTGATTAGACAGGTGTGTAAATATCTGACTTATAACAGTCGTCTGGTTAGACAGGTGTATAATAAACTGACTTATAACAGTCGTCTGGTTAGACAGGTGTGTAAATAACTGACTTATAACAGTTGTCTGGTTAGACAGGTGTGTAAATAACTGATTTATAACAGTCGACTGGTTAGACAGGTGTGTATATAACTGACTTAATAACAGTCGTCTGGTTAGACAGGTGTGTAAATAACTGACTTATAACAGTCGTCTGGTTAGACAGGTGTATAAATAACTGACTTATAACAGTCGCCTGATTAGACAGGTGTGTAAATATCTGACTTATAACAGTCGTCTGGTTAGACAGGTGTATAAAGAACTGACTTATAACAGTCGCCTGATTAGACAGGTGTGTAAATATCTGACTTATAACAGTCGTCTGGTTAGACAGGTGTATAAAGAACTGACTTATAACAGTCGTCTGGTTAGACAGGTGTGTAAATAATTGACTTACGGCAGTCGTCTGGTTAGACAGGTGTGTAAATAACTGACTTATAACAGTCGTCTGGTTAGACAGGTGTGTAAATAACTGACTTATAACAGTTCCATGGTTAGACAGGTGTGTAAATATCTGACTTATAACAGTGGTCTGATTAGACAGGTGTGTACATAATTGACTTATAACAGTCGTCTGGTTAGACAGGTGTGTAAATAACTGACTTATAACAGTCGTCTGGTTAGACAGGTGTGTAAATAACTGACATATAACAGTCCCATGGTTAGACAGGTGTGTATATAACTGACTTAATAACATTCGTCTGGTTAGACAGGTGTGTAAATAACTGACATATAACAGTCCCATGGTTAGACAGGTGTGTAAATAACTGACTTATAACAGTGGTCTGATTAGACAGGTGTGTAAATAACTGACTTATAACAGTCATCTTGTTAGACAGGTGTGTAAATATCTGACTTATAACAGTCCCATGGTTAGACAGGTGTGTAAATATCTGACTTATAACAGTGGTCTGGTTAGACAGGTGTGTATATAACTGACTTATAACAGTCGTCTGGTTAGACATGTGTATAAATAACTGACTTATAACAGTCGTCTGGTTAGACATGTGTATAAATAACTGACTTATAACAGTCGTCTGGTTAGACAGGTGTATAAAGAACTGACTTATAACAGTCGTCTGGTTAGACAGGTGTATAAAGAACTGACTTATAACAGTCGTCTGGTTAGACAGGTGTATAAATAACTGACTTATAACAGTCGTCTGGTTAGACAGGTGTGTAAATAATTGACTTATAACAGTCGTCTGGTTAGACAGGTGTGTAAATAACTGACTTATAACAGTCGTCTGGTTAGACAGGTGTGTACATAATTGACTTATAACAGTCGTCTGGTTAGACAGGTGTGTAAATAACTGACTTATAACAGTCGTCTGGTTAGACAGGTGTTTAAATATCTGACTTATAACAGTGGTCTGATTAGACAAGTGTGTAAATATCTGACTTATAACAGTCGTCTGGTTAGACAGGTGTGTTAATAACTGACTTATAACAGTCGTCTGGTTAGACAGGTGTATAAATAACTGACTTATAACAGTCGCCTGATTAGACAGGTGTGTAAATATCTGACTTATAACAGTCGTCTGGTTAGACAGGTGTATAAAGAACTGACTTATAACAGTTGTCTGGTTAGACAGGTGTGTAAATAACTGACTTATAACAGTCGTCTGATTAGACAGGTGTGTACATAATTGACTTATAACAGTCGTCTGGTTAGACAGGTGTGTAAATAACTGACTTATAACAGTCATCTGGTTAGACAGGTGTGTAAATAACTGACATATAACAGTCCCATGGTTAGACAGGTGTGTATAAACTGACTTATAACAGTCGTCTGGTTAGACAGGTGTGTATAAACTGACTTATAACAGTCGTCTGGTTAGACAGGTGTGTATATAACTGACTTAATAACATTCGTCTGGTTAAACAGGTGTGTAAATAACTGACATATAACAGTCCCATGGTTAGACAGGTGTGTATATAATTGACTTATAACAGTCGTCTGGTTAGACAGGTGTGTAAATATCTGACTTATAACAGTCGTCTGATTAGACAGGTGTGTACATAATTGACTTATAACAGTCGTCTGGTTAGACAGGTGTGTAAATAACTGACTTATAACAGTCGTCTGGTTAGACATGTGTATAAATAACTGACTTATAACAGTCGTCTGGTTAGACAGGTGTGTATATAACTGACTTATAACAGTCGTCTGGTTAGACAGGTGTGTAAATAATTGACTTATAACAGTCGTCTGGTTAGACAGGTGTGTATATAACTGACTTATAACAGTCCCATGGTTAGACAGGTGTTTAAATATCTGACTTATAACAGTGGTCTGATTAGACAAGTGTGTAAATATCTGACTTATAACAGTCGTCTGGTTAGACAGGTGTGTTAATAACTGACTTATAACAGTCGTCTGGTTAGACAGGTGTATAAATAACTGACTTATAACAGTCGCCTGATTAGACAGGTGTGTAAATATCTGACTTATAACAGTCGTCTGGTTAGACAGGTGTATAATAAACTGACTTATAACAGTCGTCTGGTTAGACAGGTGTGTAAATAACTGACTTATAACAGTTGTCTGGTTAGACAGGTGTGTAAATAACTGACATATAACAGTCCCATGGTTAGACAGGTGTGTATATAACTGACTTAATAACATTCGTCTGGTTAGACAGGTGTGTAAATAACTGACATATAACAGTCCCATGGTTAGACAGGTGTGTAAATAACTGACTTATAACAGTGGTCTGATTAGACAGGTGTGTAAATAACTGACTTATAACAGTCATCTGGTTAGACAGGTGTGTAAATATCTGACTTATAACAGTCCCATGGTTAGACAGGTGTGTAAATATCTGACTTATAACAGTGGTTTGGTTAGACAGGTGTGTATATAACTGACTTATAACAGTCGTCTGGTTAGACATGTGTATAAATAACTGACTTATAACAGTCGTCTGGTTAGACAGGTGTGTATATAACTGACTTATAACAGTCGTCTGGTTAGACAGGTGTGTAAATAATTAACTTATAACAGTCGTCCAGTTAGACAGGTGTGTTAAGAATTGACTTATAACAGTCGTCCGGTTAGACAGGTGTGTAAATAACTGATTTATAACAGTCGACTGGTTAGACAGGTGTGTATATAACTGACTTAATAACAGTCGTCTGGTTAGACAGGTGTGTAAATAACTGACTTATAACAGTCGTCTGGTTAGACAGGTGTATAAATAACTGACTTATAACAGTCGCCTGATTAGACAGGTGTGTAAATATCTGACTTATAACAGTCGTCTGGTTAGACAGGTGTATAAAGAACTGACTTATAACAGTCGTCTGGTTAGACAGGTGTGTAAATAACTGACTTATAAGGTCGTCTGGTTAGACAGGTGTGTATATAACTGACTTATAAGGTCGTCTGGTTAGACAGGTGTGTAAATAACTGACTTATAAGGTCGTCTGGTTAGACAGGTGTATAAAGAACTGACTTATAACAGTCGTCTGGTTAGACAGGTGTGTAAATAATTGACTTATAACAGTCGTCCGGTTAGACAGGTGTGTAAATAACTGACTTATAAGGTCGTCTGGTTAGACAGGTGTGTATATAACTGACTTATAAGGTCGTCTGGTTAGACAGGTGTGTAAATAATTGACTTATTACATTCGTCTGGTTAGACAGGTGTGTAAATAACTGACTTATAACAGTCGTCTGGTTAGACAGGTGTGTTAATAACTGACCTATAACAGTCGTCTGGTTAGACAGGTGTATAAATAACTGACTTATAACAGTCGTCTGGTTAGACAGGTGTGTAAATATCTGACTTATAACAGTCGTCTGGTTAGACAGGTGTGTAAATAACTGACTTATAACAGTCGTCTGGTTAGACAGGTGTGTAAATAACTGACTTATAAGGTCGTCTGGTTAGACAGGTGTGTATATAACTGACTTATAAGGTCGTCTGGTTAGACAGGTGTGTAAATAACTGACTTATAAGGTCGTCTGGTTAGACAGGTGTATAAAGAACTGACTTATAACAGTGGTCTGATTAGACAGGTGTGTACATAATTGACTTATAACAGTCGTCTGGTTAGACAGGTGTGTAAATAACTGACTTATAACAGTCCCATGGTTAGACAGGTGTTTAAATATCTGACTTATAACAGTGGTTTGATTAGACAGGTGTGTACATAATTGACTTATAACAGTCGTCTGGTTAGACAGGTGTGTAAATAACTGACTTATAACAGTCGTCTGGTTAGACAGGTGTGTAAATAACTGACATATAACAGTCCCATGGTTAGACAGGTGTGTATATAACTGACTTAATAACATTCGTCTGGTTAGACAGGTGTGTAAATAACTGACATATAACAGTCCCATGGTTAGACAGGTGTGTAAATAACTGACTTATAACAGTGGTCTGATTAGACAGGTGTGTAAATAACTGACTTATAACAGTCATCTGGTTAGACAGGTGTGTAACTATCTGACTTATAACAGTCCCATGGTTAGACAGGTGTGTAAATATCTGACTTATAACAGTGGTCTGGTTAGACAGGTGTGTATATAACTGACTTATAACAGTCGTCTGGTTAGACATGTGTATAAATAACTGACTTATAACAGTCATCTGGTTAGACAGGTGTATAAATAACTGACTTATAACAGTCGTCTGGTTAGACAGGTGTGTAAAGAATTGACTTATAACAGTCGTCTGGTTAGACAGGTGTATAAATAACTGACTTATAACAGTCGTCTGGTTAGACAGGTGTATAAATAACTGACTTATAACAGTTGTCTGGTTAGACAGGTGTATAAATAACTTACTTATAACAGTCGTCCGGTTAGACAGGTGTATAAAAACCTGACTTATAACAGTCGTCTGGTTAGACAGGTGTGTAAATAACTGACTTATAACAGTCGTCCGGTTAGACAGGTGTGTAAATAACTGACTTATAACAGTCGTCTGGTTAGACAGGTGTATAAATAACTGACTTATAACAGTCGTCCGGTTAGACAGGTGTATAAATAACTTACTTATAACAGTCGTCCGGTTAGACAGGTGTATAAATAACTGACTTATAACAGTCGTCTGGTTAGACAGGTGTGTAAATAACTGACTTATAACAGTCGTCTGGTTAGACAGGTGTATAAATAACTGACTTATAACAGTCGTCTGGTTAGACAGGTGTATAAATAACTGACTTATAACAGTCGTCCGGTTAGACAGGTGTATAAATAACTTACTTATAACAGTCGTCCGGTTAGACAGGTGTATAAATAACTGACTTATAACAGTCGTCTGGTTAGACAGGTGTGTAAATAACTGACTTATAACAGTCGTCTGGTTAGACAGGTGTATAAATAACTGACTTATAACAGTCGTCTGGTTAGACAGGTGTATAAATAACTGACTTATAACAGTCGTCTGGTTAGACAGGTATGTAAATAACTTACTTATAACAGTCGTCCGGTTAGACAGGTGTGTAAATAACTTACTTATAACAGTCGTCCGGTTAGACAGGTGTATAAATAACTGACTTATAACAGTCATCTGGTTAGACAGGTGTATAAATAACTGACTTATAACAGTCATCTGGTTAGACAGGTGTATAAATAACTTACTTATAACAGTCGTCTGTTTAGACAGGTGTATAAATAACTTACTTATAACAGTTGTCTGGTTAGACAGGTGTGTAAAGAATTGACTTATAACAGTCGTCCGGTTAGACAGGTGTGTAAATAACTGACTTATAACAGTCGTCTGGTTAGACAGGTGTATAAATAACTGACTTATAACAGTCGTCTGGTTAGACAGGTGTGTAAATAACTGACTTATAAGGTCGTCTGGTTAGACAGGTGTGTATATAACTGACTTATAAGGTCGTCTGGTTAGACAGGTGTGTAAATAACTGACTTATAAGGTCGTCTGGTTAGACAGGTGTATAAAGAACTGACTTATAACAGTGGTCTGATTAGACAGGTGTGTACATAATTGACTTATAACAGTCGTCTGGTTAGACAGGTGTGTAAATAACTGACTTATAACAGTCCCATGGTTAGACAGGTGTTTAAATATCTGACTTATAACAGTGGTTTGATTAGACAGGTGTGTACATAATTGACTTATAACAGTCGTCTGGTTAGACAGGTGTGTAAATAACTGACTTATAACAGTCGTCTGGTTAGACAGGTGTGTAAATAACTGACATATAACAGTCCCATGGTTAGACAGGTGTGTATATAACTGACTTAATAACATTCGTCTGGTTAGACAGGTGTGTAAATAACTGACATATAACAGTCCCATGGTTAGACAGGTGTGTAAATATCTGACTTATAACAGTGGTCTGGTTAGACAGGTGTGTATATAACTGACTTATAACAGTCGTCTGGTTAGACATGTGTATAAATAACTGACTTATAACAGTCATCTGGTTAGACAGGTGTATAAATAACTGACTTATAACAGTCGTCTGGTTAGACAGGTGTGTAAAGAATTGACTTATAACAGTCGTCTGGTTAGACAGGTGTATAAATAACTGACTTATAACAGTCGTCTGGTTAGACAGGTGTATAAATAACTGACTTATAACAGTTGTCTGGTTAGACAGGTGTATAAATAACTTACTTATAACAGTCGTCCGGTTAGACAGGTGTATAAAAACCTGACTTATAACAGTCGTCTGGTTAGACAGGTGTGTAAATAACTGACTTATAACAGTCGTCCGGTTAGACAGGTGTGTAAATAACTGACTTATAACAGTCGTCTGGTTAGACAGGTGTATAAATAACTGACTTATAACAGTCGTCCGGTTAGACAGGTGTATAAATAACTTACTTATAACAGTCGTCCGGTTAGACAGGTGTATAAATAACTGACTTATAACAGTCGTCTGGTTAGACAGGTGTGTAAATAACTGACTTATAACAGTCGTCTGGTTAGACAGGTGTATAAATAACTGACTTATAACAGTCGTCTGGTTAGACAGGTGTATAAATAACTGACTTATAACAGTCGTCCGGTTAGACAGGTGTATAAATAACTTACTTATAACAGTCGTCCGGTTAGACAGGTGTATAAATAACTGACTTATAACAGTCGTCTGGTTAGACAGGTGTGTAAATAACTGACTTATAACAGTCGTCTGGTTAGACAGGTGTATAAATAACTGACTTATAACAGTCGTCTGGTTAGACAGGTGTATAAATAACTGACTTATAACAGTCGTCTGGTTAGACAGGTATGTAAATAACTTACTTATAACAGTCGTCCGGTTAGACAGGTGTGTAAATAACTTACTTATAACAGTCGTTCGGTTAGACAGGTGTATAAATAACTGACTTATAACAGTCATCTGGTTAGACAGGTGTATAAATAACTGACTTATAACAGTCATCTGGTTAGACAGGTGTATAAATAACTTACTTATAACAGTCGTCTGTTTAGACAGGTGTATAAATAACTTACTTATAACAGTTGTCTGGTTAGACAGGTGTGTAAAGAATTGACTTATAACAGTCGTCCGGTTAGACAGGTGTGTAAATAACTGACTTATAACAGTCGTCTGGTTAGACAGGTGTATAAATAACTGACTTATAACAGTCGTCTGGTTAGACAGGTGTGTAAATAACTGACTTATAAGGTCGTCTGGTTAGACAGGTGTGTATATAACTGACTTATAAGGTCGTCTGGTTAGACAGGTGTGTAAATAACTGACTTATAAGGTCGTCTGGTTAGACAGGTGTATAAAGAACTGACTTATAACAGTGGTCTGATTAGACAGGTGTGTACATAATTGACTTATAACAGTCGTCTGGTTAGACAGGTGTGTAAATAACTGACTTATAACAGTCCCATGGTTAGACAGGTGTTTAAATATCTGACTTATAACAGTGGTTTGATTAGACAGGTGTGTACATAATTGACTTATAACAGTCGTCTGGTTAGACAGGTGTGTAAATAACTGACTTATAACAGTCGTCTGGTTAGACAGGTGTGTAAAT
Organism: Mimachlamys varia; assembly: GCA_947623455.1. Lineage (NCBI taxonomy): Eukaryota > Metazoa > Mollusca > Bivalvia > Pectinida > Pectinidae > Mimachlamys > Mimachlamys varia. Next base: position 33,204,481 of record OX392543.1, read on the forward strand.
AACTGACATATAACAGTCCCATGGTTAGACAGGTGTGTATATAACTGACTTAATAACATTCGTCTGGTTAGACAGGTGTGTAAATAACTGACATATAACAGTCCCATGGTTAGACAGGTGTGTAAATAACTGACTTATAACAGTGGTCTGATTAGACAGGTGTGTAAATAACTGACTTATAACAGTCATCTGGTTAGACAGGTGTGTAACTATCTGACTTATAACAGTCCCATGGTTAGACAGGTGTGTAAATATCTGACTTATAACAGTGGTCTGGTTAGACAGGTGTGTATATAACTGACTTATAACAGTCGTCTGGTTAGACATGTGTATAAATAACTGACTTATAACAGTCATCTGGTTAGACAGGTGTATAAATAACTGACTTATAACAGTCGTCTGGTTAGACAGGTGTGTAAAGAATTAACTTATAACAGTCGTCTGGTTAGACAGGTGTATAAATAACTGACTTATAACAGTCGTCTGGTTAGACAGGTGTATAAATAACTGACTTATAACAGTTGTCTGGTTAGACAGGTGTATAAATAACTTACTTATAACAGTCGTCCGGTTAGACAGGTGTATAAAAACCTGACTTATAACAGTCGTCTGGTTAGACAGGTGTGTAAATAACTGACTTATAACAGTCGTCCGGTTAGACAGGTGTGTAAATAACTGACTTATAACAGTCGTCTGGTTAGACAGGTGTATAAATAACTGACTTATAACAGTCGTCCGGTTAGACAGGTGTATAAATAACTTACTTATAACAGTCGTCCGGTTAGACAGGTGTATAAATAACTGACTTATAACAGTCGTCTGGTTAGACAGGTGTGTAAATAACTGACTTATAACAGTCGTCTGGTTAGACAGGTGTATAAATAACTGACTTATAACAGTCGTCTGGTTAGACAGGTGTATAAATAACTGACTTATAACAGTCGTCCGGTTAGACAGGTGTATAAATAACTTACTTATAACAGTCGTCCGGTTAGACAGGTGTATAAATAACTGACTTATAACAGTCGTCTGGTTAGACAGGTGTGTAAATAACTGACTTATAACAGTCGTCTGGTTAGACAGGTGTATAAATAACTGACTTATAACAGTCGTCTGGTTAGACAGGTGTATAAATAACTGACTTATAACAGTCGTCTGGTTAGACAGGTATGTAAATAACTTACTTATAACAGTCGTCCGGTTAGACAGGTGTGTAAATAACTTACTTATAACAGTCGTCCGGTTAGACAGGTGTATAAATAACTGACTTATAACAGTCATCTGGTTAGACAGGTGTATAAATAACTGACTTATAACAGTCATCTGGTTAGACAGGTGTATAAATAACTTACTTATAACAGTCGTCTGTTTAGACAGGTGTATAAATAACTTACTTATAACAGTCGTCTGGTTAGACAGGTGTGTAAATAACTGACTTATAACAGTCGTCTGGTTAGACAGGTGTATAAATAACTGACTTATAACAGTCGTCTGGTTAGACAGGTGTGTAAATAACTGACTTATAACAGTCGTCTGGTTAGACAGGTGTATAAATAACTGACTTATAACAGTCGTCTGTTTAGACAGGTGTATAAATAACTGACTTATAACAGTCACCTGGTTAGACAGGTGTGTAAATAACTGACTTATAACAGTCGTCTGGTTAGACAGGTGTATAAATAATCGACTTATAACAGTCGTCTGGTTAGACAGGTGTGTTAATAACTGACTTATAACAGTCGTCTGGTTAGACAGGTGTATAAATAATCGACTTATAACAGTCATCTGGTTAGACAGGTGTATAAATAACTTACTTATAACAGTCGTCCGGTTAGACAGGTGTATAAATAATCGACTTATAACAGTCATCTGGTTAGACAGGTGTATAAATAACTTACTTATAACAGTCGTCTGGTTAGACAGGTGTATAAATAACTTACTTATAACAGTCATCTGGTTAGACAGGTGTATAAATAACTTACTTATAACAGTGGTCTGATTAGACAGGTGTATAAATAACTTACTTATAACAGTCGTCCGGTTAGACAGGTGTGTAAATAACTGACTTATAACAGTCATCTGGTTAGACAGGTGTGTAAATAATCGACTTATAACAGTCGTCTGGTTAGACAGGTGTGTAAATAACTGACTTACAGCAGTCGTCCGGTTAGACAGGTGTGTAAATAACTGACTAAACAGTCATCTGGTTAGACAGGTGTGTAAATAACTGACTTATAACAGTCACCTGGTTAGACAGGTGTGTAAATAATCGACTTATAACAGTCGTCTGGTTAGACAGGTGTGTAAATAACTGATTTATAACAGTCATCTGGTTAGACAGGTGTGTAAATAACTGACTTATAACAGTCACCTGGTTAGACAGGTGTGTAAATAATCGACTTATAACAGTCGTCTGGTTAGACAGGTGTGTAAATAACTGACTGACGGCAGTCGTCTGGTTAGACAGGTGTCTACAGAATTGACTTATCACAGTCGCCTGGTTAGACAGGTGTGTAAATAATTGACTATAACAGTCGTCTGGTTAGACAGGTGTGTTAAGAATTGACTTATAACAGTCACCTGGTTAGACAGGTGTCTACAAAATTGACTTATAACAGTCGTCTGTTTGACAGGTGTGTTAATAACTGACTTATAACAGTTGTCTGGTTAGACAGGTGTGTTAATAACTGACTTATAACAGTCATCTGGTTAGACAGGTGTGTAAATAACTGACTTACAGCAGTCGTCCGGTTAGACAGGTGTGTAAATAACTGACTTACGGCAGTCGTCCGGTTCGTCAGAGCCATCAGGACAGTCCGGTTGTCCATCACATTTCCATGTCAGGGGAATACAGCCCCCCTGTGTACAGTTAAACTCTGCCTTCAAGCATCCATCCTCACGAGACGCTGACCACAAAAAACAACAATCACCAGTCTTCAGAGAATTAGGGCAATATAACATCTTTTTTCAGTAAAGATTTATTTATAATTATCTCTTAAGAACAAAAATTATCCAATCATTTACAAGTCAAGCATTCAAAAGTTATTTCGATTTTCATCTTCAATACTATTTTAAAGATAATCACCCTGTAGACTAGGGAATTACCTTGTAGACTAGAAAATTACCCTGTAGACTAGAGAATTACCCTGTAGACTAGATCATTACCCTGCAGACTAGACAATTATCCTGTAGACTAGAGAATTACTCTGTAGACAAAAGAATTACCCTGTAGACTAGAGAATTACATTGTAGACTAGAGAAATATCCTGAAGACTAGAGAAATATCATGTAGACTAGAGAAATACCTTGTAGACTAGAGAAATACCTTGTAGACTAGAGAAATACCCTGTAGACTAGAGAAATACCTTGTAGACTAGAGAAATACCCTGTAGACTAGAGAAATACCATGTAGACTAGAGAAATACCCTGTTGACTAGAGAAATATCATGTAGACTAGAGAATTACCCTGTAGACTAGAGAAATACCCTGTAGACTAGAGAAATACCCTGTAGACTAGAGAAATACCCTGTAGACTAGAGAAATACACTGAACACTAGAGAAATACTATGTACACTAGAGAATTACCCTGTAGACTAGAGAAATACTCTGTACACTAGAGAAATACCCTGTAGACTAGAGAAATACTCTGTACACTAGAGAAATACTCTGAACACTAGAGAAATACTCTGTACACTAGAGAAATACACTGTACACTAGAGAATTACCCTGTAGACTAGAGAAATACACTGTAGACTAGATTAATACCCTGTAGACTAGAGAAATACACTGTAGACTAGAGAAATACTCTGTACACTAGAGAAATACACTGTAGACTAGAGAAATACCCTGTAGACTAGAGAAATACACTGTAGACTAGAGAAATACTCTGTACACTAGAGGAATACACTGTACACTAGATAATTACCCTGTAGACTAGAGAAATACACTGTAGACTAGAGAAATACCCTGTAGACTAGAGAAATACTCTGTACACTAGAGAAATACCCTGTAGACTAGAGAAATACACTGTAGACTAGAGAAATACTCTGTACACTAGAGAAATACACTGTAGACTAGAGAAATACACTGTAGACTAGAGAAATACCCTGTAGACTAGAGAAATACCCTGTAGACTAGAGAAATACCCTGTAGACTAGAGAAATACTCTGTACACTAGAGAATTACCCTGTAGACTAGAGAAATACTCTGTACACTAGAGAAATACTCTGTTGACTAGAGAATTACCATGTAGACTAGGGAATTATCCTGTAGACTACGGAAATACCCTGTAGACTAGAGAATTACCCTGTAGACTAGAGAATTACCATGTAGACTAGAGAATTACCATGTAGACTAGAGAATTACCATGTAGACTAGTACTTACGACAGTCCACCTCGTCACTGCTATCTCGACAATCAGGCGCGCCATCACAATGATACCGCTCCGGAATACACTGCCGCTCAGTTTTACAGGTCCACTTCCCTTCTGTGCAATTGAGGGGCGGACAATCCTGCTCGTCTGACTCGTCAAAACAGTCTCGAGATCCATCACAGAGTTTACTGTCCGGAATACACCGCTTGTCTCCGCACTGGTAGTAGTCCACAGCACAAGTGTGTGTCTCTGAAACAGACATCTATATACATGTGTCTCTGAATATTAAAACAGACATCTATGTACATGTGTCTCTGGACATTAAAACAGACATCTATGTACATGTGGCTCTGGACATTAAAACAGACATCTATGTACATGTGTCTCTGGACATTAAAACAGACATCTATGTACATGTGGCTCTGGACATTAAAACAGACATCTATGTACATGTGTCTCTGGACATTAAAACAGACATCTATGTACATGTGGCTCTGGACATTAAAACAGACATCTAGGTACATGTGTCTCTGGACATTAAAACAGACATCTAGGTACATGTGGCTCTGGACATTAAAACAGACATCTAGGTACATGTGTCTCTGGACATTAAAACAGACATCTATATACATGTGTCTCTGGTGATAGAAACAGACATTTTTATACATGTGTCTCTGGACATTAAAACAGACATCTATATACATTTGTCTCTGAACATTAAAACAGACATCTATATACATGTGTCTCTGGTGATTGATCAGACAATATCTATATACATGTGTCTCTGGTGATTGATCAGACAATATCTATATACATGTGTCTCTGATGATTGATCAGACAATATCTATATACATGTGTCTCTGGTGATTGATCACAGACAATATCTAAATACATGTGTCTCTGGTGATTGATCAGACAATATCTATATACATGTGTCTCTGGTGATTGATCAGACAATATCTATATACATGTGTCTCTGATGATAGATCACAGACAATATCCATATACATGTGTCTCTGGTGATTGATCAGACAATATCTATATACATGTGTCTCTGGTGATCGATCAGACAATATCTATATACATGTGTCTCTGGTGATTGATCAGACAATATCTATATACATGTGTCTCTGGTGATAGATCACAGACAATATCCATATACATGTGTCTCTGGTGATTGATCAGACAATATCTATATACATGTGTCTCTGGTGATCGATCAGACAATATCTATATACATGTGTCTCTGGTGATTGATCAGACAATATCTATATACATGTGTCTCTGGTGATTGATCAGACAATATCTATATACATGTGTCTCTGGTGATTGATCAGACAATATCTATATACATGTGTCTCTGGTGACTGATCAGACAATATCTATATACATGTGTCTCTGGTGACTGATCACAGACACTATCTATATACATGTGTCTCTGGTGATTGATCAGACAATATCTATATACATGTGTCTCTGGTGATTGATCAGACAATATCTATATACATGTGTCTCTGGTGATTGATCAGACAATATCTATATACATGTGTCTCTGGTGACTGATCAGACAATATCTATATACATGTGTCTCTGGTGACTGATCAGACAATATCTATATACATGTGTCTCTGGTGATTGATCAGACAATATCTATATACATGTGTCTCTGGTGACTGATCACAGACACTATCTATATACATGTGTCTCTGGTGATTGATCAGACAATATCTATATACATGTGTCTCTGGTGATTGATCAGACAATATCTATATACATGTGTCTCTGGTGATTGATCAGACAATATCTATATACATGTGTCTCTGGTGATTGATCAGACAATATCTATATACATGTGTCTCTGGTGACTGATCAGACAATATCTATATACATGTGTCTCTGGTGACTGATCAGACAATATCTATATACATGTGTCTCTGGTGATTGATCAGACAATATCTATATACATGTGTCTCTGATGATTGATCACAGACAATATCTATATACATGTGTCTCTGGTGATTGATCAGACAATATCTATATACATGTGTCTCTGGTGATTGATCAGACAATATCTATATACATGTGTCTCTGATGATTGATCACAGACAATATCTATGTACATGTGTCTCTGGTGATTGATCAGACAATATCTATATACATGTGTCTCTGATGATTGATCACAGACAATATCTATATACATGTGTCTCTGGTGACTGATCAGACAATATCTATATACATGTGTCTCTGGTGACTGATCAGACAATATCTATATACATGTGTCTCTGATGATTGATCACAGACAATATCTATATACATGTGTCTCTGGTGATTGATCACAGACAATATCTATATACATGTGTCTCTGATGATTGATCACAGACAATATCTATATACATGTGTCTCTGGTGATTGATCAGACAATATATATATACATGTGTCTCTGGTGACTGATCACAGACAATATATATATACATGTTTCTCTGGTGATTGATCACAGACAATATCTATATACATGTGTCTCTGGTGATTGATCAGACAATATCTATATACATGTGTCTCTGGTGATTGATCAGACAATATATATATACATGTTTCTCTGGTGATTGATCACAGACAATATATATATACATGTGTCTCTGGTGACTGATCAGACAATATCTATGTACATGTGTCTCTGGTGATTGATCACAGACAATATATATATACATGTGTCTCTGGTGATTGATCAGGCAATATCTATGTACATGTGTCTCTGGTGATTGATCAGACAATATCTATATACATGTGTCTCTGGTGATTGATCACAGACAATATCTATATACATGTGTCTCTGGTGATAGATCACAGAATATATCTATATACATGTGTGTCTGGTGATAGATCACAGACAATATCTATATGCATGTGTCTCTGGTGATTGATCACAGACAATATCTATATACATCTGCCTCTGGTGATAGATCACAGACAATATCTATATACATGTGTCTCTGGTGATTGATCACAGACAATATCTATATACATGTGTCTCTGGTGATTGATCAGACAATATCTATATACATATGTCTCTGGTGATTGATCAGACAATATCTATATACATGTGTCTCTGATGATAGATCACAGACAATATCTATATACATGTGTCTCTGGTGACTGATCAGACAATATCTATATACATGTGTCTCTGGTGATTGATCACAGACAATATATATATACATGTGTCTCTGGTGATTGATCAGACAATATCTATATACATGTGTCTCTGGTGATAGATCACAGACAATATCTATATACATGTGTCTCTGATGATTGATCAGACAATATCTATATACATGTGTCTCTGGTGATAGATCACAGACAATATGCATATACATGTGTCTCTGGTGATTGATCACAGACAATATCTATATACATGTGTCTCTGGTGATTGATCACAGACAATATCTATATACATGTGTCTCTGGTGATTGATCACAGACAATATCTATATACATGTGTCTCTGGTGATTGATCACAGACAATATCTATATACATGTGTCTCTGGTGATTTATCACAGACAATATCTATATACATGTGTCTCTGGTGATTGATCACAGACAATATATATATACATGTGTCTCTGGAGATTGATCAGACAATATCTATATACATGTGTCTCTGGTGATTGATCACAGACAATATCTATATACATGTGTCTCTGGTGATTGATCAGACAATATCTATGTACACGTGTCTCTGGTGACTGATCACAGACAATATCTATATACATGTGTCTCTGGTGATTGATCAGACAATATCTATATACATGTGTCTCTGGTGATTGATCACAGACAATATCTATATACATGTTTCTCTGGTGATTGATCACAGACAATATCTATATACATGTGTCTCTGGTGATTGATCACAGACAATATCTATATACATGTGTCTCTGGTGATTGATCAGTCAATATATATATGCATGTGTCTCTGGTGATTGATCACAGACAATATCTATATACATGTGTCTCTGGTGATTGATCACGTGTCTCTGGTGATCGATCACAGACAATATCTATATACATGTGTCTCTGGTGATAGAGCACAGACAATATCTATAAACATGTGTCTCTGGTGATTGATCACAGACAATATCTATATACATGTGTCTTTGGTGATTGATCACAGACAATATCTATATACATGTGTCTTTGGTGATTGATCACAGACAATATCTATATACATGTGTCTCTGGTGATTGATCACAGACAATATCTATATACATGTGTCTCTGGTGATTGATCACAGACAATATATATATACATGTGTCTCTGGAGATTGATCAGACAATATCTATATACATGTGTCTCTGGTGATTGATCACAGACAATATCTATATACATATGTCTCTGGTGATTGATCAGACAATATCTATATACATGTGTCTCTGGTGATTGATCAGACAATATCTATATACATGTGTCTCTGGTTATTGATCAGACAATATCTATATACATGTGTCTCTGGTGATTGATCAGACAATATCTATGTACACGTGTCTCTGGTGACTGATCACAGACAATATATATATATACATGTGTCTCTGGTGGCTGATCACAGACAATATCTATATACATGTGTCTCTGGTGATTGATCACAGACAATATCTATATACATGTGTCTCTGGTGATTGATCACAGACAATATCTATATACATGTGTCTCTGATGATTGATCACAGACAATATCTATATACATGTGTCTCTGGTTATTGATCAGACAATATCTATATACATGTGTCTCTGGTGATTGATCAGACAATATCTATGTACACGTGTCTCTGGTGACTGATCACAGACAATATCTATATACATGTGTCTCTGATGAACACCAGCTGTGTCTCTTTGAAGTTGAATTACTTACCACAGAAGCTTCCCTCGTCTGACCCGTCTCCACAATCATTGTCCGTGTCAGATATAAACTTACCACAGAAGCTTCCCTCGTCTGACCCGTCTCCACAATCATTGTCCGTGTCAGATATAAACTTACCACAGAAGCTTCCCTCGTCGGACCCGTCTCCAAAATCATTGTCCTTGTCAGAGATAAACTTACCACAGAAGCTTCCCTCGTCTGACCCGTCTCCACAATCATTGTCCGTGTCAGAGATAAACTTACCACAGAAGCTTCCCTCGTCTGACCCGTCTCCACAATCATTGTCTGTGTCAGAGATAAACTTACCACAGAAGCTTCCCTCGTCGGACCCGTCTCCACAATCATTGTCCGTGTCAAAGATAAACTAACCACAGAAGCTTCCCTCGTCTGACCCGTCTCCACAATCATTGTCCGTGTCAGAGATAAACTTACCACAGAAGCTTCCCTCGTCTGACCCGTCTCCACAATCATTGTCCGTGTCAGAGATAAACTTACCACAGAAGCTTCCCTCGTCGGACCCGTCCCCACAATCATTGTTCGTGTCAGATATAAACTTACCACAGAAGCTTCCCTCGTCGGACCCGTCTCCACAATCATTGTCCGTGTCAGAGATAAACTTACCACAGAAGCTTCCCTCGTCTGACCCATCTCCACAATCATTGTCCGTGTCACATTTAAAGCGGTAGTGGATGCACAATGTATTATTGCACTGAAACTGGTTCTTGCGACACTTTTTCACAGCTGCCATAGAAACAGAAAATAGCAAACTTTAATGCTGGTTCATTAAAGGGACTTTAATAGTAAAAATGACTGTATAAATAAAAGTCTCATTTTCAGAAAGCATATCACAAAACCTTTTACTGGTAAACATCCTCTTAATACTACAAAGTCAAAGATTTGGACAATATTTTTAATGACTATATGCAAAATATTTATTTGTTTATACTACGGGTTGTGACTAATGCATACATTAGCTGACATCATGCACACATTTGGTTATGAACACAAATGACGAAGCAAGCTGGGTTGTAAGACCATAAAAGAGCCCAGGCAAGGGCAGGTTACACCCAAATGGATATATAAAGAACTTAATAAAATGTTTAAAACTTTACCAAGTCTTGTGGCTTGATAGCAAGGAGCAAAATTATATACATCATCTCCCACAGAACAAATTCTATCTTCAAATCTAGAAAATATTTCATCCATTAAATATTTTATTTAAGAGACAGTGATCTCAGTGATTTAAAGTATCAGCATCTATCAACTTGTGATGGATGACATCTCGCTCTGTCAACACTGTTAAGCATCTACAGAATCTAGACAATTCAGTACAATTAATTAACAATTCGGCCAAAACTCACGACAGTTTTTTTTCTCTCTGTCAACATTGTTAAGCATCTACAGAATCTAGACAATTCAGTACAATTAATTAACAATTCGGCCAAAACTCACGACAGTTTTTTTTCTCTCTGTCAACACTGTTAAGCATCTACAGAATCTAGACAATTCAGTACAATTAATTAACAATTCGGCCAAAACTCACGACAGTTTTTTTTCTCTCTGTCAACACTGTTAAGCATCTACAGAATCTAGACAATTCAGTACAATTAATTAACAATTTGGTCAAAACTCACGACAGTTTTTTTTCTCTCTGTCAACACTGTTAAACATCTACAGTATCTAGACAATTCAGCACAATTAATTAACGATTTCGGCCAAAACTCACGACAGTTTTTTTCGTCCGACATGTCTCCACAGTCGTCATCACCATCACAGTGCCAGAGCTTGCCGATACATTTGCCGTTTTTACAGTGGAACTGGTGAGGAGGACACGTCGTCCCTGGCAACAATAAAATCGAATGTTACGGAGAGTAACATTTGTTACTACAGTAAACATCCCTCGATTCTTAGCCATGTGGTGACAACAAACAATTCTAAGTAACATTTGAACAGACCATTATATCAATTGATCGGAGGATCGACAGATCGCCTATTGACACCGTGACATAACAAACAACTTGTTAGATAATAAACATTCCTGATAGATTTTATTTTTATGGGTCGTACTTACTTTTGTCACAGTCGTGCTCGTCGGAGAAGTCGAGACAGTCGTTGTCTTGGTCACACCTAAACGCTTGTGGAATACATCTGCCATTCTTACATTGGAAGTTTCCCTGTAAGCATTCCACCGTCCTTTTTTCCGTGGGATCGCTGACACAATCTCGCTGGCTCTCCGCAATTTTTTTCCCGAATGGACACCCACAGACCCGCCCGAGAGCTCCGGAATCTCTGGAGTACGGTACAGGAAAGCAGAAGTGGGAACAGTCGCCATTACGGTTCCTACACGGATGATTTTCTGTAAAAAAAACGGAGAAGTTTCTAAAAATATAAATATCATTGATTAATGATTAACCATCTTACAGAGATGTCAAAATATTTAACCAGGATAAGGCCAATACATGCTAAATATACATAGGTGACCAATATAAGTAACTCCTGTATATCGAGGATGTGAAGAAAGGAGTAATTAGGATAGTGTTTCTTTTGGATATTTAGGATGGTAGGTGAACATAAACCCCATATATCGAGGATGTCACAGTAGAGTAGGTGAGCGTTTCCTCTGGATATTTAGGATGGTAGGTGAGCGTAACCCCCAGATATTGAGGATGTGTAGAGAGCGTAGGTGAGTGTAACCCACGGATATCGAGGATGTGTAGAGAGTAGGTGAGCGTTTCCCCTGGATATTTAGGATGGTAGGTGAGCGTAACCCCCAGATATTGAGGATGTGTAGAGAGCGTAGGTGAGTGTAACCCTGGATATCAAGGATGTGTAGAGAGTGTAGGTGAGTGTAACCCCCAGATATTGAGGATGTGTAGAGAGTGTAGGTGAGCGTAACCCCCAGATATTGAGGATGTGTAGAGAACGTAGGTGAGTGTAACCCTGGATATCGAGGATGTGTAGAGAGTGTAGGTGAACGTAACCCCTTGATATCGAGGATGTGTAGAGAGTGTAGGTGATCGTAACCCCTTGATATCGAGGATGTGTAGAGAGTGTAGGTGAACGTAACCCCTGGATATTGAGGATGTGTTAAGAGTGTAGGTGAGCATAACCCCTGGATATCGTGGATGTGTAGAGAGTGTAGGTGATTGTAACCCCTGGATATTAGCAACAAGATGTAATGTCTTATTGTATCATAACAACAAGTGGTCAAGTCTGATCACTGTATCATAGCAACAACGTGTCATGTCTGATCACAGTATCATAGCAACAAGGGGTCATGTCTGATCACAGTATCATAACAACAACGTGTCATGTCTGATCACTGTATCATAGCAACAAGGGGTCATGTCTGATCACTGTATCATAGCAACAACGTGTCATGCCTGATCACAGCATCATAGCAACAACGTGTCATGTCTGATCACAGTATCATAGCAACAAGGGGTCATGTCTGATCACTGTATCATAGCAACAAGGGGTCATGTCTGATCACAGTATCATAGCAACAACGTGTCATGTCTGATCACAGTATCATAGCAACAAGGGGTCATGCCTGATCACTGTATCATAGCAACAATGTGTCATGTCTGATCACTGTATCATAACAACAACGTGTCATGTCTGATCACTGTATCATAGCAACAATGTGTCATGCCTGATGACTGTATCATAGCAACAACGTGTCATGTCTGATCACTGTATCATAGCAACAAGGAGTCATGTCTGTTCACTGTATCATAGCAACAAGGGGTCGTGTCTAATCACTGTATCATAGCAACAAGGAGTATGAATGCTTTAACCTTTCTCACCTGGTTTACGCTGTATGGTTTTATCGTAGATTGTGATGTCTCGGAGGAACTCTATACCACTGCGCAGTGTCGTCTGGTGGCGCCCCTCGTAGTCCGTCCGGATCAGAGATTCAAGCTTCCAGTCAGAGAAGTAAACATGATCTAGAGTAAATATTGAAATTCATTGTAAATTTGGAGAAAAATCTCAAAAAAAAAATGTATTCCTTTTTTGTGGACAAAATTTAATTCAGTGGAATACTTTCAGTATGAATATCACTAAAATAAGATTACCACTTAAATATGTATATTGACCTTTCACAAGTATTTGAGGTCATGTCAGACCTCAGACAAGAAAAGTGTCCATGACCTTTGACATGTATATTAATGTATAGTTGTGGAGTGACCTATGACCTATGATGGGAAGAGTGACCTTTCACATATGTAACCTTTGATAGAAACCCGTAAACCCTTTACTTTCAAGTCATGATAGACAAGAGGCCCAATAGGCCTGCATCACTGACCTGATATCATGATAAGTGGACTAAAATAAAGCTACAAGCAATTTTTTTTTGAATGTCTTTGATACAGAGTTTAATTAATTCTGTATGCTTAACACTACAGAAAATCAATCCTGTTTTTATTGTAGTAATTTCACCTATAAAATGATATGTGTTTGATCTTGACTAAGCCATCGACAGTCTGGTTAACGAAGGGTGTTTTTCATTATGACATTAACACGACAACAGGGACTAGTTATAAGCAGCTATCTGACATCCTGACAATCCCAGCCTCCGAATCACAAGTCATGCATCACAGACTCAAGAATCAGAATAGCTCCCTTCTACACACACACACTCTCAAGCATACATGTTAAACATCTTGTTACTGTATCATAAAGTTATTTAATTTCACGGGGAGAAAATTTTGCATTTTCCTTATTGTGACTTATTCACGGCTCTGCTGCGATGATTTGTTCTCTCATGGTAACTAGTCCAATAATAGGGTGTTTAATATATATGGGTTTTTTTCCCAAACATTTTAATGCCCCACAACATTTTATGAATACTGCCAGGGTTAGGGCCCTCTGGGTTCAGCATTCTTACAAAAATGTCTTCATGCAAGAGGGCTCTCATTCTTTCATTCATTCTTTCATATGTTCATCGCTCATTCATTCATTCATTTATTCATTCATTGATTCATTCATTCGTTCGTTCGTTCGTTCATTCTTTCATATGTTCATTCATTCATTCATTCTTTCATATGTTCATTCATTCATTCATTCTTTCATATGTTCATTCATTCATTCATATTCATTCATATTCATTCATTAATTCAATAATCATTCAATCCACTCCATCCTTTCATTATACATTCATAATTATTGTCAGTGTTTACATTCATTCAATCATTGCTTACCTTTATTCAATACTTGTTTACAATCATTCACTCATTATTCATGTTCCTTCATTTATTGATTACATTAATTTATAGAATTCATTGTTTACACACACTCACACATTTTATCTGTGTATTCACACCTTACATAGCTTTCTCCTTTTATATATCATATTTAAAAAAAACCATATATATTTATATACTTTGTCAGTGTATTGATACATGGCACAGATGAGGTAGGATGTGGGAACCCCAGGTTGGCCCATCAAGCACTCATGGCTACAAGTACAGTGGACTCCAATTAATATCACTCCTATTAATATCACATTCCTCTTTATATCATGTTTTTCCCAAGCACCATTTTTCTATCTATATAATCTATGTAATTTTATTCGGTTAATATCATGTATTTTGAGGTGAATTCCTCTTGAAATCATGTTTTTTTCAACCAATCACATAAAATACCCAGAAAACGATGTCATTTCTATTGATTTCAGATACAACTCGTACAAACTGTTGCATAGAAAATAAAAAATAACCCCCAAAATGATTTTTAGTTGAAATCATATTATCTAATATATACTGAAACATCTTCATATCTTGGAAATGCACTATATTTAGTGGAAAAACATGTTTCTCTTAAAGTCACATTCCTGTTAATATCATGTTTTTGTCTGACAAAAGCAACATGATATAAAGAGGAGTGCACTGTATTATGTTAAGGTGTGATTCAAACATTTAAACATTTCATCCCTATAAACTTGAAACTCAAACAATGACATCCAGCTGAGTAGTCTTTGATACCAGCATGCTTAATCTGGCCAAATATCATTAACCTTGACCTTTTGGTTGAACAAATTTAACATGTGTGACTTTTTATATTGGACAATTAAGTTCACTCATTTAAACAAACTTGGGAGGACTTTATCCCAGCATGTTACTGCCTCGATATTGGTTATTGAAAAGAAGTCTTTTAATGTATTTGACCCCTGTGTCAAGGTCAATATTTTGAACAAACTTACTAACCCTTCATTGCAGCATCTGAGCTACAAACTTATTATCATAGCCAGCAGTGTGCCTTTTGGTTATTGAGGAGAAGTTGTTTGAACATTTCAAATTGTTTTGACCACCGTGACCTTCAAAAGTAGGTCAAGGTAATTTATTTTGCTCCTCGGGCAAGTGAGCTCAAAATAACAGAAAAATACAGGAAACAAGAAGATCCCTTGTGTTGCCATGGGATACAGCAGATTAGTGTTCTTCACCATCATCACCATGGATACCCAGCGTTACCAATCAGAAATAAATAAATGTACCTTTATATGCCACAATACCAAAAGGATGTGCAATATTAACTCCGAGTAATGTCTTCACATCACCACCATCCAAGTCGGAGTGTTGGATCCTACAAAAACAAGGAATCTGTGCAAATCATGGATCAAAGTGAGATATTTTTGTGACCAAAAACAGTTTTATTTCGTAAATCTTTGATAAAAGCTAGTGTATGTATGTAATTTTGTAATGTATATATTTTTGCAATGGATTTTGAGAAAGCATAATTATGTAAGTGGTGAAGTAAAGAATATTTTACTCAATTACAAAGACAAAGGTCAAGTTACTTTTGAATCATCAATGCTCTTATTACATAAATAGATGATTTTTTAATTCTATTTTGTCTTTTCTTCCAACGCTAGACTTTTTCAGGTTATATCATATATTTACCAAGAAAATCAGACAATACAAACAGTGATGATGTCATAAACAACTTTGTTTGTTGCCGTTACTTAGTAATAAAACTTCTGATTGATTGATTCACTTTAGTTGCTTAGAGATGACTCAGTTACTGCACAGTTAATGCAAAACCAATTAATTTTTATTATAATCAAATACATGTAACACAGGTAATTATTTTTTCTTTTTTTTCAACTCTTTACGATACACTGTTTACCTGTCAAAACGCTAAGGTGTCAAAGACAATACTCAGACCGTTGGGCCAGCCGAGTTCTTACCTATATCACACTGTTTACCTGGACTTACCTGTCAAAGTAGGCATCTACCCAGAACAGGCGATCTGTGTCAAAGTCAATACTCAGACCGTTGGGCCAGCCGAGCTCAAACTGTCGAATCTTTGTCATATTCTTTCCATCACCGTAGGTACGAGCTAGGTACGGACTCTGCATGGAACTCTTCATCCAGTCTGAGAAAAACAGCCATCTGGCGAGGACAAAAAAAAAAAATCTATATACAGGTACAATGTACTTTATTTGAGGATATATAATGTTATACTCCGACATCGCTAGGGAGCCATGGTGTCTGACATTCTGCTACCACTAGCCCTCCACCACTGGGTAACGGTGGCCAAGTGGTTAAGGTGTCTGACATTCTGCTTCCACTAGCCCTCCACCACTGGGTCACAGTTGCCAAGTGGTTAAGGTGTCTGACATTCTGCTACCACTAGCCCTCCACCACTGGGTCATAGTGGCCAAGTGGTTAAGGTATCTGACATTCTGCTACCACTAGCTCTCCACCACTGGGTCACAATTGCCAAGTGGTTAAGGTGTCTGAAATTCTGCTACCACTAGCCCTCCAACACTGGGTCACAGTGGCCAAGTGGTTAAGGTATCTGACATTCTGCTACTATTATCCCTTCACCCCTGGGCCGTGTGTGGCTACAATTAGCCCTCCACCCCTGGATTGTTAGTGGCTACCACTAACCCTCCACCCCTGGCCCATGTGGGACAGTTGCCAGGTACTGAGTGTAAGGTCAGTGGTTTTCCTCCACCATCAGAACCTCTAAATTGACCATTGCTATTAAAAGGACATAAAACAAAACCACACCTAACCCAAACTATCTACTGCACAACTCAATCTGCAGCTAAATCAAGTGAGGTAATGGGAAAGTACCTCACCTTCCATCAGCTTGTCGATTTGTGATGGTGTAGTCAGGCGTGTACCTACATAGGGTACAGATACTTTATCACACATCAGGACACACTGAAGAAGTATTAAATAGAAAATATATACCCCTCACTTATAGGTTACAATTGCAGACACTTTATCAAACATCTAGACACTCTGAAAAGTAGCAAATAGAAAATGTATACCTCTCACTTATTTGTTGGAAAATCTTGATATAAATCATCACTAAAATTGAGACACCAGCGTAACCTACCCTTTGAGTGGACGAGACACCAGCGTAACATACCCTTTGAGTGGACGAGACTCCAGCGAAACCTACCCTTTGAGTGGACGAGACACCAGTATAACCTACCCTTTGAGTGGACGAGACACCAGTATAACCTACCCTTTGAGTGGACGAGACACCAGTATAACCTACCCTTTGAGTGGACGAGACACCAGGGTAACCTACCCTTTAAAAGGACGAGACACCAGTGTACTACCTTCCCTTTGAAAGGACGAGACACCAGCGAAACCTACCCTTTGAGTGGACGAGACACCAGTATAACCTACCCTTTGAGTGGACGAGACACCAGTATAACCTACCCTTTGAGTGGACGAGACACCAGGGTAACCTACCCTTTGAAAGGACGAGACACCAGTGTACTACCTTCCCTTTGAAAGGACGAGACACCAGCGTAACCTACCCTTTGAGTGGACGAGACACCAGCCTAACCTATCCTTTGAGTGGACGAGACACCAGTGTAACCTACCCTTTGAGTGGACGAGACACCAGTATAACTTACCCTTTGAGTGAACGAGACACCAGTGTAACCTACCCTTTGAGTGGGTGGATGACGACAGATCGAGGTTTGCCCATGCCCGATAGTAGGACCCGTGTTTCTGTCGGATGATGAAGCCGGAGTACTGATACGGTGCTACGGTAGAAGTCGGTGTAGTAGAGATTACGGGATATCCAATCAACACTCAGTCCCTCCACAGAACGAACATCCTGTACCGTCAGCGACATCGGCTCTGAGTAAACACAAATAATAAACAGGAATAACTCGGTTAATTAGTAGTCAAGTTGTAAACAAAAATCTCAAGCTTCATATTTGTTCAGTATTCAAACTATTGCAAGAAATTTAAAAGGTAAACAGATAAAAAGAAGCTACGGTCACAATTCTACTTCTCATGACAATATTACCAAAATATCAAGATTAAGAATAGCTACATGTACAAAAAGATATTTTTTGTTTTATTTTTGTAATATAGATAGAATGGTTATAAAAAGAAATGTTTGACCTACTTTCTGTATTATTAATGAGATAGTTTACATATAGATAATATTGACCTAATTTCTGTACTGTTGATGTAATAGTTATAAATAGAACAGTTTGACCTACTTTGTTATTGTCAATGGATTAAATTGCACATAGACAGTGTTGGCCTACTTTCTATAATGTTGATGGAATAGTTATAAATAGAAATGTTTTACCTACTTTCTGTACTGTTGATGGAATATAGTTATAAATAGAACTGTTTGGCCTACTTTCTGTACTGTTGATGGAATAGTTATAAATAGAAATGTTTGACCTACTTTCTGTACTGTTGACCTTGGCATGCATTATAGCATAGTTTCTTATATCACTGAAGTAGATCTTCTCGTCTTCTGCATCGTAGTCGAGGGCGACATAGTTCACACCTTGCCGACCTGAGTTTTTCGCAAAGACTTGTGGGATAGCATCGATCTTGTAGTTGGTGTCGGTAACGGGGATCCCTCGCAGGGAATATTTGGCCGCAAACATTAAAATAGATTTTGTCTCTAGAACAACAACACCAACTTAATATCAGGCATTGATAAAAGGTTTCTGTAATAACAAATCAATGTCAAGATATTTGTCATATCAAATAATATCATTTGCATCACTTGAAAACTGATCAGAGCTGCGGCATGTTTGTTGCTTCTATATCAATTTCTTGGAAATTCTACCTTTGTTTTTGTATTTTGTTCATGTTTATATGATATATTAAAGCTTGACCTACCTGTACAGTTGATCTGATTGTCAGGTGAAATCCTACATCACATTAGCACCTGTATCACAGGTTTATTAAAACTAGACCTACCTGTACAGTTGATCTGATTGTCTGTCAGGTGAAATCCTACGTCACACAAACACCTGTATCCCAGGCCCTTGTTATCGTTGATATGACTTAACACACAGAAGTGTTGGCATTTGGCAGCATGACATGGACTAGCTGTAACAGATACACAAATACTGTTTCTAATGGATGTGTGGAGAGGAGGGGAGGTGGGGGATTCTATCCAGAGCTGGTTCTGTGGATACATTGCTCAGAAATAGACTTAAACCCAAAGTGACCATAAAATAAAAGGCAAAAAGGATATGTACTACTCACCAGCATATTAAAGAATTAATCATGATATAAAATAATTGAAAGAACCGAGGTAATATTACAAAATACCTAAGGACCCAGCCTCTGCAAGAGGCCAGCATCACCTTATATAACAATTAATTCTCAAAGGACAGATCATTGAGACTTGTACATCCATGTAGGTACATGTAGTTACATACTGTGAATCTTTATCTAGTTTATCCATGGGATAAATTAACCAGGGGTGAAGTCAGACCAAAGGGCTTATACCAGTAGCATAGTTGTGTTTGTTTCTTCCTATCCACCAAGTCTATAATACTATGGTTATAGATTGGGAACCTCATCAATTTGAAGTTAGGATGTTTAACCTTGAAAGTAGGTCAAGGTCATTAATATGAAAGAACTGAGGATTGCATATGCAAAACAAGAAGGATGTGCGATGTATTGAGTTGGAAACATTTCGAAAACTAAACCAAAAAAATTAAAACTTTTGGAGGTGGGACGCTGATAGCTATAGAACATGGCTAAACACTTGTAACTGGTCATCTGTTAAACATGTGTGAATTAAGGACCTTACAGATGGGTCTGGCTCACAGAATAATGGGGGCCGTGGTGGCCATTAGTGGTTAAGGTGTTCCGACATTCTACCACTAGCCCTCCACCTCACGGTTGCGAGTTCCAATCCCACATGGGGCAGTTGCCAGGTACTGACCATAGGTCGGTGATTTTCTCCGGGTACTCCGGCTTTCCTCCACCTCCAAAACCTGACACGTCCTTAAATGACCCTGGCTGTTAATAGGACGTAAAACAAACTAAACCAAAATAATGTACTCACCTCGTTTGTTAATGACGACGTCTGGATAGCGCTGTAAAACCTTTACCGTCTTCATCTTGATGAGTTTGTTGATGTAAATCTGTTTGGGTGCGTCTGTACCAAACTTACTGACACGAAGCACGCCCGTCCGCGTGGAGTCTGCCCAGAACACCTGGTCCTCCAGCAAGGTGATCTTCAGTGGCGCAGGGATACGTAACCCGCCTGACAGTATGTTAAACCTACAGAGAAAATAGTCCCAAATTTAACGTTTAAAAACTTAGAATTACTAGCTGGTATTATTTATGTCAATTAAATTAAGTTGAGCAGTATGATCTTAAGCTTGAAATAATCGATTACACTCAACATCGGTTTGTTACTTATACAAAGTTTATGTTCATTTCTAAAATTGGCATGTCCAAGAATGGCTCTTCTACTATTCATTTCAAACTTTCAATGTTATAAATATGTACTACGTACAATACAGATACAAGTAAAATATCAGTGTCTGAGATCAAAATAATACAGTGAAAGATTTCAACATATCATAACAGTACTGTGACCTTCAAAGTAGGTCAAGGTCATTCATTGGAACAAACTTGGTCTCTCCTTTATTCCAGTATGAAGCATTCCCAATACCAGTACCAAGCTCAAGGGCCTTATGGTCATTCAGAAGCTGTTGAAATAATTTAAGACATTTGACCCCTGTGACCTTAAAAGTAGGTCAAGGTCATTGATTTGAACAAACCTGGTACCCCCTTCATCCTTGCAAGCCACTGGCCCATTAACAATACTTTTGGCCTTTTGGTTATTGAGAAGAAGTCATTTGAAGTAAAATCTTGATGCCAGACGTCAGTTTGACGGATAGTAAAGATAGCAAATGATTTCATGTTGAAAAGTTATAGGTGACTGATACAAAAAGCTGACTAGAGACCACGCCAAGTTGTAGATCTCATCAAGTACCCTTTGATTTCGGCAGGTCTCAGCTAAAAATGCTGGAATAATTTTTTGTTAATTTCTCTGGTTTAGGAAGTCAGAGGCTCAAGTACAATACAGTGGAGTCCACTTAATATCACTCCTGTTAATATCACATTCCTCTTTATATCATGTTTTCCCAAGTACCATTTTTCTCTCTATATAATCTATGTAATTTTATTTGGTTAATATCATGCATTTTGAGGCAATTCCTCTTAATATCATGTTTTTTAAACAATCACATAAAATATCTAGAAAATGATGTGATTTCTCATTGATTTTAGATACATCTTATACAAAATGTTGCATAGAAAATAACAAATATCCCCAAAAAATGATTTTTTTTATTGAAATGATGTTATATTTATATTGAAACATCTTTATTTGTACATAATTAAATAGCTTACTTTTAGTTATGGAGATTGGAAATGCACTAGATTAAGTGGAAAAACATGTTTCTCTTAATGTCATATTCCTGTTAATATCATGTTTTTGTCTGACAAATGCAACATGATATGAAGAGGAGTGCACTGTATTGGCACATTTCCTAAAATATAACACAACATTCCATTGAATCAAATAGAGCTGCACATATAGTGGCAAAATCGCATAACATTCATCAATATTCATCTTTCACTCCATAATTATATATATATATAGCTCCACATCATCCTGTACACTCATAAAGTGGTCAAGTGTGACTTTTGACCCTTTACCTTTAAAATAGTAGCCGATGGCCACCAACATCTGATCAGGTGTAGAACTTTACATAGAGATAATTATTGTGTGGTGCTATGATGTGACTTTAATGAACAAAGTCTGTCAAAGAGTTCTGAGAGTGTGACGGTGTCTGTTCAAAACATGAAAAACAACGCCAAAAAAACACAGTACGTTCACAATCTAATCAGGTGTAGGTCCTGATAGTGTGAAGGTGTCTGTTCAAAACATGAAAAACAACGCCAAAAAAACACAGTTCGTTCACAATCTAATCAGGTGTAGGTCCTGATAGTGTGACGGTGTCTGCTAAAAACATGAAAAACAACCCAAAAAAACACAGTACGTTCACAATCTAATCAGGTGTAGGTCCTGATAGTGTGACGGTGTCTGCTAAAAACATGAAAAACAACCCAAAAAAACACAGTATGTTCACAATCTAATCAGGTGTAGGTCCTGATAGTGTGACGGTGTCTGCTAAAAACATGAAAAACAACCCAAAAAAACACAGTACGTTCACAATCTAATCAGGTGTAGGTCCTGATAGTGTGACGGTGTCTGTTCAAAACATGAAAAACAACCCAAAAAAACACAGTATGTTCACAATCTAATCAGGTGTAGGTCCTGATAGTGTGACGGTGTCTGTTCAAAACATGAAAAACAACCCAAAAAAACACAGTATGTTCACAATCTAATCAGGTGTAGGTCCTGATAGTGTGACGGTGTCTGCTAAAAACATGAAAAACAACCCAAAAAAACACAGTACGTTCACAATCTAATCAGGTGTAGGTCCTGATAGTGTGACGGTGTCTGTTCAAAACATGAAAAACAACCCAAAAAAACACAGTATGTTCACAATCTAATCAGGTGTAGGTCCTGATAGTGTGACGGTGTCTGTTCAAAACATGAAAAACAACCCAAAAAAACACAGTACGTTCACAATCTAATCAGGTGTAGGTCCTGATAGTGTGACGGTGTCTGCTAAAAACATGAAAAACAACCCAAAAAAACACAGTATGTTCACAATCTAATCAGGTGTAGGTCCTGATAGTGTGACGGTGTCTGCTAAAAACATGAAAAACAACCCAAAAAAACACAGTACGTTCACAATCTAATCAGGTGTAGGTCCTGATAGTGTGACGGTGTCTGCTAAAAACATGAAAAACAACCCAAAAAAACACAGTATGTTCACAATCTAATCAGGTTTAGGTCCTGATAGTGTGACGGTGTCTGCTAAAAACATGAAAAACAACCCAAAAAAACACAGTACGTTCACAATCTAATCAGGTGTAGGTCCTGATAGTGTGACGGTGTCTGCTAAAAACATGAAAAACAACCCAAAAAAACACAGTATGTTCACAATCTAATCAGGTGTAGGTCCTGATAGTGTGACGGTGTCTGCTAAAAACATGAAAAACAACCCAAAAAAACACAGTACGTTCACAATCTAATCAGGTGTAGGTCCTGATAGTGTGACGGTATCTGTTCAAAACATGAAAAACAACCCAAAAAAACACAGTACGTTCACAATCTAATCAGGTGTAGGTCCTGATAGTGTGACGGTGTCTGTTCAAAACATGAAAAACAACCCAAAAAAACACAGTACGTTCACAATCTAATCAGGTGTAGGTCCTGATAGTGTGACGGTGTCTGCTAAAAACATGAAAAACAACCCAAAAAAACACAGTACGTTCACAATCTAATCAGGTGTAGGTCCTGATAGTGTGACGGTGTCTGCTAAAACATGAAAAACAACCCAAAAAAACACAGTATGTTCACAATCTAATCAGGTGTAGGTCCTGATAGTGTGACGGTGTCTGTTCAAAACATGAAAAACAACCCCAAAAAACACAGTACGTTCACAATCTAATCAGGTGTAGGTCCTGATAGTGTGACGGTGTCTGCTAAAAACATGAAAAACAACCCAAAAAAACACAGTACGTTCACAATCTAATCAGGTGTAGGTCCTGATAGTGTGACGGTGTCTGCTAAAAACATGAAAAACAACCCAAAAAAACACAGTACGATCACAATCTAATCAGGTGTAGGTCCTGATAGTGTGACGGTGTCTGCTAAAAACATGAAAAACAACCCAAAAAAACACAGTATGTTCACAATCTAATCAGGTGTAGGTCCTGATAGTGTGATGGTGTCTGCTAAAAACATGAAAAACAACCCAAAAAAACACAGTACGTTCACAATCTAATCAGGTGTAGGTCCTGATAGTGTGACGGTATCTGTTCAAAACATGAAAAACAACCTCAAAAAACACAGTCCTTTCACAATCTAATCAGGTGTAGGTCCTGATAGTGTGACGGTGTCTGTTCAAAACATGAAAAACAACCCAAAAAAACACAGTACGTTCACAATCTAATCAGGTGTAGGTCCTGATAGTGTGACGGTGTCTGTTCAAAACATGAAAAACAACCCAAAAAAACACAGTATGTTCACAATCTAATCAGGTGTAGGTCCTGATAGTGTGATGGTGTCTGCTCACAACAAACAACGCCCAAAAAGCAACAATTAATTCACACAATATTTGTATAAAATAATTTCATCAATTTCAATAGATCTTTTTATTACCTAATACACAAGCAACCATCAAGTGTCAGACACACCTGGGGTAAACGTAAACGTATAGGTGTATATATATATACCACAGTCTGTTAACATGACCTAATCCGAAATCGACCCTGTTTAATTCTCTGCGCTTATCAGCAACCTTGCACGCCAAGAAAGTTATAAATCTTCGGTAGAGTTACATGTCTGAGCAAATAGATCTATAAGTGGTGGCGGGGAAGGTGTGTTCTGGAGTTAGGACGTCTGTGATCTGGAGTTAGGACGTCTGTGATCTGGAGTTAGGGCGTCTGTGATCTGGAGTTAGGACGTCTATGATCTGGTGTTAGGACGTCTGTGTTCTGGAGTTAGGACGTCTGTGTTCTGGAGTTAGGACGTCTGTGATCTGGAGTTAGGACGTCTGTGATCTGGAGTTAGGACGTCTGTGTTCTGGAGTTAGGACGTCTGTGATCTGGAGTTAGGACGTCTGTGATCTGGAGTTAGGACGTCTGTGTTCTGGAGTTAGGAAGTCTGTGTTCTGGAGTTAGGACGTCCGTATTAACATGAGAAACAGACTTTAATCAGAACTGTTTCTTGAGAACAAAACGAAATTCTTAGCTGGAAAACATGTAATTTATGAAAACCACCTTATGGAATTTATTTCATGGCTTAATGCTTGTGTTTCCTTGGAAAACCTGGATTCATCGTCCTAGTCAGTGATCCTCAGGTAGCTATACATGTATATATGCTTTAGTGTATTATAATTATGTTTTATGAAGACATGTAACAGGACGTGGATAGGAGCTAGCAGTAAAGGTAAGGTTTTAAGAGACATGTTTTAGATCAGTTCTATTTTGTGATTGTTTATTCAATATATCACTTAATATAACCACTAACAATTTGTTTGGGTCTATTTACAGACTTCCTGGTCTCATCGTCATGGCAACACCAATCAGTCAAATCCCTCTCCGTAAGAAAGGTGAGACTACCTGTATTGAACACAAAGGGAAACACCTAGATCTCTACTGTGAAAAATGTGAGACACCTGTTTGTCTAAAATGTCTGTCAACATCCCACAAAGGCCATGATATTTGTGAGCTCAGCGATTTAACTCCTTCAAAGAAACAGGGCATTAAATTTTTTATTGACAACGTTGAACAAAATGACCTGGTACAACTTCATACATTTCGTCTACTGATACACTTCTTAAAGACAACACTAGCAACTTTGAGAATCTGTCATACAAGTTAAAACACCAAACGGAAAAATTGAAACAAGACCTCGATATACTAACAGCACAAACAATCTCACTTTACCACAAAATGGAGGAGGATAATGCAAAACTGATACAAAAATACAAACAGGACCTTGAAATGCACGGCAAGCAACTCAAACAACAGATTAAAGAATGCAAAGAAACACTCCAGCATGGATCTCACATAGATGTATACGACACAGGATGTGAAATTTACTCCCAAATAATTCTCCCTGTAAAACCTGTCCTGGGTACTGCCAGTTTCACCCCGAACAAAAACCCTCAACATCACCTAGAACTGGCCCTAGGGGAAATTGCTATGTCCGATCAAGGTCAAGCTTCAACTGACCAGGACAGGTTAGTCAGGACATCTGTTGGTCAGAAAGCATCCTCTACACCACAACAGTCGGAAACAAAAAGGACAGAGGCAGTTACTAAGCACATTAAACTACTGCCACAGACCAAAGTGTTGGAGGAGTGGAGGGCTCCTGTTTATATTAGCTCAATTTGCCCCACCTCTGATGGTCAGGTGTGGACCTGTTACAACAACACATTAACTCTCCAGGAAAGGGAGGGGACACAGAAGGTCAGACACAAATCTTTCATCAAAGACATAAGTCTGTCCCCAAAAACACACACACTGTGGGTCTGTGATAGAGAAAACAACATCATGGAGCTGTTGTCAGGACGACTAACACGCATTTTCAGCACCAAGGAGGAACCCATGTGTATCTGTGTTACTGCCAGTAACCATGTCATTGTGGGGATGACCAATAACATCTCCAAATTTACCTCACAAGGTCAAATAGTACTTACTACAAGTGCTACAGGGACTGGGAAGCCATTAGTGTGTTCACCACACAGGATCGCAGAGTGTCCTGTCACTCACAATGTAGCAGTGGCTGATTGGAACAGTAAGGGTGATGGTGGTGATGGGATAGAACATGTTCTTGTTATGGACAAAGATTTCAATGAACTGTTTGTATATAAAGGTGACATTCCAAGTACATATAAACAATCATCAAATAAAGGAGATAAACCCTTTCGCCCTTGGGGTGTGGTGTATGACAGTGTGGGGAACATCATCATAGGGGACCATGACAACAAGAGAATCTTACTCATCAGTGGAGGTGGCGAGTTCCTCAGGATCATGAAAACACACACAGGCAAGCCATGGACTGTAGGTGTAGATAGAGAGGATGTCCTGTGGGCAGTGTTTAACATGGATAATGTTAAACTGCTACAGTACAACAGTGTGTGAATCCTGTGACATTATAAACTAGTAGGTAGCGTTACCAAAACAACACAGAATCAGGCCAGCAAAACTGACCACAATAAACAACCACTCAACATTCTACCCTGAGTACATCATCATAATCATTGGAGAAAATGTATTTAACGTTCTAGTAGTTTGTTGTTATTGTTATCATCAGTGGAAAATCAGTCAATATTCCAGTGTGATTAACAATTCATACTCATCAATGTGATACCCTTACAGAAATATTGAGTCTCTGGCACACTATTGCTGCGATATCGCCACGTGTTCAGATTTCGTATGCAAATTAGGTTTCTGGCGATATCACCAGAATATCACTGGAATGTTCTGGCACGTACAGTTGCGGTGATTTATAACCAGAATATTTTGCAATATCGCCGCAGCTAGGGTCCTCGCGACATTGTGACTTATCGATCTACATGTCTTGTATGCAAGAATTGAATTCTGACGATCAGAAATTGTAGTGTTGTGGAGTTTATATTATTGAGTTTTTACATACAGGTAATTTATAGCTTTATTGATCAGGGACTGGTTTCAAAGTTCTACTCATATGAAAATTTCACTTAAAAGTTTTGTGATCATTGATTACACAAAGCCAAGGAGAAAACTTGTTCTATACTATCTTAAAAACTCATGCTGTCACTTTATCCAATAAAGGCTAGTCTCTTTATATCACCAAAATGTCCCTTTCACCATATAAGCTCTCCTTCATTACCTGTGTTTTCTGTTTTAGTTACCTGTGTTTTTTAGTTACCTGTGTTTTCTGTTTTAGTTACCTGTGTTTTTTAGTTACCTGTGATTTCTGTTTTAGTTACCTGTGATTATTGTTTTAGTTACCTGTATTTTTAGTTACCTGTGTTTTCTGTTTTGTTACCTGTGTTTTCCATTTTAGTTACCTGTGTTTTCTGTTTCAATTACCTGTGTTTTCTGTGTCAGTTACCTGTATTTTTAGTTACCTGTGTTTTCTGTTTTAGTTACCTGTGTTTTCTGTTTTAGTTACCTGTGTTTTCTGTTTTAGTTGCCTGTGTTTTCTATTTTAGTTACCTGTGTTTTCTGTTTTAGTTACCTGTGTTTTCTGTTTAAGTTGCCTGTGTTTTCTATTTTAGTTACCTGTGTTTTCTGTTTTAGTTACCTGTGTTTTCTGTTTTAATTGCCTGTGTTTTCTATTTTAGTTACCTGTGTTTTCTATTTTAGTTACCTGTGTTTTCTATTTTAGTTACCTGTGTTTTCTATTTTAGTTACCTGTGTTTTCTATTTCAGTTACCTGTGTTTTCTATTTTAGTTACCTGTGTTTTCTGTTTTAGTTATCTGTGTTTTCTATTTTAGTTACCTGTGTTTTCTGTTTTAGTTACCTGTGTTTTCTGTTTTAGTTATCTGTGTTTTCTGTTTTAGCTATCTGTGTTTTCTGTTTTTGTTATCTGTGTTTTCTATTTTAGTTATCTGTGTTTTCTGTTTTAGTTGTCTGTGTTTTCTGTTTTAGTTACCTGTGTTTTCTGTTTTAGTTATCTGTGTTTTCTGTTTTAGTTACCTGTGTTTTCTATTTTAGTTACCTGTGTTTTCTGTTTTAGTTGTCTGTGTTTTCTGTTTTAGTTGTCTATGTTTTCTGTTTTAGTTGTCTATGTTTTCTGTTTTAGTTGTCTGTGTATTCTGTTTTAGTTATCTGTGTTTTCTGTTTTAGTTGTCTGTGTTTTCTGTTTTAGTTATCTGTGATTTCTGTTTTAGTTACCTGTGTTTTCTATTTTAGTTTCCTGTGTTTTCTGTTTTAGTTGTCTATGTTTTCTGTTTTAGTTGTCTGTGTTTTCTGTTTTAGTTATCTGTGATTTCTGTTTTAGTTACCTGTGTTTTCTATTTTAGTTACCTGTGTTTTCTGTTTTAGTTATCTGTGATTTCTGTTTTAGTTATCTGTGATTTCTGTTATAGTTACCTGTGTTTTCTGGTTTAGTTGTCTGTGTTTTCTGTTTTAGTTATCTGTGTTTTCTATTTTAGTTACCTGTGTTTTCTATTTTAGTAACCTGTTTTTTCTATTTTAGTTACCTGTGTTTTCTATTTTAGTTACCTGTGTTTTCTATTTTAGTTACTCATGTTTTCTGTTTAAGTTACTCATGTTTTCTGTTTTAGTTACTCATGTTTTCTGTTTTAGTTACTCATGTTTTCTGTTTTAGTTACCCATGCTTGCCATTTTAGTGTTTTCTGTTTAAGTTTCCTGTGTTTTCTGTTTTAGTTGTCTGTGTTTTCTGTTTTAGTTATCTGTGTTTTCTATTTTAGTTACCTGTGTTTTCTATTTTAGTTACCTGTGTTTTCTATTTTAGTTACCTGTGTTTTCTATTTTAGTTACCTGTGTTTTCTATTTTAGTTACCTGTGTTTTCTATTTTAGTTACTCATGTTTTCTGTTTTAGTTACTCATGTTTTCTGTTATAGTTACTCATGTTTTCTGTTTTAGTTCCCCATGCTTGCCATTTTAGTGTTTTCTGTTTTAGTTACCCATGCTTGCCATTTTAGTTACCTGTGTTTTCTTTTTTAGTTACCCATGCTTGCCATTTTAGTTACCTGTGTTTTCCGTAGTAATCTGTTGATTCTATGTAGTCCAGACGATAATCTGTCCAAAAGATGCGTTTGTTTACAATATCCACGGTGATACTGGAGGGAGCCACCACCTTTGTTAGTTTCAATTTCATGCGACTGCTTCCATCCATAAATGCCCGCTCTATTCGCGCCTCGTGTCGGGGGTAGCGCCCATAGTCGGAGAAAAACATTATTCTGCATCAAATAAGAAAGAAACAATTGTCATTTCTCAGAAATTATATTTATCAAACAGGCTGTATAGATATGGCGAGCTTACAGAATTAATTCTTACAATTTACTTCAGTTACCAAAACTTAGTCTGTAAAATAAAAAATGCTTATAACCACAAAGTACAGTAATAACTTGACCTTTAACCCTGTTGTTGTGACCTTTCACCCTGTTGTTGTGACCTTAGCCATGTTCAGTCTAATACGAACACTCTGGATCATTCTGTGGAAGATACAAACCGCCCAGGGGGCCTTGAAAACCCTAAAGATGGGTTTCCTAAAGTAATTAAGTGTTCCTATCCCATACCATGTAAGACAACTACACAAACAACACGACCAAAAGAAAATAGGTACCAACAAGAAGCCTAGAGAAACTCACCCTTCTGTAGGATCGAGGGCCACAGCCCGCGGGTCTTGAAGGTCGTTACCCACCACGTTTGTCTGGTAACCAGTTTTTGTGGAGAAGACGTTAATGACTCGAGCAAGTTGATCGACAAGGTAAAGATTGTGTGTGATCCAATCATAGGCCAGGCTGTATGGTCGATACAACTCATTGAACGGCAGTGTCTTGTTCTCCTGGGGGCGCTGGAGGCTAGCTTGGTACACCTGTGGGAGTTACATAAAACATAACAAGACAAATAGGCAAAACAATCACCCACCAATAAGACTGTGAACCCATACCCAAAATATAAACTTTTAGTTGATAATAGCCTAGGAAAAGACCCAGTCAACCCACCCAATAAACATGTAGGTCAAAGGTCAAAATGCAGGTCAGAGTGACCTACTTTTGTTACATGATGCATCGCCTCACCAGGGTAAATCCAAGTAGGACGTTCTAGTGACTTGTATATGAGATAGAGACCGGACAAACTTTTTCTTCTGAAGTAGGTCAAAGGTTAAAATGTAGGTCAGAGTGACCTACTTTTTATACATGACACATTATCTCACCAAAGTGAACCAAAATACTAAGTATGAAGTTCCATTACAAGTTGTGTTAAAGGAAATGGATCCAAGACAAGATGGCAGAAGGCCGGACAGAAGGCCGGACGGACGGACGGACAAAATGCAAAGTCCCTTCTGGTTCACGGCCAGAATGCCAGACAGACAAAATGCAAAGACCCATCTGCTTCACGGCCAGAAGGCCGGACGGACAAAATGCAAAGTCCCATCTGGTTCACGGCCAGAAGGCCAGACAGACAAAATGCAAAGTCCCATCTGGTTCATGGTCAGAAGGCCAGACAGACAAAATCCCATCTGGTTCACGGTCAGAAGGCCAGACAGACAAAATGCAAAGTCCTATCTGGTTCATGGTCAGAAGGCCAGACAGACAAAATGCAAAGTCCTGTCTGGTTCACGGCCAGAAGGCCAGACAGACAAAATGCAAAATCCCGTCTGGTTCACGGCCAGAAGTTGTGTGATACCTTGTTAGCTTTGCTGTCGATCCAGAAGATAAGATTTCGCCGGACATCCAGCTCCAAGTCCTCGATTTCTCCCAGTACAACAGTGGATTGATTCTCTCCCTTGGTACTCATCCGTACAATGCGATCCTCGAGACCAACAAATACTGGTCGTGAGGTAGCTATAGTCAACACAAACATCACAATCATGTTTAGTGATACAAACGGACTATAAAACAAAACAAAATATACAAATAAGAGTAAAGTTTGTCCAGTGGAGCACATCTGGATGGTTATCCAATCACGGGAAATATTCTTAATAAAAGAAATTTGCAAATATGTCCTAAGTTCTCTTGGCATAAGAAATGAAAAATTAATTTCAATTCCCCAGAATAAAGAAAACTTTCTATTTTAAAGGTTTTTGTGACCCTGTAACCAGATTTATTTAAGGAAACTTTATAGTAGTTTTTGTCTTCTGACAAAGTCTCAGCACTCTGGGTCTTATGGTTATTCAAAAGAAGAATTTTTTTCTTATATATCCAATCTATGTGAACTTTGAACTAGGCCAAAGTCATCATTTTGAAAACAAAAACTCAATAGTACTTCTACGTTCATAACAGGTACCTACTGGCCAAATATCAGTACTCTTGACTTTTTAAATATTTTCACTCATTAAAGGCCCAATATACGTAACTTCAGGAAATTTTTCAAGATTCTAAAAATTAAGAAAAAAATTCCAGTTGATAACCATTCAAAAATAAGTCTAAAACGAAGTAAAGCTGAGCGGTAACTAACAAGAAACTCTTGACAAAAAATTCCAAAGAATTGAAAAATATTCAGGTGTGGCCCACTTCAACAACAAACCGAAGGTAGAAGACAGTTCAAAATGGACGCATGCTTTCAAATACCGTGTTTCAGCTGCTGCTGTACCGGTAACCGCCTCAGAATTCATCTTGAATATTGCTGATATCAGTTAAACTTAGCTAAATCTATAAATATAATAAGTTATTAGGCTTAATTTCGCTTCAAGTCTTGCGGAAAGTTACCTATATTGGGTCTTTAAACCTTGTGACCTTGAAAGTAGGTCAAAGTCAATTCTTTGAAGAAACTTTATAGCACTTTGTCCATAATACATTTGTACCCCTATCTTAGGCTCTTTTGTTTCTGTGAAGAAACCTTTAAAGTAAAATATTAAGCTGATTGCACGAACATACCAAAAAAGCCAAGTTTAGTAGTCGTGTTAGGAGAGCTGAGTTTTAATAAACTGTAAACATCATGTGCACCTCTGCTTCTAGCTTATTGTGGTTATATTGTAGATATAGACGTCATTTCCCCCGTCTTATACTTAGCCACATTTATTTGCCTAGGAACAAGAAAGTAAATTCAGCATGACTTATGGGGAACTTGAAAACTTGTGCATAAAATGGGGAATACAAAAAGGATTACATTACACAAATGTTGTGGGGGTCAGTGATTACATTACAAAAAGGGATCGATAATTTTTTAATCACTCAATAGTCAATTAATGTTTTGTGGACCTCCCTGTATGGGTTGTATACTTGGGTAGTCGGCATGATGAGGTTGATGTGCCTCCAAACATAGACTAACCTGCCCTAGCTTCTCATGGGATAACATGTTTTTCTTAACATGTTTTTCTAAGTCCAAGTCATGGTCAAAGATTATAATGTACATCTAACTAAAACGGTACAAACATTTGACCCTCAATGGTCTGTAGACCTTTGTTCCCTGCACAAACTGTCCGGATTACAAGTTTTCCGGACTGCCAAATTTTGTCTACCAGATAAAAAAAGTTGTCGCACAAGAGTTATTTCCCATGACTAAATACACTAAAATGATATTCCATCAATCATTTTGGATATTTTGTAAATATAAATATTTACATATATATAATTATTTATGTACAGTCAATACATAACAAATAATGCATGGAAACATCACAGACTAATTAAGATTCAAACATTTAATTCTCACCAACTTCTGCAGTGACACAAGCACGGTTGTTCTGCAGTGTGTAACCATGGAAACAACTACACTGGTACGATCCAAGGGAGTTAACACACTTTTGGTCACAGAAGCCCCAGTGTTCACACTCGTCAAAATCTGTAGGGGAGATAATCAAGTAAAGGGGTCAGTGATTACATTACACAGATGTTGTGGTCAGTGATTACATTACACCGATGTTGTGGTCAGTGGTTACATTACACAGATGTTGTGGTCAGTGGTTACATTACATAGATGTTGTGTGGGTCAGTGACTACATTACACAGATGTTGTGGTCAGTGATTACATTACACCGATGTTGTGGTCAGTGGTTACATTACACAGATGTTGTGGTCAGTGGTTACATTACACAGATGTTGTGGTCAGTGATTACATTACACAGATGTTGTGGTCAGTGATTACATTACACAGATGTTGTGGGGGGGGGGTCAGTGATTACATTACACAGATGTTGTGGGGGGGGGGGGTCAGTGATTACATTACACAGATGTTGTGGTCAGTGATTACATTACACAGATGTTGTGGTCAGTGATTACATTACACAGATGTTGTGGTCAGTGATTACATTACACAGATGTTGTGGTCAGTGATTACATTACACAGATGTTGTGGGGGTCAGTGGTTACATTACACAGATGTTGTGGTCAGTGGTTACATTACACAGATGCTGTGGTCAGTGATTACATTACACAGATGTTGTGGGGGTCAGTGATTACATTACACAGATGTTGTGGTCAGTGATTACATTACATAGATGTTGTGGTCAGTGGTTACATTACACAGATGCTGTGGTCAGTGATTACATTACACAGATGTTGTGGGGGTCAGTGATTACATTACACAGATGTTGTGGTCAGTGATTACATTACACAGATGTTGTGGTCAGTGGTTACATTACACAGATGTTGTGGTCAGTGGTTACATTACACAGATGTTGTGGTCAGTGGTTACATTACACAGATGTTGTGGGGGTCAGTGATTACATTACACAGATGTTGTGGGGGTCAGTGATTACATTACACAGATGTTGTGGTCAGTGGTTACATTACACAGATGTTGTGGTCAGTGGTTACATTACACAGATGTTGTGGTCAGTGGTTACTTTACACAGATGTTGTGGTCAGTGGTTACTTTACACAGATGTTGTGGGGGTCAGTGGTTACATTACACAGATGTTGTGGTCAGTGGTTACATTACACAGATGTTGTGGTCAGTGGTTACATTACACAGATGTTGTGGTCAGTGGTTACATTACACAGATGTTGTGGTCAGTGTCTACATTACACAGATGTTGTGTGGGTCAGTGACTACATTACACAGATGTTGTGGTCAGTGATTACATTACACAGATATTGTGGTCAGTGATTACATTACACAGATGTTGTGGGGGTCAGTGATTACATTACACAGATGTTGTGGGGGTCAGTGATTACATTACACAGATGTTGTGGGGGTCAGTGATTACATTACACAGATGTTGTGGGGGTCAGTGATTACATTACACAGATGTTGTGGGGGTCAGTGATTACATTACACAGATGTTGTGGGGGTCAGTGATTACATTACACAGATGTTGTGGTCAGTGGTTACATTACACAGATGTTGTGGGGGTCAGTGGTTACATTACACAGATGTTGTGGTCAGTGGTTACATTACACAGATGCTGTGGTCAGTGATTACATTACACAGATGTTGTGGGGGTCAGTGATTACATTACACAGATGTTGTGGTCAGTGATTACATTACATAGATGTTGTGGTCAGTGGTTACATTACACAGATGCTGTGGTCAGTGATTACATTACACAGATGTTGTGGGGGTCAGTGATTACATTACACAGATGTTGTGGTCAGTGATTACATTACACAGATGTTGTGGGGGTCAGTGGTTACATTACACAGATGTTGTGGTCAGTGGTTACATTACACAGATGTTGTGGTCAGTGGTTACATTACACAGATGTTGTGGGGGTCAGTGATTACATTACACAGATGTTGTGGGGGTCAGTGATTACATTACACAGATGTTGTGGTCAGTGGTTACATTACACAGATGTTGTGGTCAGTGGTTACATTACACAGATGTTGTGGTCAGTGGTTACTTTACACAGATGTTGTGGTCAGTGGTTACTTTACACAGATGTTGTGGGGGTCAGTGGTTACATTACACAGATGTTGTGGTCAGTGGTTACATTACACAGATGTTGTGGTCAGTGGTTACATTACACAGATGTTGTGGTCAGTGGTTACATTACACAGATGTTGTGGTCAGTGTCTACATTACACAGATGTTGTGTGGGTCAGTGACTACATTACACAGATGTTGTGGTCAGTGATTACATTACACAGATATTGTGGTCAGTGATTACATTACACAGATGTTGTGGGGGTCAGTGATTACATTACACAGATGTTGTGGGGGTCAGTGATTACATTACACAGATGTTGTGGGGGTCAGTGATTACATTACACAGATGTTGTGGGGGTCAGTGATTACATTACACAGATGTTGTGGGGGTCAGTGATTACATTACACAGATGTTGTGGGGGTCAGTGATTACATTACACAGATGTTGTGGTCAGTGGTTACATTACACAGATGTTGTGGTCAGTGGTTACATTACACAGATGTTGTGGTCAGTGGTTACTTTACACAGATGTTGTGGGGGTCAGTGATTACATTACACAGATGTTGTGGGGGTCAGTGATTACATTACACAGATGTTGTGGGGGTCAGTGATTACATTACACAGATGTTGTGGTCAGTGGTTACATTACACAGATGTTGTGGTCAGTGGTTACATTACACAGATGTTGTGGTCAGTGGTTACT
This sequence comes from Mimachlamys varia, assembly GCA_947623455.1. Classification (NCBI taxonomy): domain Eukaryota; kingdom Metazoa; phylum Mollusca; class Bivalvia; order Pectinida; family Pectinidae; genus Mimachlamys; species Mimachlamys varia. Next base: position 33,240,865 of record OX392543.1, read on the forward strand.
TTACACAGATGTTGTGGGGGTCAGTGGTTACATTACACAGATGTTGTGGTCAGTGGTTACATTACACAGATGTTGTGGTCAGTGGTTACATTACACAGATGTTGTGGTCAGTGGTTACATTACACAGATGTTGTGGGGGTCAGTGATTACATTACACAGATGTTGTGGGGGTCAGTGATTACATTACACAGATGTTGTGGTCAGTGGTTACATTACACAGATGTTGTGGTCAGTGGTTACATTACACAGATGTTGTGGGGGTCAGTGATTACATTACACAGATGTTGTGGTCAGTGGTTACATTACACAGATGTTGTGGTCAGTGGTTACATTACACAGATGTTGTGGTCAGTGGTTACATTACACAGATGTTGTGGTCAGTGGTTACATTACACAGATGTTGTGGGGGTCAGTGATTACATTACACAGATGTTGTGGGGGTCAGTGATTACATTACACAGATGTTGTGGGGGTCGGTGATTACATTACACAGATGTTGTGGGGGTCAGTGGTTACATTACACAGATGTTGTGGTCAGTGGTTACATTACACAGATGTTGTGAGGGTCAGTGTCTACATTACACAGATGTTGTGGTCAGTGATTACATTACACAGATGTTGTGGTCAGTGTTTACATTACACAGATGTTGTGGTCAGTGATTACATTACACAGATGTTGTGGGGGTCAGTGTCTACATTACACAGATGTTGTGGTCAGTGATTACATTACACAGATGTTGTGGGGGTCAGTGATTACATTACACAGATGTTGTGGTCAGTGGTTACATTACACAGATGTTGTGGTCAGTGATTACATTACACAGATGTTGTGGGGGTCAGTGATTACATTACACAGATGTTGTGGGGGTCAGTGGTTACATTACACAGATGTTGTGGTCAGTGATTACATTACACAGATGTTGTGGGGGTCAGTGGTTACATTACACAGATGTTGTGGTCAGTGATTACATTACACAGATGTTGTGGGGGTCAGTGATTACATTACACAGATGTTGTGGTCAGTGGTTACATTACACAGATGTTGTGTGGGTCAGTGATTACATTACACAGATGTTGTGGTCAGTGGTTACATTACACAGATGTTGTGGGGGTCAGTGGTTACATTACACAGATGTTGTGGTCAGTGGTTACATTACACAGATGTTGTGGTCAGTGGTTACATTACACAGATGTTGTGGTCAGTGATTACATTACACAGATGTTGTGGTCAGTGATTACATTACACAGATGTTGTGGTCAGTGGTTACTTTACACAGATGTTGTGGTCAGTGATTACTTTACACAGATGTTGCGGGGGTCAGTGATTACATTACACAGATGTTGTGGGGGTCAGTAATTACATTACACAGATGTTGTCGTCAGTGGTTACATTACACAGATGTTGTGGGGGTCAGTGGTTACATTACACAGATGTTGTGGTCAGTGGTTACATTACACAGATGTTGTGGTCAGTGGTTACATTACACAGATGTTGTGGTCAGTGATTACATTACACAGATGTTGTGGTCAGTGATTACATTACACAGATGTTGTGGTCAGTGGTTACTTTACACAGATGTTGTGGTCAGTGATTACTTTACACAGATGTTGCGGGGGTCAGTGATTACATTACACAGATGTTGTGGGGGTCAGTAATTACATTACACAGATGTTGTCGTCAGTGGTTACATTACACAGATGTTGTGGGGGTCAGTGATTACATTACACAGATGTTGTGGTCAGTGGTTACATTACACAGATGTTGTGGTCAGTGATTACATTACACAGATGTTGTGGGGGTCAGTGATTACATTACACAGATGTTGTGGGGGTCAGTGATTACATTACACAGATGTTGTGGTCAGTGATTACATTACACAGATGTTGTGTGGGTCAGTGATTACATTACGCAGATGTTGTGGGGGTCAGTGATTACATTACACAGATGTTGTGGGGGTCAGTGATTACATTACACAGATGTTGTGGGGGTCAGTGATTACATTACACAGATGTTGTGGGGGTCAGTGATTACATTACACAGATGTTGTGGTCAGTGATTACATAACACAGGTGTTGTGTGGGTCAGTGATTACATTACACAGATGTTGTGGTCAGTGATTACATTACACAGATGTTGTGGGGGTCAGTGACTACATTACACAGATGTTGTGGTCAGTGATTACATTACACATATGTTGTGGGGGTCAGTGATTACATTACACAGATGTTGTGGGGGTCAGTGATTACATTACACAGATGTTGTGGGGGTCAGTGATTACATTACACAGATGTTGTGGTCAGTGATTATATTACACAGATGTTGTGGTCAGTGATTACATTACACATATGTTGTGGGGGTCAGTGATTACATTACACAGATGTTGTGGGGGTCAGTGATTACATTACACAGATGTTGTGGGGGTCAGTGATTACATTACACAGATGTTGTGGTCAGTGATTACATAACACAGGTGTTGTGTGGGTCAGTGATTACATTACACAGATGTTGTGGTCAGTGATTACATTACACAGATGTTGTGGGGGTCAGTGGTTACATTACACAGATGTTGTGGTCAGTGATTACATTACACATATGTTGTGGGGGTCAGTGATTACATTACACAGATGTTGTGGGGGTCAGTGATTACATTACACAGATGTTGTGGGGGTCAGTGATTACATTACACAGATGTTGTGGTCAGTGGTTACATTACACAGATGTTGTGGGGGTCAGTGGTTACATTACACAGATGTTGTGGTCAGTGATTACATTACACAGATGTTGTGGTCAGTGGTTACATTACACATATGTTGTGGTCAGTGATTACATTACACAGATGTTGTGGTCAGTGATTACATTACACAGATGTTGTGGTCAGTGATTACATTACACAGATGTTGTGGTCAGTGATTACATTACACAGATGTTGTGGTCAGTGATTATATTACACAGATGTTGTGGTCAGTGGTTACATTACACATATGTTGTGGTCAGTGATTACATTACACAGATGTTGTGGTCAGTGATTACATTACACAGATGTTGTGGGGGTCAGTGATTACATTACACAGATGTTGTGGGGGTCAGTGATTACATTACACAGATGTTGTGGTCAGTGGTTACATTACACAGATGTTGTGGGGGTCAGTGATTACATTACACAGATGTTGTGGTCAGTGATTACATTACACAGATGTTGTGGTCAGTGGTTACATTACACAGATGTTGTGGTCAGTGATTACATTACACAGATGTTGTGGTCAGTGATTACATTACACAGATGTTGTGGTCAGTGATTACATTACACAGATGTTGTGGTCAGTGATTACATTACACAGATGTTGTGGTCAGTGGTTACATTACACAGATGTTGTGGTCAGTGATTACATTACACAGATGTTGTGGTCAGTGGTTACATTACACAGATGTTGTGGGGGTCAGTGGTTACATTACACAGATGTTGTGGTCAGTGATTACATTACACAGATGTTGTGGTCAGTGATTACATTACACAGATGTTGTGGTCAGTGATTACATTACACAGATGTTGTGGTCAGTGATTACATTACACAGATGTTGTGGTCAGTGATTACATTACACAGATGTTGTGGTCAGTGATTACATTACACAGATGTTGTGGTCAGTGGTTACATTACACAGATGTTGTGGTCAGTGATTACATTACACAGATGTTGTGGTCAGTGGTTACATTACACAGATGTTGTGTGGGTCAGTGACTACATTACACAGATGTTGTGTGGGTCAGTGATTACATTACACAGATGTTGTGGGGGTCAGTGATTACATTACACAGATGTTGTGTGGGTCACTGACTACATTACACAGATGTTGTGGGGGTCACTGATTACATTACACAGATGTTATGGGGGTCAGTGATTACATTACACAGATGTTGTGGGGGTCAGTGATTACATTACACAGATGTTGTGGTCAGTGATTACATAACACAGATGTTGTGGGGGTCAGTGTTTACATTACACAGATGTTGTGGGGTTGAATCACAGTGACCTTACCTATACATGTGCGATTGTCGGTTGGGTCGAGTCGGTACCCTGATTGACAGAAACAGGCGCCTCCTTTTGGTGTGGCATGGCAGTCATAATCACATGAAAGACCAGCACATTGATAAAAACCTGAACAAAACAAAAGTTGTAAAAAGTTAAACATCTCTTAAAAACAGTTTTACTTTTACCACAAATGACCGTTTCTTTCCTACTCGATCAAATAAAATACAAGCCACTTCCTACTGAATTTCTCTCACTGCAAGGGAAAATTTCTCTTACTGACTGGGCTAGGGTGAATTTCTCTTACTGACTGGGCTAGGGAGAGTTTCTCTTACTGACTGGGCTAGGGAGAATTTCTCTTACTGACTGGGCTAGGGAGGATTTCTCTTACTGACTGGGCTAGGGAGGATTTCTCTTACCGACTGGGCTAGGGAGAATTTCTCTTACTGACTGGGCTAGGGAGGATTTCTCTTACTGACTGGGCTAGTGAGAATTTCTCTTACTGACTGGGCTAGTGAGAATTTCTCTTATTGACTGGGCTAGGGAGGATTTCTCTTACTGACTGGGCTAGGGAGGATTTCTCTTACTGACTGGGCTAGGGAGAGTTTCTCTTACTGACTGGGCTAGGGAGAATTTCTCTTACTGACTGGGCTAGGGAGGATTTCTCTTACTGACTGGGCTAGGGAGGATTTCTCTTACCGACTGGGCTAGGGAGAATTTCTCTTACTGACTGGGCTAGGGAGGATTTCTCTTACTGACTGGGCTAGTGAGAATTTCTCTTACTGACTGGGCTAGTGAGAATTTCTCTTATTGACTGGGCTAGGGAGAATTTCTCTTACTGACTGGGCTAGGGAGGATTTCTCTTACTGACTGGGCTAGGGAGGATTTCTCTTACTGACTGGGCTAGGGAGGATTTCTCTTACTGACTGGGCTAGGGAGAATTTCTCTTACTGACTGGGCTAGGGAGGATTTCTCTTACTGACTGGGCTAGGGAGGATTTCTCTTACTGACTGGGCTAGGGAGAATTTCTCTTACTGACTGGGCTAGGAAGGATTTCTCTTCACCTCATTTTGTAGAGGATTAGATTAGTAAGCAAGAGGAAATGGGTCTGTCTACTTCTAGCATTGTAAACATAACAATCACTGGTACCTACATTTTTCACATATTACAAATCCCTACAGACGCATCAGACCTCTACAATCACTGACCTCTATAAAGCCATCGAACCTCTACAATCACTGACCTCACTTAACCCATCGGACCTCTACAATCACTGACCTCTCTTAACCCATCGGACCTCTACAATCACTGACCTCACTTAACCCATGGGACCTCTACAATCACTGACCTCTCTAAACCTATCGGACCTCTACAATCACTGACCTCACTAAACCCATCGGACCTCTACAATCACTGACCTCTATAAACCCATCAGACCACTACAATCACTGACCTCTATAAACCCATCAGACCTCTACAATCACTGACCTCTCTTAACCCATCGGACCTCTACAATCACTGACCTCTATAAACCCATCAGACCTCTACAATCACTGACCTCTATAAACCCATCAGACCTCTACAATCACTGACCTCTCTTAACCCATCGGACCTCTACAATCACTGACCTCTCTTAACCCATCAGACCTCCACAATCACTGACCTCTCTTAACCCATCGGACCTCTACAATCACTGACCTCTATAAACCCATCAGACCTCTACAATCACTGACCTCTATAAACCCATCAGACCTCTACAATCACTGACCTATCTTAACGCATCGGACCTCTACAATCACTGACCTCTATAAACCCATCAGACCTCCACAATTACTGACCTCTCCAAACCCATCAGACCTCCACAATCACTGACCTCTCCAAACCCATCAGACCTCCACAATCACTGACCTCTCCAAACCCATCAGACCTCTACAATCACTGACCTCTATAAACCCATCAGACCTCTACAATCACTGACCTCTCCAAACCCATCAGACCTCCACAATCACTGACCTCTCCAAACCCATCAGACCTCTACAATCACTGACCTCTATAAACCCATCAGACCTCTACAATCACTGACCTCACTAAACCCATCAGACCTCTACAATCACTGACCTCTATAAACCCATCAGACCACTACAATCACTGACCTCTATAAACCCATCAGACCTCTACAATCACTGACCTCTCTTAACCCATCAGACCTCTACAATCACTGACCTCTCCAAACCCATCAGACCTCTACAATCACTGACCTCTATAAACCCATCAGACCTCTACAATCACTGACCTCACTTAACCCATCAGACCTCTACAATCACTGACCTCTATAAACCCATCAGACCACTACAATCACTGACCTCTATAAACCTATCAGACCTCTACAATCACTGACCTCACTAAACCCATCAGACCTCTACAATCACTGACCTCTCCAAACCCATCAGATCTCTACAATCACTGACCTCTCCAAACCCATCAGACCACTACAATCACTGACCTCTATAAACCCATCAGATCTCTACAATCACCGACCTCACTAAACCCATCAAACCTCTACAATCACTGACCTCTCCAAACCCATCAGACCTCTACAATCACTGACCTCTCCAAACCCATCAGCCCTCTACAATCACTTACATCTCTAAACCAACAATGTGTGTTTACCTCATCCTCAACCAGCAGCTTTATGTCTTCTATTTCTGAACCTTGACCCTAACCTTCTAACCTTTAAACTGTCTGAAAGTTTCACTTCCCTCTTTCCATGACCTCTGAATCTTAACATCTGCTACAAACCTGATCAGTACTATGACCTCCTTGACCCTTGACCTTTACCATTTGACTGATACTGATCTTTGACCCCCCGAGGCCCTGTGACCCTGACGTCTATACTTACTACATGTTTTGTTTTCGTCGTCGCCGTCGGGACAGTCCTCCGTTTTATCACAGACTTTGGAGACGGGAAGACAGACTCCTGATGACGGACATGCCCACTCCTTTGTGTTACACGTGTAGGATTCTAGAAAAGTACAAACCAACGACTACAAAGTGATCCGTATTACTTCTGTCATACTAGTCTGACATTGTGTGACCTCCTGTGGGCTGGCAACCTAGACACAAGACATCCATGCCGATTTATTCCAAACTATATTCCAAAATTAATACAGGTAACCCCCAAACACTCATTACTGCCATATGGCCTTATAAGCAATTTTGAAAAAGTTGTTGAAATAAATGAAACATGCTAATAAGAAATTGTATGCTATTTACATTAATAAAGCAAATACATTTTAAAAAACTCTCTTCATTTTTTGAATCTCTACATTCATCAGACAAAGGTCACTAGGGGGCATGTTACAGGTCACCAGAGTGCATGTCACAGGTCAAAGACCACCAGGGTGCTTGTCACAAATCAAAGACAACTAGGGTGCATGTCACAGGTCACAAGGTACATGTCAAAGGTCACCAGAGTGCATGTCACAGGTCACCAGAGTGCATGTCACAGGTCACTAGGGTGTATGTCACAGGTCACTAGGGTGTATGTCACAGGTCACTTGGGTGTATGTCACAGGTCACCGGGGTGTATGTCACAGGTCACCAGGTACATGTCAAAGGTCACCAGAGTGCATGTCACAGGTCACCAGGTACATGTCACAGGTCACCAGGGTGTATGTCACAGGTCACTAGGGTGTATGTCACAGGTCACCAGAGTGCATGTCACAGGTCACCAGGGTGCATGTCACAGGTCACTAGGTTGCAGGTCAAAGGTCACCAGGGTGTATGTGCACTGAAAAAAATCTGCACAACGAAACAAATTCAAGCTAGCTCCTTGACATAATGTCTTTACCCCTTTGAGTTCTTGGTGAGTTTTTCCTTCTAGCATCAGGACTTATGTAATTGCCAAATCCCCAAACAATTATTGTCTAGGGAGTGGGACAGAAATATGTAATATCTGTGAGAAATTCAAACACACATGTTCAAACATGTCCAATAAGACAAGGATTTGGGGTCAATGAAAGTCAATTACACACCAATGTTTTAGGGTACATTAAAGCCGTAAATGAGTGGCCCTCTTTATTACAATACTTGGTGATACTGACCACATCCATTCTCGTCCGAGTTATCACCACAGTCATTGCCTCCATCACAGACCCAATCCTGGTCAACGCATTTCTTATTATCACAGGTAAATTGATTACTGGAGCACGCCTTGTACGCTGTAAACAGGTAAATATAGAACTCGTTTTCAGAGGTAAACTGATTACTGGAGCACGCCTTGTACGCTGTAAACAGGTAAATATAGAACTCGTTATCACAGGTAAACTGATTACTGGAGCACGCCTTGTACGCTGTAAACAGGTAAATATAGAACTCGTTATCACAGGTAAACTGATTACTGGAGCATGATTTGTACGCTGTAAACAGGTAAATATAGAACTTATTATCACAGGTAAACTGATTACTGGAGCATGACTTGTACGCTGTAAACAGGTAAATATAGAACTCGTTATCACAGGTAAACTGATTACTGGAGCATGACTTGTACGCTGTAAACAGGTAAATATAGAACTCGTTAATACAGGTAAACTGATTACTGGAGCACGCCTTGTACGCTGTAAACAGGTAAATGTAGAACTCGTTATCACAGGTAAACTGGTTATTGGAGCATGACTTGTACGCTGTAAACAGGTAAATATAGAACTCGTTATCACAGGTAAACTGGTTATTGGAGCATGACTTGTACGCTGTAAACAGGTAAATATAGAACTCGTTATCACAGGTAAACTCATTACTAGAGCATGCTTTGTACACTTGTAAACAGGTAAATAAAGAACTCGTTATCACAGATAAACTGATTACTGGAGCATGACTTGTACGCTGTTAACAGGTAAATGTAGAACTCGTTATCACAGGTAAACTGATTACTGGAGCACGCCTTGTACACTTTAAACAGGTAAATGGCGAACTCGTTATCACAGGTAAACTCATTACTAGAGCATGCTTTGTACACTTGTAAACAGGTAAATATAGAACTTGTTATCACAGGTAAACTGGTTATTGGAGCACACCTTTTAAATTTATCCAGTCAAAAAGTCTCAGCATCCATATTATATGTAAAAGTGACCTTCTATTAAGTTCCTCTCATGTCTCCATCCCAAAATGTACTGATAGTATACATACAAAATCTAGTTTTGAGCAGCCCCAAAAAAGTACAGACCTGAAGATATGCCCCAGACAGAGTTAGTTAATGGGTTAGGTCAAAGGTCAAACCATAGGTCACACAGTACAGTGATTCCTTGCAATTGTGTGATCTATGCCATCGTTTAATCAGAGACGTATAAGTTCAATGTACCAGGTGAAATAAGCACTTTTCCAAAATTGAAGATAAAAAATCAAACCATGGGTCACAGTTACCTATTTTCCCCTTGATACTCCACCAACCAACTGTGTACATAAGTCTGGTAAATGTAGTTACATACCTACAAAATGTAGGTGTAACAAATCATCAGGTCCCTGCAGTCACTGGTGAAATGCCCCTGACATTTTTTGACTTTGTAATGTCCAGCTACACTGTACATTTGTAGGTACATTTATATGAGGGGGAAATACATGTACTGCCTAACTGGCACGCTAGCTTTTATGACCATTGAGGGGCATTTTTATCGAAAATTGATCTTACCCCCCCCCCCAAAAAAAAGTGTAAAATTACACTTAACACCCTATTTTAAGTCCAAAACTGGCTATATCAAATTCTCAGGTCCCTGTAGTTAGGCAACGGTGAGCGTGGTCAGTAGTTGAATGGGTGACCGCGCGCGCCTGCACGTTGACGTTACAACTACAACGTTTACTTGCGTTCCACATGCTAAGGGACATAACTCGCATATGGTTTTGTCCAAATTAGACACCAATGGATCAATACTTCAGACATTGACCAGATCAATGGACGGGAAGCCGTCAAAGTACCCCACTGGTACCCCTAGCTTCTTTTTGGGAGGCTGTACAAACGGAAAATAGGAGCATAAATGGAATCAACATTTTTTCTTGACAAACCGGTGCCCCACTCTCAGAATAAAACCATCCGCGGGCTTTCCAACCTTTAAAAAAAATCACGGGGGAGATAACGCGTGCTCAGAATTGAAAGCATGTGATATATTTATATGTTCACCCAAAGGAAAAATAACACGTTTAGTGGCTTCTTTAATTTTGAGCTGTTCATTCAGCGGAAAACATCAAATCCTAAAATAATAGGAATTGTTAAAAAAAAATCGGAGAATACCAAAGCGTCAACAAAACCATAATCCGAACTCAAAATCGATTAAACTAAGGGCAAATAAGGAACAAAGGAAAGATTTACATGGAGACTCTCGTAAAAGCACAAGAAAATAAGACCAGGTGTTCCGAAAGAGTAAGCGTCTTCTGCTTCATCGACGACACCCGCCATGTAAATCTTGGTCACATCCAAGTAAGCATCAATCCTCAAAATGAGAACCGAGTCATCATTGTCATCACAACAAGTAAACACACTAACAAGCAAACTCAAAAACGTCCATCTTCATATCACACAAAGATACAGAATATTTCTCGATGATATCAAGATGGCGACCACAAAACTTGCCCATAGTCTTCATCAACCTGCATTTCTCGAATCCCTGTGCCATACATGTAAGTTTGTTCGTCAGCAGTCGACATCTATCACGAAAATCTCGATATTCAGAGCAAGCCCTAGAATAACGAATCAACTGCGACATGTTATATTAACACCATAGGATGGAGAAGCAGATGGCTAAACAAATTCACTGGTTAAAAATGCAAAAATTTCGGGTCCAAAGTCGGGAGTCTCCCTTTTCAATAGGGAGAGTTGCCAAGTGTGTCAACGTATCGTCATTATTCTATACTGTAACGCCCTATATATATTTAGCTACATGTAGCTACAGCCCCGGAATTAGATTATCTAAGTCCGTGCTACGGCCCAACGACCGCCAATCATTATAAGGATCGATCGGGGTCCCACTCACTAAACAGTGTACATGTACTGTACGCTAAAGATTGAAGCGAATTCCCAAAATATTTGGGACAAAAAAATCAGTTCATGATTAAATAACGTTACTTTCAAAAATATGCAAACAATTAAAATGTAATTTTCCAAAGTTTGGAACCGTGCCAAACTTGTGCTTCAATTAACACTACTTTATTCACAAAGACAATCCTTCCATTATTTGTCAGCTTAATAAATAAAATAATTTATAAAATACCTTCTCACATTTACTATACAGAAATAGCTATAGTTAAGATATTTCTTATATATATTATGCTATCCGTGAATTCAGACATGACTGGATTGTAAATATGATGACATGAAGTACTTTATTCTATTTCACGAGATGAGATGTGTCGTCCGAAGCAGACAAGTCTATGATAATGTTACTTCACCCACTGATGACAGCGAAGTGCAGAATTATACTGTCACAGAGAGGTCCAAGGTCACGTGTGATTGTAGAAAACTCATTAATATTCATCAGTACTGATTACTTTTGCATATTAATGAGACATTACAATTCCTGAGTGATATACATTAATGACGTGTGTTTCTGTTGTATTACCGAGTGAACATGACTTTCTTCTGGATTGCTTTATTTTCTAAACTGGAACAAAATAATACAAGAGGTTCAGAGGGCCTGTGTTGGACATTTAAGAAAGCGTAACAAATTAAATAACTTAAAGAATTTTATTACCATTAAAAGTAGTATGGTAATTAATATCAAGGCGGGGGGAGGGGGGGAGGGGGGAGATAGTAACCGAATCCCGGGGCCAGTTGTGGTAGCATGATTGTGTCCATTTATACTAAGCAATTAATGTATATATTATTGATTCAGAATCCCCTCAGTGTCAAAGTCATGATCCAAGGAGCAAGTCTTCAAGAGAGGGGCCAGATCCCAGGGTATAATTCGGAGTAATATATCAGATTTAATTATGTGAAACTCTGCAATACCTTGAGATATCTCATCATAAATAGTGTTTGTTTGCAACACAATTTACACAGTTCGTAACTCAGTATATACTGAAATATCTACCACCATACCTTGTGTTATTCCACTCTCAGACCATTGTATATGTTACATATAATGTACCACTAGTGGTATATGACCTTCCAGACTTCTGATTGGTTGGAAAGTTGAGCTTTGACTGGCAACCACGCAGTTCAATGCCACGTGCTGATTGTTGACGTCATCACAACTTGGCGGGAATATATACGAGATGATGTGTTTTCGCGCTAGTAGCTCCGCGGTTCACTCCAGAAAACAAAACTCTCACTACCGACTTAAAACAGTATTGTGGTAGAAACAGGCCACACGACTCGGGGTTATTGGATTTGAAATTATTTTTTTTTTTAAAGTTACAAAAGCTCGCTAAAGATCGCGTCTTTTGTAACTTAAAAATATAACCGGAGTGAAATAAATTTCATATTCAACAACCACTCGTTGTGTACCAATCGTTTTGTAACTTATACCACAACACAGTTCATACGTAGTCAATTAAAGTGGTTTCACAAATCATTATCCGGGATATCATTCTCAACTCACTTTGAAGCATACAGTCAATGCTGCTATTTTTGTCAAACCACGTCCTCATTTACATCTTAATAGACTGAAACACGCAGATTAAAATATGTCTTAAAAGTATACATCACAGTGCCTTGACGTGACTCAAACCCACAACCCTCAGTGTCAAGTCCAGCGTATAGCATTACACTACCATACCTCTTCAATAACAAATATACATGTGAATGTGAGTACCATGACCTGCGTACATGTATAACATGGTTATATTATGTCCGTTGACCTTGACCTACTTATAACATAATTACATTATGTCCGATGACCTTGCCCTACTTACTGCAATTAGAAAACTCGTCCGAATTATCCCCACAATCGTTGTTATGGTCACATGTCCAGGAGTGAGGTATACAGCGACAATTAGCACACTGGAACTCTTCACAGGGTAGCTCACACGCTGTAACCATAGAAACAGATTATATATACACAGCTGTAAAATTAGTGTATGATATATAAAACAGAATCAGTTTACGACAGTACATGTGCTGTAACTATAGAAACAGATCCTATATATAGCTGTAAAATTAGGACAATTGTATATAATATATAAAACAGAATCAGTTTACAACAGTGTAAGTGCGGTAACCATAGAAACAGATCCTATATATAGCTGTAAAATTAGTACAATTGTATATAATATATAAAACAGAATCAGTTTACGACAGTGTAAGTGCGGTAACCATAGAAACAGATCCTATATATAGCTGTAAAATTAGTACAGTTGTATCTAATATATAAAACAGAATCAGTTTACGACAGTGCAAATGCGGTAACCATAGAAACAGATCCTATATATAGCTGTACAATTAGTGTATTGCATATAAAAAGAATCAGTTCATGATAATACATGTGCTGTAACCATAGAAACAGATCCAATATATAGCTGTAAAATTAGTGTATTATATATAAACAGAATCAGTTTACGACAGTACATGTGCTGTAACCATAAAAACAGATCCAATATATAGCTGTAAAATTAGTGTATTATATATAAACAGAATCAGTTCACGACAATACATGTGCTGTAACCATAAAAACAGATCCATTATATAGCTGTACAATTAGTGTATTATATATAAAAAGAATCAGTTCATGACAATACATGTGCTGTAACCATAGAAACAGATCCAATATATAGCTGTACAATTAGTGTATTATATATAAAACAGAATCAGTTCACGACAATACATGTGCTGTAACCATAGAAACAGATCCAATATATAGCTGTACAATTAGTGTATTATATATAAAACAGAATCAGTTCACGACAATACATGTGCTGTAACCATAGAAACAGATCCAATATATAGCTGTACAATTAGTGTATTATATATAAAACAGAATCAGTTCACGACAATACATGTGCTGTAACCATAAAAACAGATCCATTATATAGCTGTACAATTAGTGTATTATATATAAAACAGAATCAGTTCACGACAATACATGTGCTGTAACCATAGAAACAGATCCAATATATAGCTGTACAATTAGTGTATTATATATAAAACAGAATCAGTTCACGACAATACATGTGCTGTAACCATAAAAACAGATCCATTATATAGCTGTACAATTAGTGTATTATATATAAAAAGAATCAGTTCATGACAATACATGTGCTGTAACCATAAAAACAGATCCATTATATAGCTGTACAATTAGTGTATTATATATAAAACAGAAACATTTCAAGGCAATACATGTGCTGTAACCATAGAAACAGATCCAATATATAGCTGTACAATTAGTGTATTATATATAAAACAGAATCAGTTCACGACAATACATGTGCTGTAACCATAGAAACAGATCCTATATATAGCTGTACAATTAGTGTATTATATATAAACAGAATCAGATCACGACAATACATGTGCTGTAACCATAGAAACAGATCCTTTATATAGCTGTACAATTATATCATATATTAAGCTGCACATTTAGGGTATTATATATAAACAGAAACATTTCAAGGCAATACATGTGCTGTAACCATAGAAACAGATCCAATATATAGCTGTACAATTAGTGTATTATATATAAACAGAAACATTTCACGACAATACATGTGCTGTAACCATAGAAACAGATCCAATATATAGCTGTACAATTAGTGTATTATATATAAACAGAATCAGATCACGACAATACATGTGCTGTAACCATAGAAACAGATCCAATATATAGCTGTACAATTTGTGTATTATATATAAACAGAATCAGTTCACGACAATACATGTGCTGTAACCATAGAAACAGATCCAATACATAGCTGTAAAATTAGTGTATTATATATAAACAGAATCAGTTCACGACAGTACATGTGCTGTAACCATAGAAACAGATCCAATATATAGCTGTACATTTAGTGTATTATATATAAACAGAAACATTTCAAGGCAATACATGTGCTGTAACCATAGAAACAGATCCAATATATAGCTGTACATTTAGTGTATTATATATAAACAGAAACATTTCACGACAATACATGTGCTGTAACCATAGAAACAGATCCAATATATAGCTGTACATTTAGTGTATTATATATAAACAGAATCAGTTCACGACAATACATGTGCTGTAACCATAGAAACAGATCCAATACATAGCTGTAACATTAGTGTATTATATATAAACAGAATCAGTTCACGACAGTACATGTGCTGTAACCATAGAAACAGATCCAATATATAGCTGTACATTTAGTGTATTATATATAAACAGAAACATTTCAAGGCAATACATGTGCTGTAACCATAGAAACAGATCCAATATATAGCTGTACATTTAGTGTATTATATATAAACAGAAACATTTCACGACAATACATGTGCTGTAACCATAGAAACAGATCCAATACATAGCTGTACAATTAGTGTATTATATATAAACAGAATCAGATCACGACAATACATGTGCTGTAACCATAGAAACAGATCCAATATATAGCTGTACAATTAGTGTATTATATATAAACCGAAACAGTTTGTGTGCAAGCCGATTACACGGCTCACGTTGAACGGGTTTCAGTTGGCATTCATAGGCTAAATGATAGCGCTTCATGTTAGATTTGCATTTGTCCAATTGGAATTCACAATGCCTATGAATGCCAACTAAATGCAGTTCAATACATTTGTAATATCTGTTCATCTTATGAAACACTTTTTATTTCTCCGCATTTAGCTCAAATAAAGTATCCAACAGATATGCTGGCTCATTGAATAGAACAGCCATCGCCCAGGGACAGTCAGTGGTATCCAACGTAACAATAATGACGTCATACTAATGATGACGTCAGCAACAGGTCAATGACGTTCATGACCCTATGAGTACCATCTGAATTCGGCTTGGTTTTATACAGGCAATGGTTAATATTACACAATACATTGTCATTCTTCCAACGTACTTTCTTCAACAATTAAAGAGCATAAACCGAGTCAGTGTTTAGTTTATCAGACCATACACCGAGTCAGTGTTTATTTTATCGTACCGTACACCGAGTCAGTGTTTAGTTTATCAGACCATACACCGAGTCAGTGTTTAGTTAATCAGACCATACACCGAGTCAGTGTTTAGTTTATCAGACCGTACACCGAGTCAGTGTTTAGTTTATCAGACCGTACACCGAGTCAGTGTTAAGTTTATCAGACCGTACACCAAGTCAGTGTTTAGTTTATCAGACATTACACCGAGTCAGTGTTTAGGATATCAGACCGTACACCGAGTCAGTGTTTAAGATATCAGACCGTACACCGAGTCAGTGTGTAGTTTATCAGACCATACACCGAGTCAGTGTGTAGTTTATCAGACCATACACCGAGTCAATGTTTAGTTTAGCAGACCGTACACCGAGTCAGTGTTTAGTTTATCAGACCATACACCGAGTCAGTGTGTAGTTTATCAGACCATACACCGAGTCAGTGTGTAGTTTATCAGACCGTACACCGAGTCAGTGTTTAGTTTAGCAGACCGTACACCGAGTCAGTGTTTAGGATATCAGACCGCACACCGAGTCAGTGTGTAGTTTATCAGATCGTACACCGAGTCAGTGTGTAGTTTATCAGACCGTTCACCGAGTCAGTGTTTAGTTTACCAGACCATATACCGAGTCTGCGTTTAGTTTATCAGACCGTACACCGAGTCAGTGTTTAGTTTATCAGACCGTACACCGAGTCAGTGTTTAGTTTATCAGACCATACACCGAGTCAATGTTTAGGATGTAAATATGACAACATGTTGTCCCCACAAGTACAATAAATGTCAAATGATGATGCGAATAAATTAATTACCAAGCATGACGCGTGGCGGGAAAATCTACTTCACTCGAAGAATGACAAGCCTTGTTAGGTTCACACGTAAACTTTACCTGATTATGAAATCGGGGTTACAATGCCAAAAACGTTACTAGAAAATGCAATTTGAAGGTAAATATAAAACAGGATATTTTAGCAGAAAGTGTTTATGTTAAGTAAACAGAAAGTGTTTATGTTAAGTTTTACAGAAAGTGTTTATGTTAAGTTAACAGAAAGTGTATATGTTAAGTTAAGTGTTTTTGTTAAGTTAACAGAAAGTGTTTATGATAAGTTAACAGAAAATGCTTTTGTTAAGTTAACAGAAAGTGTTTATGTTAAGTTAACAGAAAGTGTTGATGTGAAGTTAACAGAAAGTGTTTATGTTAAGTTAACAGAAAGTGTTTATGTTAAGTTAACAGAAAGTTTTTATGTTAAGTTAACAGATAGTTGGAAACATTTCAGTATCAAGCTGCACATGTTGTTGGCGTGACGAAATTGATAAATAACTAGATTTGAGTTATAGCCCCATTAAAAGCTTCAATTTTACCAGGTAATTACATGTACATAATTCATTAAAATAACAAAAACGCAGGCAGAGATTTGTCACATCAGCTCACATGTATAATAAAATGTTTTTGTTTGGAGCGAGACATTTTTAAAGTACTCTTACGGTACCACAGACACAAAACGATAAATAAGATAATATTTACTGCTATATACATGTGACTAAGAATATGGTGTACATTAATGGAACATTAATCCGACGCTTTACACTCACTGACGTGTAAAACACATCTACATGTGGTCATTGAGGTATTTACCTGATATATAAAATGTAGACATATTTATCATACACCGGACACACAATAATCAGAGTTTCGTAAACTGTACACCCTCTTGCGTACCTATTATTACCATACACACTATAACTAACTCAGGCATGTCGAAGTTCACACAATCAGTGACTTAAACACTTGCTATAACTAACTCAGACATGTCGAAGTTCACACAATCGGTAACTTAAACACTTGTTATAATTAACACAAACATGTCGAAGTTCACACAATCAGTGACTTAAACACTTGTTATAACTGACTCAGGCATGTCGAAGTTCACACAATCAGTGACTTAAACACTTGTTATAACTAACTCAGGCATGTCGAAGTTCACACAATCAGTGACTTAAACACTTGCTATAACTGACTCAGACATGTCGAAGTTCACACAATCAGTGACTTAAACACTTGTTATAACTGACTCAGGCATGTCGAAGTTCACACAATCAGTGACTTAAACACTTGCTATAACTAACTCAAACATGTCGAAGTTCACACAATCGGTAACTTAAACACTTGCAATAACTGACTCAGACATGTCGAAGTTCACACAATCAGTGACTTAAACACTTGCTATAACTGACTCAGGCATGTCGAAGTTCACACAATCAGTGACTTAAACACTTGTTATAACTGACTCAGGCATGTCGAAGTTCACACAATCAGTGACTTAAATACTTGTTATAACTGACTCAGGCATGTCGAAGTTCACACAATCAGTGACTTAAACACTTGTTATAACTGACTCAGACATGTCGAAGTTCACACAATCAGTAACTTAAACACTTGCTATAACTAACTCAGGCATGTCGAAGTTCACACAATCAGTGACTTAAACACTTGTTATAACTGACTCAGGCATGTCGAAGTTCACACAATCAGTGACTTAAACACTTGTTATAACTGACTCAGGCATGTCGAAGTTCACACAATCAGTGACTTAAACACTTGTTATAACTGACTCAGGCATGTCGAAGTTCACACAATCAGTGACTTAAACACTTGTTATAACTGACTCAGGCATGTCGAAGTTCACACAATCAGTAACTTAAACACTTGTTATAACTGACTCAGACATGTCGAAGTTCACACAATCAGTGACTTAAACACTTGTTATAACTAACTCAGGCATGTCGAAGTTCACACAATCAGTGACTTAAACACTTGTTATAACTGACTCAGGCATGTCGAAGTTCACACAATCAGTGACTTAAACACTTGTTATAACTGACTCAGGCATGTCGAAGTTCACACAATCAGTGACTTAAACACTTGTTATAACTGACTCAGTCATGTCGAAGTTCACACAATCAGTGACTTAAACACTTGCTATAACTGATTCAGACATGTCGAAGTTCACACAATCAGTAACTTAAACACTTGTTATAACTGACTCAGGCATGTCGAAGTTCACAGAATCAGTGACTTAAACACTTGCTATAACTAACTCAAACGTATCGAAGTTCACACAATCAGTGACTTAAACACTTGCTATAACTAACTCAGGCATGTCGAAGTTCACACAATCAGTGACTTAAACACTTGCTATAACTAACTCAAACGTATCGAAGTTCACACAATCAGTGACTTAAACACTTGTTATAACTAACTCAAACATGTCGAAGTTCACACAATCGGTAACTTAAACACTTGTTATAACTGACTCAGGCATGTCGAAGTTCACACAATCGGTAACTTAAACACTTGTTATAATTAACACAAACATGTCAAAGTTCACACAATCGGTAACTTAAACACTTGTTATAATTAACTCAAACATGTCGAAGTTCACACAATTAGTGACTTAAACACTTGTTATAACTGACTCAGACATGTTGAAGTTCACACAATCAGTGACTTAAACACTTGTTATAACTAACTCAAACGTATCGAAGTTCACACAATCGGTAACTTAAATACTTGCTATAACTGACTCAGACATGTCGAAGTTCACACAATCAGTGACTTAAACACTTGCTATAACTAACTCAGGCATGTCGAAGTTCACACAATCGGTAACTTAAACACTTGTTATAACTAACTCAGGCATGTCGAAGTTCACACAATCGGTAACTTAAACACTTGTTATAACTAACTCAGGCATGTCGAAGTTCACACAATCAGTGACTTAAACACTTGTTATAACTAACTCAGGCATGTCGAAGTTCACACAATCGGTAACTTAAACACTTGTTATAACTAACTCAGGCATGTCGAAGTTCACACAATTGGTAACTTAAACACTTGTTATAACTGACTCAGACATGTCGAAGTTCACACAATTGGTAACTTAAACACTTGTTATAACTGACTCAGACATGTCGAAGTTCACACAATCGGTAACTTAAACACTTGTTATAACTAACTCAGACATGTCGAAGTTCACACAATTGGTAACTTAAACACTTGTTATAACTAACTCAGGCATGTCGAAGTTCACACAATTGGTAACTTAAACACTTGTTATAACTAACTCAGGCATGTCGAAGTTCACACAAACGGTAACTTAAACACTTGTTATAACTGACTCAGACATGTCGAAGTTCACACAATCAGTAACTTAAACACTTGTTATAACTAACTCAGGCATGTCGAAGTTCACACAATTGGTAACTTAAACACTTGTTATAACTGACTCAGACATGTCGAAGTTCACACAATTGGTAACTTAAACACTTGTTATAACTGACTCAGACATGTCGAAGTTCACACAATTGGTAACTTAAACACTTGCTATAACTAACTCAGGCATGTCGAAGTTCACACAATCAGTGACTTAAACACTTGTTATAACTAATTCCGGCATGTCGAAGTTCACACAATCGGTAACTTAAACACTTGTTATAACTGACTCAAACATGTCGAAGTTCACACAATCAGTGACGTAAGCACTTGTTATAATTAACTCAAACATGTCGAAGTTTACACAATCAGTGACTTAAACACTTGTTATAACTGATTCAAACATGTCGCAGTTCACACAATCAGTGACGTAAACACTTGTTATAACTAACTCAGGTATGTCGAAGTTCACACAATCAGTGACTTAAACACTTGTTATAACTAACTCAAACATGTCGAAGTTCACACAATCAGTGACTTAAATACTTGTTATAACTAACTCAAACATGTCGAAGTTTACACAATCAGTGACTTAAACACTTGCTATAACTGACTCAGACATGTCGAAGTTCACACAATCGGTAACTTAAACACTTGTTATAACTGACTCAAACATGTCGAAGTTCACACAATCAGTGACTTAAACACTTGTTATAACTGACTCAAACATGTCGAAGTTCACACAATCAGTGACTTAAACACTTGTTATAACTAACTCAAACATATCGAAGTTCACACAATCAGTGACTTAAATACTTGCTATAACTGACTCAGACATGTCGAAGTTCACACAATCGGTAACTTAAACACTTGTTATAACTGACTCAAACATGTCGAAGTTCACACAATCAGTGACTTAAACACTTGTTATAACTAACTCAAACATATCGAAGTTCACACAATCAGTGACTTAAACACTTGTTATAACTGACTCAGGCATGTCGAAGTTCACACAATCAGTGACTTAAACACTTGTTATAACTGACTCAGGCATGTCGAAGTTCACACAATCAGTGACTTAAACACTTGTTATAACTGACTCAGGCATGTCGAAGTTCACACAATCAGTGACTTAAACACTTGTTATAACTGACTCAGTCATGTCGAAGTTCACACAATCAGTGACTTAAACACTTGCTATAACTGATTCAGACATGTCGAAGTTCACACAATCGGTAACTTAAACACTTGTTATAACTGACTCAGGCATGTCGAAGTTCACAGAATCAGTGACTTAAACACTTGCTATAACTAACTCAAACGTATCGAAGTTCACACAATCAGTGACTTAAACACTTGCTATAACTAACTCAGGCATGTCGAAGTTCACACAATCAGTGACTTAAACACTTGCTATAACTAACTCAAACGTATCGAAGTTCACACAATCAGTGACTTAAACACTTGTTATAACTAACTCAAACATGTCGAAGTTCACACAATCGGTAACTTAAACACTTGTTATAACTGACTCAGGCATGTCGAAGTTCACACAATCGGTAACTTAAACACTTGTTATAATTAACACAAACATGTCGAAGTTCACACAATCGGTAACTTAAACACTTGTTATAATTAACTCAAACATGTCGAAGTTCACACAATTAGTGACTTAAACACTTGTTATAACTGACTCAGACATGTTGAAGTTCACACAATCAGTGACTTAAACACTTGTTATAACTAACTCAAACGTATCGAAGTTCACACAATCGGTAACTTAAATACTTGCTATAACTGACTCAGACATGTCGAAGTTCACACAATCAGTGACTTAAACACTTGCTATAACTAACTCAGGCATGTCGAAGTTCACACAATCGGTAACTTAAACACTTGTTATAACTAACTCAGGCATGTCGAAGTTCACACAATCGGTAACTTAAACACTTGTTATAACTAACTCAGGCATGTCGAAGTTCACACAATCAGTGACTTAAACACTTGTTATAACTAACTCAGGCATGTCGAAGTTCACACAATCGGTAACTTAAACACTTGTTATAACTAACTCAGGCATGTCGAAGTTCACACAATTGGTAACTTAAACACTTGTTATAACTGACTCAGACATGTCGAAGTTCACACAATTGGTAACTTAAACACTTGTTATAACTGACTCAGACATGTCGAAGTTCACACAATCGGTAACTTAAACACTTGTTATAACTAACTCAGACATGTCGAAGTTCACACAATTGGTAACTTAAACACTTGTTATAACTAACTCAGGCATGTCGAAGTTCACACAATTGGTAACTTAAACACTTGTTATAACTAACTCAGGCATGTCGAAGTTCACACAAACGGTAACTTAAACACTTGTTATAACTGACTCAGACATGTCGAAGTTCACACAATCAGTAACTTAAACACTTGTTATAACTAACTCAGGCATGTCGAAGTTCACACAATTGGTAACTTAAACACTTGTTATAACTGACTCAGACATGTCGAAGTTCACACAATTGGTAACTTAAACACTTGTTATAACTGACTCAGACATGTCGAAGTTCACACAATTGGTAACTTAAACACTTGCTATAACTAACTCAGGCATGTCGAAGTTCACACAATCAGTGACTTAAACACTTGTTATAACTAATTCCGGCATGTCGAAGTTCACACAATCGGTAACTTAAACACTTGTTATAACTGACTCAAACATGTCGAAGTTCACACAATCAGTGACGTAAGCACTTGTTATAATTAACTCAAACATGTCGAAGTTTACACAATCAGTGACTTAAACACTTGTTATAACTGATTCAAACATGTCGCAGTTCACACAATCAGTGACGTAAACACTTGTTATAACTAACTCAGGTATGTCGAAGTTCACACAATCAGTGACTTAAACACTTGTTATAACTAACTCAAACATGTCGAAGTTTACACAATCAGTGACTTAAATACTTGTTATAACTAACTCAAACATGTCGAAGTTTACACAATCAGTGACTTAAACACTTGCTATAACTGACTCAGACATGTCGAAGTTCACACAATCGGTAACTTAAACACTTGTTATAACTGACTCAAACATGTCGAAGTTCACACAATCAGTGACTTAAACACTTGTTATAACTGACTCAAACATGTCGAAGTTCACACAATCAGTGACTTAAACACTTGTTATAACTAACTCAAACATATCGAAGTTCACACAATCAGTGACTTAAATACTTGCTATAACTGACTCAGACATGTCGAAGTTCACACAATCGGTAACTTAAACACTTGTTATAACTGACTCAAACATGTCGAAGTTCACACAATCAGTGACTTAAACACTTGTTATAACTAACTCAAACATATCGAAGTTCACACAATCAGTGACTTAAATACTTGCTATAACTGACTCAGACATGTCGAAGTTCACACAATCAGTGACTTAAACACTTGTTATAACTGACTCAAACATGTCGAAGTTCACAGAATCAGTGACTTAAACACTTGCTATAACTGACTCAAACATATCGACGTCCACACAATCAGTGACTTAAATACTTGCTATAACTGACTCAGACATGTCGAAGTTCACACAATCAGTGACGTAAACATTTACTAAAATTAACTCAGACCTAGTTTGCTTGCATATGCTATGACAATCTCAAACATACAATTTCCTGTTGTGTCACAATCAATTTCAACATTGCATTTTCACATATGCTATAACTAGCTTACACATAGTATTTTTACCTATGGGATAACTCACTTAAATTTGTTTTTTACATTATAGTATGCTATAACAAACTCAAACGTACTGTTTTCGCCCGTACTACTACCGACTCAAAACGAATATTGTCGCAAATGATATAACTCACTTAAACACAGTATTTCCCTCACTTACTATGACTGAACTTATACAACGATTTTCAAAAATGTTTGAAATATTTTAAACTTTGTGTTTTCCAACATGGGATGATTAAGCGTCACACCTCTTTTATAGTCTTCACCCATAAAAATTACTTCATCGCTCTACATTTCATTTGACTCTAGTGCCGTAGTTATATCTTCCCACTTTGTTCTGGTTCTTTCTGGTTTAGGGAGAGGAATTAACATAAGCTCTAAGCTTGTTTTCCATTCCCTGTGTAAAATATGTTTATCAAATGTTATGCTTGAATTTTGAATAAATCATATTTAAACTAAATACAGCTTTAAGAAATACAATTCTGGGGAGATCGCAGGAGCTGCCTTATCAGGCGCTAACTACACGTACTCGTCCTATACAACTGGCCAATACATACGTCCATGTATGTTTGCGTGTGTGGTGGAGATGTATTGTGTTCTGTGTGTAGTGGGACCGTGTTTCCAACGGCATCTGTACTGTTACAGTGCCAACTTAATTGAATGATACAGTACAGATACTGAAACACCCATCACAGACCATTACACACTCCACCTGGGTTGCTGGAGGTGTAGGGGCAGAAGAACAACTCTTTCTTTGAGTATTCCATGTTAACTTCAGGAATCAAACCCCGGTCTTATGCGTGGTAGACTGGAGTGTTAACCACTCGACCAATCCGTCTGTATCGTACTGATTTTGATAGTATCTACGTTGCCACATAAAATTGTATAGTGGAAACTGTTAATAAACACTGCTGGACTTGCACAGTCCCATGTTGTCTGTCGCAGTGTTACATGTACAAACAAGAGTTCAACATTCACTGTGTCAGTCCTGATGTCAGTTCCAGATTAACAAGTCACCTTACCTGTTGGTATATGAATGGGACAATAAACTCTATAAACCTATCTACTATAGCATTATATAAGTACGCCTTACCTCCGTCGTGACGACCATTTAACAGTGTTCATAGCTTCATTAACGCACTGCATCACTTAGTGAGAAGATCTATGAACGTAACAATACATCACAGTCACAGCTGTTGGCCGATTCATTATTGACTTCTGAGGTCAAGGTGTGTTTATGCTACTTGTTTTCAGATCGATAGCTTTTCAAAATGTATAAAGTTTGTGTTTATTTTTATTAGGTGAAAAATAATGCGCCATTAAAATAGATTATATGATAAATCTGTGTCAGGGTTATCTCCCAAGAGAACTACGCATCAACAAAAATCTATTTTCTGTATATTTCCGGTATTTAATGGAAAACTTCAAATTAACGGCTATGACATCACATTGCAACTTCTCTTGGTGGAACTCTTCCGAGGTAAGGATGGATCTCATTAAGGTAGCATACACCCTTCAATCTCTATACGTCACAGTAAGGTAACTTACATCATTAAGTCCACATTTCACAGTAAGGTAGCATACACCCTTAAGTCTCCATGTCACAGTAAGGTAACATACACCCTTAAGTCTCCATGTCACAGTAAGGTAGCATACACCTTTAAGTCTCCATGTCCCAGCAAGGTAGCATACACCCTTAAGTCTCCAAGTCCTAGCAAGGTAGCATAAACTCTTAAGTCGCCATGTCACAGCAAGGTAGCAAACACCCTTAAGTCTCCATGTCACAGTATGGGGGCATACACCCTTAAGTCTCCATGTCAAGGTAAGGTAGCAGACACCCTAAAGTCTCCATGTCCCAACAAGGTAGCAAACACCCTTAAGTCTCCATGTCCCATCAAGGTAGCATACACCCTTAAATCTCCAAGTCACAGTATGGGGGCATACACCCTTAAGTCTCCATGTCACAGTATGGGGGCATACACCCTTAAGTCTCCATGTCAAGGTAAGGTAGCATACACCCTTAAGTCTCCATGTCCCATCAAGGTAGCATACACCCTTAAATCTCTATGTCCCATCAAGGTAGCAAACACCCTTAAGTCTCCATGTCACGGTAAGGTAGCATACACCCTTAAGTCTCCATGTCCCAACAAGGTAGCATACACCCTTAAGTCTCCATGTCCCATCAAGGTAGCATACACCCTTAAGTCTCCATATCACAGTAAGTTAGCATACACCCTTAAGTCTCCATGTCACAGTAAGGTAGCATACACCCTTAAGTCTCCATATCACATTAAGTTAGCATACACCCTTAAGTCTTCATGTCACAGCAATTTAGCATACACCCTTAAGTCCAAATGTCCCATCAAGGTAGCATACACCCTAAAGTCTCTATGTCCCATCAAGGTAGCATACACCCTTAAGTTTCTATGTCCCATCAAGGTAGCATACACCCTAAAGTCTCCATATCACAGTAAGGTAGCATACACCCTTAAGTCTCCATGTCACGGTAAGGTAGCATACACCCTTAAGTCTCCATAACACAGTAATGTAGCATACATCCTAAAGTCTCCATGTCACAGTAAGGTAGCATACACCCTTAAGTCTCCATGTCACAGTAAGGTAGCATACACCCTTAAGTCTCCATGTCACAGAAAGGTAGCATACACCCTTAAGTCTCCATGTCAAGGTAAGGTAGCATACACCCTTAAGTCTCCATGTCACAGCAAGGTAGCAAATACCCTTAAGTCTCCATAACACAGTAATGTAGCAAATATCCTTAAGTCTACATGTCACAGTAATGTAGCATTCACCCAAAAGTCTCCATGTCACAGTAAGGTAGCATACACCCTTAAGTCTCCATGTCACAGCAAGGTAGCATACACCCTTAAGACTTCATGTCCCAGCAAGGTAGCATACACCCTTAAGTCTCCATGTCACAGTAAGGTAGCATACACCCTTAAGTCTCCATGTCACATTAAGATAGCAAACACCCTTAAGTCTCCATGTCACAGTAAGGTAGCATACACCCTTAAGTCTCCATGTCACAGAAAGGTAGCATACACCCTTAAGTCTCCATGTTACAGTAAGGTAGCATACACCCTTAAGTATCCATGTCACAGTAAGGTAGCATACACCCTTAAGTCTCCATGTCCCAGCAAGGTAGCATACACCCTTAAGACTTCATGTCCCAGCAAGGTAGCATACACCCTTAAGTCTCCATGTCACAGAAAGGTAGCATACACCCTTAAGTCTCCATGTTACAGTAAGGTAGCATACACCCTTAAGTCTCCATGTCACAGTAAGGTAGCATACACCCTTAAGTCTCCATGTCACAGCAAGGTAGCATACACCCTTAAGTCTCCATGTCACAGCAAGGTAGCATACACCCTTAAGTCTCCATGCCACAGCAAGGTAGCATACACCTTTATTTTTTTCAGAATTCAAAGAGCATCGCCACCTACTTTACTTTTAACTATGATTTACTGCCATAGTTTATAACCTCATTTGACCTTGATTATTGACCTTGCCGTCTGACTTCCTTGTTCTGACGTATCAGGCCCTCGGGGCAATGTTTCAGTTCCATTTGTCATAGGAAAAGGCGGAGTAACTGCCCATATATGTGGAGGGCTGGTCGAGTTCACTGGAAACCAGTGTATCACACATCGGCGATCAGCAAAACAGATCTTATATGTACTGTACCTTGGTTTTCACTATATTATAAACAAAAATATCAATACGGACCATTTCGTTCCCTTATTGAAAGTTTTCTGTTTTTGTCAAGAATAGTAAAAATGAGAAAAGTCTGGTGTTTTAATGTTGAAATTCTACTGGGGAAAAACTCTTGATAATGAAATGTTGAACAATGTTAAGTGTTCGTCATTTCTTAAAATCATACCAATATATTTATACTTTAGTATTTTTACAAAAACTATAAGGAAAATTATTTAAATATTTAAATTCGTTTGAGATAGCTATAATTATTTTTATCACATAACTGACCATTCAATCACATCAGATCTAAACGGCCATGTCATAATTATTATTATAAATTGATATTTTTCACACTCTCTGATTGGCTAAGATAGTGCCACGTGATTCCTGATAAAAAGTCATATTGACCAGTCGTGCAAAAAAACTGGTAAAAAAGGTGGTTGATTATAGCCTTTTGATGAGGTTGATACATGGTTTAATCAGCCTTGTAAAAAATACCAACCTCGGACTTCGTCCTCGGTCGATATTTTTTCTCTGGTTGATAAAACAATGTATCGACCTCATCAAAAGGCTATAATTGTTTATTATTACACGTGTAATAATAATATTGTGACGTTATAAAAATTATGTCTTAATGACGTCATATGATTATCTCGGGAGTGAAAATTGTACTTTCAAAGTAAAGTTTTGCCTAAAAAATAAACTTCAGTTTACAACAACTTTAATTCAAACTTATATTAATCTCTCTCATTTGCCTTTCTTATAGAGAAATAAATTTGCAGATTTTGTGTCTTTTCTCATGAATATAGATTATGTGATCAATAGAATCTTACACTTGTGTCGATGTTATATGGAGTTCATTAACTCGTTAAATAATTAAATATGTCACTCGCCTGCAAAGGTTCGTGACATATCAAATTATTGATATCGTTTAATAAATTCTATATTACATTGACCCTCGCGTAATATCCTCTAAATCAGCAATGGGTGACAAATTTCAATTTGTTAAAGTCATGTAAAATGTATGTAAAATATACAAAAGTCTGAAACACGGATAAATGGAATAAGATGTGCATATTTAAACTTGTATAAACTCTAGGTGTGATACACAACAAAACATGGTAATTGATAATCCACTCTGTCAAGATAAAATCTAATTACAGGTGGGGAAACACCTGGACAATATACAATGTATACCTATTACCTATGCATAGACCTACCTACAATATACCTACACATAATAATACCTACTGTACCTACTGTACATACCATATATACATTGTATACCAACATACAATATATACCTATTATATAATATACCTACTGTACATACCATATATACACTGTATATCAACATACAATATATACCTTTTATATAATATACCTACTGTACATACCATATATACATTGTATACCAACATACAATATATACCTATTATATAATATACCTACTGTACATACCATAGATACATTGTATACCTACATACAATATATACCTATTATATAATATACCTACTGTACATACCATATATACATTGTATACCAACATACAATATATAACTATTATATAATATACCTACTGTACATACCATATATGCATTGTATACCTACATACAATATATACCTATTATATAATATACCTACTGTACATACCATATATACATTGTATACCTACATACAATATATACCTACACATATACCTACTGTACATACCATATATACATTGTATACCAACATACCATATATACATTGTATATACCTACACAATCATAATATACCTACCGTATATACCATATATATCTACTGTATATACAACATAGAAAATGCATATATATGTGTACAATTCAGCTATATACAATATGCCTACATATCATTATTACTATCATTATTATTATTTCATCAATGGAGGTGACTTTGAGGCTACTATTTGTTTTTTATAACCAAAGGCCTTCATGTAACGACATTTTAACCATAGGCCTACATGTAACGACATTTTAACCATAGGCCTACATGAAACGACATTTTAACTATATACAGCTGTACCTACATGTAACGACATTTTAACCATAGGCCTACATGTAACGACATTTTAACTATAAACAGCTGTACCTACATGTAACGACATTTCAACCATAGGCCTACATGAAACGACATTTTAACTATATACAGCTGTACCTACATGTAACGACATTTTAACCATAGGCCTACATGTAACGACATTTTAACTATATACAGCTGTACCTACATGTAACGACATTTTAACCATAGGCCTACATGTAACGACATTTTAACTATATACAGCTGTACCTACATGTAACGACATTTGAACCATAGGCCTACATGTAACGACATTTTAACCAAATGCCTTCGTGTAACGACATTTAAACCATCGGCCTACATGTAACGACATTTGAACCATATACTTACATGTTACGACATTTGAACCATAGGCCTTCGTGTAACGACATTTGAACCATAGGCCTACGTGTAACGACATTTGAACCACAGGCCTACGTGTAACGACATTTTCACCATAGGCCTATATGTAACGACATTTTAACTATAGTTCTACATGAAACGACATTTTAAATATTAGCCTAGATGTAACGACATTTTAACTATGTATCTACATGTAACGACATTTTTACCATAGGCCTACAAAAATGTACGTGTAACGACATTTTAACCATAGGCCTACGTGTAACGACATTTTAACCATAGGCCTACGTGTAACGACATTTTAACCATAGGCCTACATGTAATGACATTTTAACCATAGGCCTACGTGTAACGACATTTTAACCATAGGCCTACATGTAATGACATTTTAACCATAGGCCTACAAAAATTTACGTGTAACGACATTTTAACCATAGGCCTACATGTAACGACATTTTAACCATAGGCCTACATGTAACGACATTTTAACCATAGGCCTACGTGTAACGACATTTTAACCATAGGCCTACAAAAATGTACGTGTAACGACATTTTAACCATAGGCCTACGTGTAACGACATTTTAACCATAGGCCTGCATGTAACGACATTTTAACCATAGGCCTACGTGTAACGACATTTTAACCATAGGCCTACGTGTAACGACATTTTAACCATAGGCCTGCATGTAACGACATTATAACCATAGGCCTACGTGTAACGACATTTTAACCATAGGCCTACGTGTAACGGCATTTTAACCATAGGCCTACATGAACAAGATTTTTTTTTCATTTTCAAAGTACCTGTATATACGTCAATTATCATAAATGAGCATTTGGGTTCAGCAGGGGACGGTGTATAAAATTAATGTTTGAATATTTGATATTGTGAACATCATTACGTATATATTGCTACGTGCAAGAGGTAACCCATATATACACACATCCTGTCGCTTAAAACGCACGTGCACTTGAAGATACTGCGCTTTTGGCTGTTTTACCCCCTCCCCCATACACACCTCCACTCCGACTTGGTCCGGGAGATTACGTAAGTCCTCTTTGTATCATTCTATCTCATGTCTTTCCGGGAACAGGGACTTGAGCATGTGTTACAGCTAGATTTGAACCTTAACTGAGGTGTTCTGTTGGGGGGGGGGGGTATCAATTTTCGATGGAAATGCACCCCACCCATTATCATACGTACTGAGTACAGTGTAAATATATTACTATTGTGGTACCGACACTTTGATTCTCAGGCACCCGTGTTTCCGGATCCCTCCGCCCCTAGCAGCGAAGACGAAACCCATCCTGCCCCCGAATACACTAAAATTAAAGTTTACGGTGGCTGCAAGTATATTTTTATAATAGATTTTAGTGTGCAGCTCTCTGTTTGTATCAGTCATCTCGTGACAATGTCGGCTGGGGACAAACTCAGCAATTTATCAAACAAAACATGAACGGAAACAAAGGAATATACCACAAACAACTTTTGTTATCAATTACCGACGTCGCTCCCGGCCAAATGTCAAAAATTTCACGCTTTCGGTAAACATACACATAAATTACATGATCCAATTTTCTTACTTCAAATATCTCACTAGGCGAGCGTTTACTGTGGGTTGAATAATAAGTGTGGCTGGTTGAATACTTTCTTTGTAGTTAAACTTTTTTACTTGGTTGAATTGCGTTGATGTAAAATCTAAGGCTCAGAGTCGTTACAATGTGATATTTCCACAGCATGTCCTACAGATATGTATTTGGCTGTCACAGCATGTCCTACAGATATGTATTTGGCCGCCACAGCATGTCCTACAGATATGTATTTGGCTGTCACAGCATGTCCTACAGATACGTATTTGGCCGCCACAACATGTCCTATAGATATGTATTTGGCCGCCACAGCATGTCCTACAGATATGTATTTGGCTGCCACAGCATGTCCTACAGATATGTATTTGGCTGTCACAGCATGTCCTACAGATATGTATTTGGCTGTCACAGCATGTCCTACAGATATGTATTTGGCTGCCATAGCATGTCCTACAGATATGTATTTGGCCGCCACAGCATGTCCTACAGATATGTATTTGGCTGCCACAGCATGTCCTACAGATATGTATCTGGCCGCCACAGCATGTCCTACAGATATGTATTTGGCCGCCACAGCATGTCCTACAGATATGTATTTGGCCGCCACAGCATGTCCTACAGATATGTATTTGGCTGTCACAGCATGTCCTACAGATATGTATTTGGCCGCCACAGCATGTCCTACAGATATGTATTTGGCCGCCACAGCATGTCCTACAGATATGTATTTGGCCGCCACAGCATGTCCTACAGATATGTATCTGGCCGCCACAGCATGTCCTACAGATATGTATTTGGCTGTCACAGCATGTCCTACAGATATGTATTTGGCCGCCACAGCATGTCCTACAGATATGTATTTGGCCGCCACAGCATGTCCTACAGATATGTATTTGGCTGTCACAGCATGTCCTACAGATATGTATCTGGCCGCCACAGCATGTCCTACAGATATGTATCTGGCCGCCACAGCATGTCCTACAGATATGTTTTTGGCTGTCACAGCATGTCCTACAGATATGTATTTGGCTGTCACAGCATGTCCTACAGATATGTATTTGGCCGCAACAGCATGTCCTACAGATATGTATTTGGCCGCCACAGCATGTCCTACAGATATGTATTTGGCTGTCACAGCATGTCCTACAGATATGTATTTGGCTGTCACAGCATGTCCTACAGATATGTATTTGGCTGCCACAGCATGTCCTACAGATATGTATTTGGCTGCCACAGCATGTCCTACAGATATGTATTTGGCCGCCACAGCATGTCCTACAGATATGTATCTGGCTGCCACAGCATGTCCTACAGATATGTATCTGGCTGCCACAGCATGTCCTACAGATATGTATCTGGCTGTCACACCATGTCCTACAGATATGTATTTGGCCGCCACAGCCTGTCCTACAGATATGTATTTGGCCGCCACAGCATGTCCTACAGATATGTATTTGGCCGCCACAACATGTCCTACAGATATGTATTTGGCCGCCACAGCATGTCCTACAGATATGTATTTGGCCGCCACAGCATGTCCTACAGATATGTATTTGGCCGCCACAGCATGTCCTGCAGATATGTATTTGGCCGCCACAGCATGTCCTACAGATATGTATCAGGCCGCCACAGCATGTCCTACAGATATGTATTTGGCCGCCACAGCATGTCCTACAGATATGTATTTGGCCGCCACAGCATGTCCTACAGATATGTATTTGGCCGCCACAGCATGTCCTACAGATATGTATTTGGCCGCCACAGCATGTCCTACAGATATGTATTTGGCCGCCACAGCATGTCCTACAGATATGTATTTGGCCGCCACAGCATGTCCTACAGATATGTATTTGGCCGCCACAGCATGTCCTACAGATATGTATTTGGCCGCCACAGCATGTCCTACAGATATGTATTTGGCCGCCACAGCATGTCCTACAGATATGTATCTGGCCGCCACAGCCTGTCCTACAGATATGTATCTGGCTGCCACAGCATGTCCTACAGATATGTATCTGGCCGCCACAGCATGTCCTACAGATATGTATTTGGCCGCCACAGCATGTCCTACAGATATGTATTTGGCCGCCACAGCCTGTCCTACAGATATGTATCTGGCTGCCACAGCATGTCCTGCAGATATGTATTTGGCTGCCACAGCATGTCCTACAGATATGTATTTGGCTGCCACAGCATGTCATACACAACATGTCCTACATATATGTATTTGGGTGCCAAAGCATGTCCTACATAAATGTATCAGGCTGCCACAGCTGTCCTACAGATATGTATTTGGCCGCCACAGCATGTCATACACAACATGTCCTACAGATATGTATTTGGCTGTCCCGGCCTGTCCTACAGATATGTATTTGGCTGCCACAGCATGTCCTACAGATACGTATTTGGCTGCCACAGCCTGTCCTACAGATATGTATTTGGCTGCCAAATAATGTTAAGTGCTTCATGGCGTTTTTAAATATAAACAAGAAGAGAGCCATTCGGCGGAACAATGTACACCCTTCCCATACCGAACTGAAAAACGTCACTCATGTTTATGCTAAAATAACAGAAATACGAGGTGAACAGTTCATTTGCAATGTCACTTAGAACAAGAGGCCCATGTGGCCTATATCGCTCACCTGGATATTGTGGACATTGTTTAAAATATGACACAGTTTACCATTTATACACAATCTCCCCCTGGAGATATAAAAAGAGATTCCATCTGTTCCCCTTTTTGCACCCCACCCCCTCCCTTTTCTCTATAGATGGGTTGGAGAGAGGGGCAAGTCACAATTCTTCCCCCAAACACGTGTTTAATGAATATTTGGTTAAAATCCATTCAGTACCTTTTGACTAGAAGCTATTCAAATTCCTAACCTCTTTTCCCCAAATTTGAGGCCTATCCCTCCAGCCCCAGGGGGGCAGATTAACCAACTATGCAAAATCGGCTTCCCTTCTCCCAAGAATGTTTCTGACCAAATGTTGGTTAAAATCCATTCAGTTCTTTGTGACAGGTAGCAATATAAAATGCTTACCTCTACTGCCCCTATTGGTTCCCGTCACTCTGGCCACAGGAGCCATATGGGGGTCAGAGTCACCATTTATACAAAATCTGTTCCCCTTTACCAAAAGATACGTCTGACCAATTTTGGTTAAAACAATGCAATACATTAATGACTACTTGCAATTTAAAGGAAAAGATGACGGACAACGGACAACGGACGACGGACGACGGACGACGGACGACGGACAACGGACAACGGACAACGGACGACGGACGACGGACGACGGACAACGGACAACGGACAACGGACAACGGACGACGGACGACGGACGACGGACAACGGACAACGGACGACGGACAACGGACAACGGACAACGGACGACGGACGACGGACGACGGACGACGCGCCATGGCATATGCTCACCGGCCCTTCGGGCCAGATGAGCTAAATACATACAAAGTTTAAAGAAATTGGTTGAAAATTGTGGGAACACATCACTCTTGACTATGTTTAGATTAAAGTTTAAGGGGCAGTAACTCTTCATAATACAGATAAGTGAGGAAAACACAACTTTATATCGTGGTGAATACATATACAAAGTTTGAAAAAATTGGGTGAAAACTATGGGAGATCTCCGGACAAGGTTCTTCATGTGGAATATGTACTGGCAATTAGTCAAATGTAACCGATTTTTAGGAAAATAATGTTTTAATGCACGTTTACATCGAACGGAAAAAGAGCCTGTTTTAAGTACTAAAACTTTAGTACAACCGTAAGCGGCAATTTATCTACAAGTAGATAAACATGTATTAATTTTACAGGTAGACAGATATGTACTTCACAGACAGATATGTTCTTGGTAGACAGATATGTATTTCACAGATATACATGTATTTCATAGGTAGATAGATATGTACTTCACAGGTAGACAGATATGTACTTCATAGACAGATATGTACTTCACAGACAGATATGTACTTCACAGACAGATATGTAATTCACAGACAGATATGTACTTCACAGACAGGTATGTACTTCACAGGTAGACAGATATGAATTTCACAGATATATATGTACTTCACAGACAGATATGTACTTCACAGGTAGACAGATATGTCTTTCACAGATATATATGTATTACACAGGTAGACAGATATGTATTTCACAGATAGATATGTATTTTACAGGTAGACAGATATGTATTTCACAGATAGATATGTATTTTACAGGTAGACAGATATGTATTTCACAGATAGATATGTATTTTACAGGTAGACAGATATGTATTTCACAGATAGATATGTATTTAACAGGTAGACAGATATGTATTTCACAGATAGATATGTATTTCACAGGTAGACAGATATGTATTTCACAGATAGATATGTATTACACAGGTAGACAGGAATGTATTCAACAGATAGATACAGATGTATGTATTTTACAGATAGATATGTATTTCATAGATAGATATGTAATTCATAGGTAGACGGATATGTATTTCACAGATAGATATGTATTTCATAAGTAGACGGATATGTATTTCACAGATAAATATGTATTTTACAGGTAGACAGATATGTATTTTACAGATAGATACATATGTATGTATTTTACAAATAGATATGTATTTTACAGATAGATATGTATTTTGCAGATAGATATGTATTTTACAGATAGATATGTATTTTACAGGTAGACAGATATGTATTTCACAGATAGATATGTATTTCACAGGTAAACAGATATGTTATTCACAGATAGATATGTATTTTATAGGTAGACAGATATGTTATTCACAGATAGATATGTATTTTACAGGTAGACAGATATGTATTTAACAGAAAGATATGTATTTGACAGGTAGACAGATATGTATTTCACATATAGATATGTATTTCATAGATAGATATGTATTTCATAGGTAGACGGATATGTATTTCACAGATAGATATGTATTTGACAGGTAGACAGATATGTATTTCACATATAGATATGTATTTCATAGATAGATATGTATTTCATAGGTAGACGGATATGTATTTCACAGATAGATATGTATTTCATAAGTAGACGGATATGTATTTCACAGATAAATATGTATTTCATAGGTTGACGGATATGTATTTTACAGATAGATATGTATTTGACAGGTAGACAGATATGTTATTCACAGATAGATATGTATTTTACAGGTAGACAGATATGTTATTCACAGATAGACATGTATTTGACAGGTAGACAGATATGTATTTCACAGATAGATATGTATTTCATAGGTAGACGGATATGTATTTCACAGATAGATATGTATTTCATAGGTAGACGGATATCGATATGTATTTTACAGATAGATATGTATTTTACAGGTAGAGAGATATGTATTTCACAGATAAATATGTGTTTTACAGGTAGACGGATATGTATTTCACAGGTAGATATGTATTTCACAGATAGACGGATAAGTGTTTTACAGATAGATATGTGTTTTTACAGGTAGACGTGTGTTTTTACAGGTAGATATGTGTTTTACAGGTAGATATTTGTTTTACAGGTAGATATGTGTTTTTACAGGTAGATATGTGTTTTACAGATATTTATGTGTTTTACAGGTAGATATGTGTTTTTACAGGTAGATATGTGTTTTACGGGTAGATATGTGTTTTACAGGTAGATATTTGTTTTACAGGTAGATATGTGTTTTTACAGGTAGATATGTGTTTTACAGATATTTATGTGTTTTACAGGTAGATATGTGTTTTTACAGGTAGATATGTGTTTTACGGGTAGATATGTGTTTTACAGATAGATATGTGTTTTTACAGGTAGATATGTGTTTTACGGGTAGATATGTGTTTTACAGATAGATATGTGTTTTTACAGGTAGATATGTGTTTTACGGGTAGATATGTGTTTTACAGGTAGATATGTGTTTTTATAGGTAGATATGTGTTTTTACAGGTAGATATGTGTTTTTACAGGTAGATATTTGTTTTACAGGTAGATATTTGTTTTCACAGGTAGATATGTGTTTTTACAGGTAGATATGTGTTTTTTACAGGTAGATATGTGTTTTTACAGATAGATATGTGTTTTTACAGGTAGATATGTGTTTTTACAGACAGATATGTGTTTTTACAGGTAGATATGTGTTTTTACAGATAGATATGTGTTTTACAGTTAGATATGTGTTTTTACAGGTAGATATGTGTTTTTACAGGTAGATATGTGTTTTACAGGTAGATATGTGTTTTTACAGGTAGATATGTGTTTTACAGGTAGATATGTGTTTTTACAGATAGATATGTGTTTTTACAGGTAGATATGTGTTTTTACAGATAGATATGTGTTTTTACAGATAGATATGTGTTTTTACAGGTAGTTATGTGTTTTTACAGGTAGATATGTGTTTTTACAGGTAGATATGTGTTTTTGCAGATATATATGTGTTTTACAGGTAGATATGTGTTTTTCAGGTAGATATGTGTTTTTACAGGTAGATATGTGTTTTTACAGGTAGATATGTGTTTTTACATGTAAATGTTGTAAGTTGACATATTTGGCATGAAGACAAACACGATGTCACACTGAAGTAAACAGAAATTATTTTTTTAAATGTTTGATGAAATTAACAACATTTTTATCAACAATCCATCAAATGAAGTCTGTGATCAGCGGTCTGTGGGACAGGTACAGATGGTTATACAGCTTTACGGTATTATGGGTCAGGTACAAATGGTAATAACAGCTCTACGGAACTTCACACACCTTATCTAGACTGACTGATCAGAACTTCACACACATTATCTAGACTGACTGGTCAGAACTTCACACATTATCTAGACTGACTGATCAGAACTTCATACACATTTTCTAGACTGACTGATCAGAACTTCACACACATTATCTAGACTGACTGATCAGAACTTCACACACATTATCTAGACTGACTGGTCAGAACTTCACACACATTATCTAGACTGACTGGTCAGAACTTCACACACATTATCTAGACTGACTGGTCAGAACTTCACACACATTATCTACACTGACTGATCAGAACTTCACACACATTATCTACACTGACTGATCAGAACTTCACACATATTATCTAGACTGACTGATCAGAACTTCACACACATTATCTACACTGACTGATCAGAACTTCACACATATTATCTAGACTGACTGATCAGAACTTCACACACATTATCTACACTGACTGATCAGAACTTCACACATATTATCTAGACTGACTGATCAGAACTTCACACACACTATCTAGACCGACTGATCAGAACTTCACACACATTATCTAGACTGACTGATCAGAACTTCACACACATTATCTAGACCGACTGGTCAGAACTTCACACACATTATCTAGACTGACTGATCAGAACTTCATACACATTATCTAGACCGACTGATCAGAACTTCACACACATTATCTAGACCGACTGATCAGAACTTCACACATATTATCTAGACCGACTGATCAGAACTTCACACACATTATCTAGACCGACTGGTCAGAACTTCACACACATTATCTAGACCGACTGATCAGAACTTCACACACATTATCTAGACTGACTGATCAGAACTTCATACACATTATCTAGACCGACTGATCAGAACTTCATACACATTATCTAGACTGACTGATCAGAACTTCACACACATTATCTAGACCGACTGATCAGAACTTCACACACATTATCTAGACTGACTGATCAGAACTTCACACACATTATCTAGACCGAATGATCAGAACTTCACACTTCACGACAATGGGGAATATGACATTTAGCAGGTCAGTTATGATTTGCTGTAAAAATGTGGTGATAAGAATATGAAAGGGACATCTTCATTAAAATCTGAAATATTTTACTGGTGTGGCTAATGTTTTGATATCTATGGCTTGTGCAATAAATTTTGTATTACTGAAGACCAGTATGAATGTATTTTCATTGAAAAAACCAAATCTCCAAAAGTTCTAAAATTACTCTAAAACAACTTAGTTTAGATCCAAAACTAATTATACCAAATTCTCAGGCCCCTGTGGTAGAGCAAATTACCCCTGTTAAGG
Organism: Mimachlamys varia; assembly: GCA_947623455.1. Classification (NCBI taxonomy): domain Eukaryota; kingdom Metazoa; phylum Mollusca; class Bivalvia; order Pectinida; family Pectinidae; genus Mimachlamys; species Mimachlamys varia. The sequence goes on from OX392543.1 coordinate 33,280,802, forward strand.
TCTAAAACTAGCTTTAAAAAATTCTCAGGCCCCTGTGGTAGAACAAATTACCCTTGTTTAGGTCTAAAACTAGCTTTAAAAAATTCTCAGGCCCCTGTGGTAGAACAAATTACCCTTGTTTAGGTTCCTCTGATACTAACCTGTATGATATCTACAGTACTTGTAAAGTTTAACTGGATGACGAGAACAGGGAAAGTTTGATTGTGATAAATCAGATTTGACAAGACCATCTGGTTTAAACAAAACCACAGACTGATACATCCGAGGCTTTCTCACACTTAAAACAGAAATGTCATACAAAAAAATCCCGATTTCTTTAAAGCTTTGACAACCGACATGTACGACAAGAAAAATGGACTAAAATCAACTACAAAAAACAGTGCCGGGCTGATATCATAGTTACAAGCTTCCTTCGGACTGGTGTCTAAAGACGAGCGTAATTAATCATACTCGGCTAGTTAGGCCTGTGACGTCAGCAGTCCTGTCGCACGCTGGGCATGTCTGCACACTACAGTAGCCTGATGATTTAATAGCCATTTTGTTTTTATTGTCTTTATGTGACCATTTCAGTCCTTGCGCTACAATATACGATGGCCGAAGGCGACCAGACACGTTTAGATAATTTATACCCCATTTCTGTACCACTGTGCACTTTTATGTGGTACACAAATGAAATATTATCACATTGTTTCTGTACCACGATGCATGTTTGTGTGGTATACAAAAACGAAATATCTGTACCTGGGATGGAGTAGTATACAACACAGATTTAGCGGTTCAGGGAATAAAGATTGTTTTCCTCACCAAACTTAATGTGGAAAGGACTATAGATTGTTAGCCTAACCAAACTTAATGTGAAAAGACTATAGATTGTTAGCCTCACGAAACTTAATGTGGAAAGGACTATAGATTGTTAGCCTAACCAAACTTAATGTGGAAAGGACTATAGATTGTTAGCCTCACCAAACTTAATGTGGAAAGGACTATAGATTGTTAGGCTCACGAAACTTAATTTGGAAAGGACTATAGATTGTTAGCCTCACGAAACTTAATGTGGAAAGGACTATAGATTGTTAGCCTCACGAAACTTAATGTGGAAAGGACTATAGATTGTTAGCCTAACCCAACACCTACATAATTGGCACCGCTTCACCTTTGACCTAAAGTTTAGCGTTCGCCCCTGTTGGGAGGCTTTAGCTCCGTGTCCTGACCGAGACATACTATGGATCGAGGAAGAGGTGGCTACACCCGTTATCACCAAGTGACCGAAAGTGGTGCTCTCCATGGGGCCTTCGGCAGTATACTTCAATGTGGTAGCACATTAAATCGGCAAAAGATCCGGACTATCGCAAGGTAGCTTACAAGAACATATCACCGCCTCCCAAAATACAAGAGCACTCAACACCTTCACTTAATCGCATACACCAGGCGGTCGTCATTAAATGGCACTGGCTGTTGGTTGGGCGTAAAACTAAATAAAACCAAACAGCTGATGTAATAGCTAATGGCTACCTTATTGTTACAATCCAGTGACAGTCAAAAGTAGATATCGACATTTCGAGGTTTGTTATAGGTCTAAGTACGATGAATATTGACTTAAGTTGGCCTGACTGGTTTCCATACTCCTTTCAAAATAAAACCCATGCCTGGCGTTGACATTATGTATTATTTGCATTTTAGGTAACTACAGTTGTATAAATGACGATAAAACAAAACGGCGCGTACCAGCACACGTCAAAAACTTAAACGACAAACAAATTAACACTTATTTTTAATCGTAACAAGCATTCTATTTGTAATTCCGAGACGTACATGATTCATGAAGAGCTAAAATAATCACAACATTCCACGGCGTCAATCCTAAATACCATCGGAAATCCTCGGAAATTACAGAATTAATCCGAGCTCGCAGGAAAGGCCCGAAGATGTCCGATTGCCCCAAAAAACTCAACACACTTAGTTGCATCGTGGTCTGCTCAATTTAATTTCAGAAGCTGTCAAGTGCATTTAAATCACCATTTAGTTTTTGAAAATATCATTTGAAAGATAAATTTATGAATTTACACCAGCGTATAGTATTATGACTGAAAATATGTTCTCATGGCCTGGGTGTATTCATGAATACGTTCTCATGCTCAGGAATGGATTTTGATTTCAGGCATAAAATTTCTTGTTTCAGTTAGAACTTAATAACAAAGATCTTATCTTTTAGATAATGCTGGGGAAATTAGCGTCGAAAAGTTTTGTTTGTTTGTTTGTTTTTTTGTTTTTGTTTTGTTTTTGTATTGCAATGCTTACATTTTATTTATTCAATGTTTTGCTTGGTTTAAGAAAGTTACATGACCGAACACAGATTCCAAGCTGGGTTACCAGTACGGTTTCATGAATACGGACCTGATGACTGTTAACCAACTGTAAATTTTATACTATGATTTAAGTGCCGACGTCATCATTATTATGACGTCATCATTGTAACGTAAGAAAATATTGACACTATCTTTCAGATGATCATTCTTTTCTACAGAAAAGTATATGCTGACTTTTATAATAGAATTCAATTATTTGTTATAACACATTTTAAAAATCAAAATGTTATTTTATAGCATAAAATAGTTTTCTGCAGCTGTAGTTCATGGCGAATTTATTGCGCATTAAACGTGACGAATTAAACTTCCATGGTGGATGTTTGGACTTGTCCCAGCTGTTACCGACTGTCATCCCATGTCTAATAGTTTATCATGTAAATGTTCACCAAGTGGCATTCATATACGTCGTAAATGAGGTAGATAAGAAGTTAAGAAAGACGGGATCACTGGATGTAGAAATATCGTACAGATGATGTACAACTCAAGACGCGGTGATGTAATCTATTAACCATGAAATCTTGACGTCATACTGATTATTGATTGATAACATCAGTTAAGTGTAACATACAAATATTAGAGACAGATTTCAGTTTCTTCGATACAAGATATCAGTGACCTGTATACTCTAGAGTATCCACTCTGTAACACGCTCGTGTGACATTGAATACTTTAATTTAGGAAATAGACATCTACAACGTCTATTATTGTCACTTGGTAAATAAAAGATTTTGAAAGTTTACTGTTGTACGAAGCAATATGTGTCACACATGTATGTAATTATTAGAATTATCATCACATTCATTGTGACGTCAAAACTTAAATATTGACATTTATAGAGTCATTTTGGTTTTCCTGTTTGAAGACGCAAAGCCATTATATGCGACAATATGGAAAGAAACTTTATAAAATAGATCGGCTACTCGTAATACTGAGGCAGTGGCTACACGCCAGTCGGGAATCGTCGGCACTTTCCGTAAACGGGAAATAAAGAGGCTTATCACCTTATGTTGGTCCCGTCTGTTGATTTGACACCTTCAAACTCATCAAAAATTCAAGAACTCGCCTCTGCCAACAAAATATAGCAAATGCATTGTTTTAGAAATTGTATACCCTCCTCGTAAAATTGCACGTCCGTTTCGCCCCTGAAACTGTAAATCGAGTCACCAAATGAAACTGCTTTCGGTAATGCTAAACTTTTACGTTAATGTTAATCTTTAACGGTAATGCTAATTTAAAACTTTTACGTCAATGCTAATCTTGTAGTAAAAGCTTAACTTCAACGATAATGCTAAACTTTAACGTAAATACTAAACTTTTACGGTAATGCTAACCTTTTACGGTAATGCTAACCTTTTACCGTTATGATATTTTTTTACGGTAATGCTTAACTTTAACGATAATGCTAAACTTTTACGGTAATGCTAACCTTTTACCGTTATGATATTTTTTTACGGTAATGCTTAACTTTAACGATAATGCTAAACTTTTTCGGTAATGCTAAACTTTTACCGTTATGATAATTTTTTACGGTAATGCTTAACTTTAACGATAATGCTAAACTTTTCAACGCTTGTACAAACCAACTTAATGTCGTTGTTAGGAAGGATTTTAAGTCAACTCGTAAATCTTCCTTTTATTTTCTTTATCTTATTTTACACTTACGACTGACTGCGTGTTACTAACTTCAGATTTTTATGATAATCGTATCTCAAAACCTTACGATTATCGTAACTCAAAACCTTATGATAATCGTGGAATAAAACCTTAAGGTATTCGTATTTCAAAATCTTATTGTAATCGTAACTCAACACCTTACGATAATTCTAACATAAAATCTTAAAATAATCGTAACTCAAAACCTAATTGTAATCGTACCTCAAAATCTTACGGTATATCGTAACTCAAAACCTTACGATAATCGTTACTCAAAGCCTTACGATAATCGTAACTCAAAACCTTATTGTAATCGTACCTCAAAACCTAACGATAATCGCTACTCAAAGCCTTACGATAATCGTAACTCAAAACCTTATTGTAATCGTACCTCAAAACCTAACGGTAATCGTAAATCAAAACCTTACAGTAATAGTAACTCAAAAACTAACGATAATCGTAACTCAAAACCTTACAGTAATCGTAACTCAACACCTTATGGTAATTGTAACTCAAAAACTAACAGTAATCGTAACTCAAAATCTTATTGTAATCGTACCTCAAAACCTTATTGTAATCGTAACTCAACACCTTATGGTAATTGTAACTCAAAGCCTTACGATAATCGTAACTCAACACCTTACGATAATTCTAACTCAAAATCTTACGATAATCGTAACTCAAAACCTAATTGTAATCGTACCTCAAAACCTAACGATAATCGTTACTCAAAGCCTTACGATAATCGTAACTCAAAACCTTTTTGTAATCGTACCTCAAAACCCTACGGTTATCGTAACTCAAAAGCTTATGATAATCGTAACTCAAAATCTTACAGTAATCGTAACTCAAAATCTTACGGTAATCGTAACTCAAAACCTTATTGTAATCGTAACTCAACACCTTATGGTAATTGTAACTCAAAACCTTACGATAATCGTAACTCAACACCTTACGATAATCGTAACTCAAAACCTTATTGTAATCGTACCTCAAAACCTAACGATAATCGTTACTCAAAGCCTTACGATAATCGTAGCTCAAAACCTTTTTGTAATCGTACCTCAAAACCTAACGATAATCGTTACTCAAAGCCTTACGATAATCGTAACTCAAAACCTTACAGTAATAGTAACTCAAAAACTAACGATAATCGTAACTCAAAACCTTACGATAATCGTAACTCAAAATCTTACGGTAATCGTAACTCAAAACCTTATTGTAATCGTAACTCAACACCTTACGGTAATCGTAACCCAAAGCCTTACGATAATCTTAACTCAACACCTTACGATAATTCTAACTCAAAATCTTATTGTAATCGTAACTGAAAACCTTACGATAATCGTAACTCAAAACCTTACGATAATCGTACCTCAAAACCTTACGATCATCTTACTTCAAAACCTTACGATAATCGTAACTCAAAACCTTATCGTAATCGTAACTCAAAACCCTACGGTTATCGTAACTCAAAAGCTTATGATAATCGTAACTAAAAACCTTACGGTAATCGTAACTCAAAACATTACGGTAATCGTAACTCAAAACTTTATTATAATCGTAACTCAAAACCTTGCGATAATCATAACTCAAAACCTTATTATAATCGTAACTCAAAACCTTACGATAATCATAACTCAAAACCTTTTTATAATCGTAACTCAAAATCTTACGACAATCGTAACTCAAAACCTTATTGTAATCGTACCTCAAAACCTAACGATAATTGTTACTCAAAGCCTTACGATAATCGTAACTCAAAACCTTTTTGTAATCGTACCTCATAACCTAACGATAATCGTTACTCAAAGCCTTACGATAATTCTAACTCAAAATCTTATTGTAATCGTAACTGAAAACCTTACGATAATCGTAACTCAAAACCTTACGATAATCGTACCTCAAAACCTTACGATCATCTTACTTCAAAACCTTACGATAATCGTAACTCAAAACCTTATCGTAATCGTAACTCAAAATCTTACGGTAATCGTAACTCAAAACCTTATTGTAATCGTAACTCAAAACCTTACGATAATCGTAACTCAAAACCTTACGATAATCGTACCTCAAAACCTTACGATCATCTTACTTCAAAACCTTACGATAATCGTGACTCAAAACCTTATCGTAATCGTAACTCAAAACCCTACGGTTATCGTAACTCAAAAGCTTATGATAATCGTAACTCAAAACCTTACGATAATCGTAACTCAAAACCTTATTATAATCGTAGCTTAAAATCGTGCGGCTTTTCACTGTCCTCCAATGCTTCAACAAGAAATCTGCGAGCAAAAAACATTTACAGCGTCACAGTAGCTGTACTGTGAACCGAAACTAATGTATACTAAAACACCTAATTATAATATTTAATTAAAAGTCCTTATCTCGAACAGGACATATGGTGATGACGAGCGAGTTAGATTGATGATGACAACAATAACAAGAGTATTTACAGCTGAGGTGGTTTTACTAGAGTAGGGGTCACAAGAAAGGGGAATGATTCCCAGACAGGGACCTCTCCCCCAAATTAACAGCTGAGGTGGTTTTACTAGAGTGGGGGTCACCAGAAAGGGAAATGATCCCCAGACAGGGACCTCTCCCCCAAATTTACAGCTGAGGTGGTTTTGCTAGAGTAGGGGTCACCAGAAAGGGGACTGGGGTCTCTCCCTTAATTGTACAGCTGAGGTGGTTTTACTAGAGTAGGGGTCACAAGAAAGGGGAGTGATCCCCAGACATTGACCTCTCCCCCAAATTTACAGCTGAGGTGGTTTTACTAGAGTAGGGGTCACCAGAAAGAGTACTGGGACCTCTCCCCCAAATTTACAGCTGAGGTGGTTTTACTAGAGTAGGGGTCACCAGAAAGAGTACTGGGACCTCTCCCCCAAATTTACAGCTGAGGTGGTTTTACTAGAGTAGGGGTCACCAGAAAGAGTACTGGGACCTCTCCCCCAAATATACAGCTGGGGTTGTTTTACTAGAGTAGGGGTCACCAGAAAGAGTACTGGGACCTCTCCCTTAAATTAACAGCTGAGGTTGTTTTACTAGAGTAGGGGTCACCAGAAAGAGTACTGGGACCTCTCCCTTAAATTAACAGCTGAGGTGGTTTTACTAGAGTAGGGGTCACCAGAAAGGGGAGTGATCCCCAGACAAGGACCTCTCCCCCAAATTTACAGCTGAGGTCGTTTTACTAGAGTAGGGGTCACCAGAAAGGAGAATGGGACCTCTCCTTTAATTGTACAGCTGAGGTGGTTTTGCTAGAGTAGGGGTTACCAAAAAGGGGAAAGATCCCCAGACAGGGACCTCTCCCCCAAATTTACAGCTGGGGTGGCTTTACTAGAGTAGGGGTCACCAGAAAGGGTACTGGGACCTCTCCCCGAATTATAGCGCTGAGGTGGTTTTACTAGAGTAGGGGTTACCAAAAAGGGGAAAGATCCCCAAACAGGGACCTCTCCCCCAAATTTACAGCTGGGGTGGTTTTACTAGAGTAGGGGTCACCAGAAAGAGTACTGGGACCTCTCCCCCAAATATACAGCTGGGGTTGTTTTACTAGAGTAGGGGTCACCAAAAAGGAGAATGGGACCTCTCCCTTAATTGTACAGCTGAGGTGGTTTTACTAGAGTAGGGGTCAGCAGAAAGGGGAATGATCCCCAGACAGGGACCTCTCCCCTAAATTTACAGCTGAGGTGGTTGTACTAGAGTAGGGTCACCAGAAAGGGTACTGGGACCTCTCCCCCAAATTTACAGCTGAGGTGGTTTTACTAGAGTAGGGGTCAACAGAAAGGGGAGTGATCCCCAGACAGGGACCTCTCCCCCAAATTTACAGCTGAGGTCGTTTTACTAGAATTGGGGTCACCAGAAAGGGGACAGGGAACACTCCCTTAAATATGCAGCTGAGGTGGTTTAACTAGAGTAGGGGTCACCAGAAAGGGGACTGGGACCTCTCCCCGAATTTTAGCGCTGAGGTGGTTTTACTAGAGTAGGGGTCACCAGAAAGGGGACTGGGACCTCTCCCCGAATTTTACAGCTGAGGTGGTTTTACTAGAGTAGGGGTCACCAGAAAGGGGAGTGATCCCCAGAAAGGGACCTCTCCCCCAAATTTACAGCTGAGGTGGTTTTACTAGAGTAGGGGTCACCAGAAAGGGGAATGACCCCCAGACAGGGACCTCTCCCCCAAATTTACAGCTGAGGTGGTTTTACTAGAGTAAGGGTCACCAGAAAGGGGAATGATCCCCAGACAGGGACCTCTCCCCCAAATTTACAGCTGGGGTGGTTTTACTAGAGTAGGGGTCACCAGAAAGGGGAATGATCCCCAGACAGGGACCTCTCCCCCAAATTTACAGCTGGGGTGGTTTTAGGTTTTACTAGAGTAGGGGTCACCAGAAAGGGGAATGATCCGCAGACAGGGACCTCTCCCCCAAATTTACAGCTGAGGTGGTTTTACTAGAGTAGGGGTCACCAGAAAGGGGAATGATCCCCAGACAGGGACCTCTCCCCCAAATTTACAGCTGAGGTGGTTTTACTAGAGTAAGGGTCACCAGAAAGGGGAATGACCCCCAGACAGGGACCTCTCTCCCAAATTTACAGCTGAGGTGGTTTTACTAGAGTAAGGGTCACCAGAAAGGGGAATGATCCCCAGACAGGGACCTCTCCCCCAAATTTACAGCTGGGGTGGTTTTACTAGAGTAGGGGTCACCAGAAAGGGGAATGATTCCCAGACAGGGACCTCTCCCCCAAATTTACAGCTGGGGTGGTTTTACTAGAGTAGGGGTCACCAGAAAGGGGAATGATTCCCAGACAGGGACCTCTCCCCCAAATTTACAGCTGGGGTGGTTTTACTAGAGTAGGGGTCACCAGAAAGGGGAATGATCCCCAGACAGGGACCTCTCCCCCAAATTTACAGCTGGGGTGGTTTTACTAGAGTAGGGGTTACCAGAAAGGGGAATGATCCCCAGACAGGGACCTCTCCCCCAAATTTACAGCTGAGGTGGTTTTACTAGAGTAGGGGTCACCAGAAAGGGGAATGATCCCCAGACAGGGACCTCTCCCCCAAATTTACAGCTGAGGTGGTTTTACTAGAGTAGGGGTCACCAGAAAGGGGAATGATCCGCAGACAGGGACCTCTCCCCCAAATTTACAGCTGGGGTGGTTTTACTAGAGTAGGGGTCACCAGAAAGGGGAATGACCCCCAGACAGGGACCTCTCCCCCAAACATACAGCTGGGGTCGTTTTACTAGAGTAGGGGTCACCAGAAAGGGGAATGATTCCCAAACAGGGACCTCTCCCCCAAATTAACAGCTGAGGTCGTTTTACTAGAGTAGGGGTCACCAGAAAGGGGAATGATTCCCAAACAGGGACCTCTCCCCCAAATTAACAGCTGAGGTGGTTTTACTAGAGTAGGGGTCACCAGAAAGGGGAATAACCCCCAGACAGGGACCTCTCTCCCAAATTTACAGCTGAGGTGGTTTTACTAGAGTAGGGGTCACCAGAAAGGGGAATGATCCCCAGACAGGGACCTCTCCCCCAAATATACAGCTGAGGTGGTTTTACTAGAGTAGGGGTCACCAGAAAGGGAATTATGTCGGGACTCGGACCTCTCCGCCCATTTCTGTGATAATATATAAAGAAGGGGAATGAAATAGCACAGGGCGGACCCATCTTCATATTGTCACCACTATCTAAACCAAGGATTAACACATTACTATAATACCCCCAATATAGGTCATCTTTACTTTTTCAGGACCTGCTATTGTTTACATCTATATTTTGTACCTAAAACAAAGTGTAAAGCATACTTATATACCGAGTTGAAAACAATTTTCCGTGAAATGTCGACCCGAATGATCCAACAGATAAAAAGCTCTAGACAAACGGTACATGTAGTAAGGATTTAGTTAACAAAGTAACTGTATGCTTGAACTGTGTAACAATACATATGACTGAGTTAATTTTCAATTCCTGTGCGATTTGTCTCTGTTAACTAATTATAAATTCAAATTCATTGTTTTTTATTTTATCTCGAACATAATATACATCTAATCGATTCATTATGGAAATAGTTCATGGTAATATCCATCCCAGATCAGCACAGACTGTAAGGTACATTATCATCAAAGGTAATGTACATCTCAGATCATCAACGGTGAGGTACATCCCAGATCATCAAAGGTAATGTACATCCCAGATTATCAAAAGTTATGTACATCCCAGATTATCAAAAGTTATGTACATCCCAGATCATCACAGGTAATGTACATCCCAGATTATCAAAGGTAATGTACATCCCAGATCATTAAAGGTAATGTACATCCCAGATCATCACAGGTAATGTACATCCCAGATCATCACAGGTAATGTACATCCCAGATCATTAAAGGTAATGTACATCCCAGATTATCAAATGTAATGTACATCTCAGATCATCACAGGTAATGTACATCCCAGATTATCAAAGGTTATGTACATCCCAGATCATCAAAGGTAATGTACATCCATGATCAGCACAGGCTGTAAGATACGGTCTCATCAAAAGTATCACCAAAGACAATATACTATTTAGATACAGTTATTTGATGTACCCATAACTTACAAATCATATCAGAAGACAATAACGTAGAACGCTGTAAACTGGCGTGATATACGAATTTACCAAATTGAATGTTAGTTATTTCTTTCATATTGGCATTACCGGTTGATAACAGTTGGGTCAATTTGTAGACAGAGGGCTAACTAAGATAGTAAAATGTGATATATTTACATTGTAATTCTTAGTTCACTGAAAGAGGGGCATTTTAGAATGAAGTGAAATTCATCTTCTATTTCACTTTTACAGAAGTACAGAATCTTAAAGTATGAGCATTTTTTCTATGCCTTATTAGAATTATTTTGACAATCGTTTCTATAGGGTTCTTGTTTATCAGAGGCCGCTTAAATTTTACAATGAGGATTTGTTTCACGCTCATTATACACCACCTTTATAACATGCATTTTAAATACAGTTGCTAGAAGTCAGCAGTTTGCACCAATATTTCAAAATTCTAATTTTCCTCGAAATAAAAAATGTAACAGGACATCCGTCTGAGGACAGATGTTAATTAAAGCGTTAATTTACCGGTTAATTAACACGTTCTGTCACTTTGATCTGCTAAAATCCCGAACAATGGGTTTCATTATAAACCAAAAAAAAAAAAAAAAAAAATTCACAAAATGAAATGAATGACGGACTGTTACAAGCATTTGTACTTAGCGGAAATCATCATAAATAAGAAAACCTAAGGCATATTACTATTGCATAAATAACAAACGTCACAAAACTCTCTGCTCTTTGAATTTTAACAGCATATCGGCCACAAACGAGGAAATACATTGTTTAATGATTGAATGTTCTGGGGCTGGCTCTGCTTGGTTCTGCTCATTCGGAACTCGTCAACAAGCTCCGTGAACGATATTTTTCCAGTTCTTGTCGACAGTTTCCGATTGATTTTAGAGCAATTGGACCACGTTCGGCAATTTTCGTGATATTTTTGCGCAATCGCAACAACTCGGGGAAATTTCCGGAATTCTGAAGATTACCGGAAATTTCTCCGAGATGTTGCGATTGATTTTTGCGAGCATACATCGGAAAACGACTAAACTGTTTGATCAATTTGCAAAGACTTTCTACGATAGAGTAGTCACGTGGTATCAGGTTGGTCGCTGGTCTATATCGGAACATGAATACTGCTTATACTGTAATAAACGACTTCAAAGAAAACTCCCAGGGTCATTTCGACACTGCTTGTTTGAAAGACTCGAAAATGTCTAATTAAGTAATATTTGTGACGCCAAAATATCAATCTCGCTATAAACGAGTTCTATATTAAATGTTGTCCCTACTTGTCTTGTTCACAGTGTCTATTGTGTATCACGGTCAAATTTGCAGGTATTGCATACGACAGGAATTAATTATGCAAATGAGACATAAATGTTTGAATTAATTGAATTACCTGTTACGATATGTACATAGACTACGTCATACAGCTGTTGACCCTGTGACCCCTAGTCACAGTGCGGTATTATAACTATATGTAGATTAGCTCCTTGACAGCGTCACCAGACAGTAAACTATACAGGTTGGCCGTTAGCTTAGTAAATTGATAACTAATGGAGCAAATAATAACGCTGGTTTGACATTCTGTTTGTTACAGCGAAGATGTGGAAAATTAATAATAAACTTTTCTAAACATTTACAAACTGATCAAAGACGTCTAACCGTGTCTCTAGAGTTGATATATACCCGCAAAAATTGTTAGATACACGTCATTGTTCATAAATAAACGTCATCATTGATAATCGCGTCACTGCTGATAAAATTAATACACGCCAATATTGATAAATACACGCCAATATTGATAAATGCACGCCAATATTGATAAATACACGCCAATATTGATAAATACACGTTATTGTTGATAAATACATGTCATTGTTGGTAAATATACGTCATTGTTGATAAATACACGTCATTGTTGGTAAATGCACGTCATTGCTGATAAATACACGTCATTGTAGATAAATACACGTCTTTATTGATAAATACATGTCGTTGTTGATAAATACACGTCATTGTAGATAAATACACGTCTTTATTGATAAATACACGTCGTTGTTTATAAATATACGTCATTGATGATAGATACACGTCATTGTTGATAAAAACACATCTTTATTGAAAAATACACGTTATTGTTGTAAAAACAAGTCATTGTTGATAAATATACGTTATTGTAGATAAATACACGTTATTGTTGATAAATACAAGTCATTGTAGATAAATACACGTTATTGTTGATAAATACAAGTCATTGTAGATAAATACAAGTCATTATTGATAAATACACGTCTTTGTTGATAAATACAAGTCATTGTTGATAGTACACGTTATTGTTGTAAAAACAAGTCATTGTTGATAAATATACGTCATTGTTGATAAATGCACGTCATTGTTGATAAATGCACGTCATTGTTGATAAATGCACGCCATTGTTGATAAATACACGTCATTAATTGTTGATAAATACACGTCATTGTTGATAAATATACGTCATTGTTGACAAATACACGTCATTGTTGATAAATACACGTCATTGTTGATAAATATACGTCATTGATGATAAATACTCGTCATTGTTGATAAATACACGTTATTGTAGATAAATACACGTTATTGTTAAAAAATGCACATCATTGTTGTTAATACATGTCGTTGTTGATAAATACTCGTCATTGTTGATAAATACTCGTCATTGTTGATAAATAAAAGTCACTGTTGATAAATACACGTCTTTGTAGATAAATAAACGTTATTGTTGAAAAATGCACATCATTGTTGATAAATCAACGTAATTGTTAATAAAATCACGTTTCTGTTGATAAATACAAGTCTTTGTTGATAAATATACGTCATTGTTGATAAATACATGCTTTGTAGATAAATACACGTCATTGTTGATAAATATTTTCAGTCTGTTTGGAATTGATAGTATATTGCCTATACATTTCTACGAATGCCTACTGAACTTTATTTTCCGATAAAATCAGTGGATCACGCGCCTATTGGCGCAGCGCGCAGTAATACACTCCGTTACGATTTGAACACGAGCCCGCGTCACTACTTTCCAGACTCGATCAATATCTTGCCGCGTAGTATGTGTTAATTTATTTAAGAAATAAATAAGAAAGCATTTTAATGTTTTTTTTTTAAATACAATAACAGTAACAAAGACAGTATAGTTTGTTTATATATGAACTTCTGTGAACAAATAACAATAAAAAGATGTAATCTTTTGGAACTTTTTTGTTTACTTGTTGACTAAAATTTCGCGGAAGTTCGTCAACTCATAAGGCGGCTGTTTCAACAGTCTACCGAAACCAAACGATACTGTTTGATTTCATCGCAGTAAGTATCATAATATCTGATTAAAGAAAGAATTACACGTGGGAATATAAGGTCTGGACAGTAAATATAAGGATTAAAGTTTCTCTCTGGTGGTTTTATCAAAGGATAAAGTTCAGTAGGATATCGATAGTTGTTTCATGGAACGCTTCGCGTTCCATTCCAACTATCGATATCCTACTGAACTTTATCCTTTGATAAAACCACCAGAAAGAAACTTTAATCCTTAAATACACGTCATTGTTGATAAATACATGCTTTGTAGATAAATACACGTCATTGTTGATAAATACACGTCATTGTTGATAAATACACGTAATTGTTGATAAAGACACGTCATTCATCTTACCTTTTTCCCTTCCCGGAAATAAATCGTTAGATGTAATATACAATGTTGATAAAAAGATGCAATAGGACGTTACTCAAACTACGTTAGACGACGTGTATTTTGTCGACCTCATGGGAGATGAGCCTCTGGCTCAATGGGTCATCGACGTTTAAATAAAGTTATTATTTATATAATTATTATTATTAATGTATCAGAAATACCAATAGAATAGCATGTTGTAAAACTAAATGTTAACAGGAAGACTTTATCATGTGATTTTTTACTGTTTAGCAATGATAAAATCATTATTACCTTAGATTTAAAGGCCCAATATACGTAACTTTCGGCAAAACTTGAAGCGAAAATCAAGCCTTATAACTTATTATATTTTTAGATTTAGTTAAGATTAACTGATATCAGTAATATTCAAGATGAATTATTACGCGGTTACCGGTACAGCAGAAGTTGAAACACGCTATTTGTAAACACGCGTCCATCTGGAACTATCTTCTAACTTCGGCTTGTCGTTGAAGTGGGCCCCGCCTGAATTATTTTCAATTCTTTGGATTTTTCTGTCAAAAGTTTCTTGTTAGTTACCGCTCAGGTTTACTTCGTTTTAGGCTTATTTTTGCATGGTTATCCACTTGAATTTTTCCATATTATTTCAGATTCCCGAAAAATGTCCTGAAGTTACGTATATGGGCCTTTAAACCAACTGGCTGGTTGGACGAGCAATACACATACAGATTGTGCTCGGTGATGTACGGCGGGCTCGTTATGTGAATTGTCGAGTTTTCCCCGCCCAGTTGTCTCCCCTGGCTATCTCCCTGTCACCGTAAGATAGCTGGTTGTAGTTTGAGTAACATCCCATTAACAGCGAAGGTCATTTCAAGACAAACCTAAGATATATACAGTTGTAAGTTTAACAATGCATGTACACCACTAAGATTTATATCTCTCATAAGGACACGGAGTCTGTTTCATATAATGGCTAGGTATAATACATATCTAGTGACTTGCCTTCTTTCGAGAGACTAGTACATCTCGTATATGTTTCTTCACGAAAAGAAACCCAACTTTTTGCTAGTAGATTAATAGTTTTTGTCCGACCCCTGTGTATAATATGCTTAACCTATTATCATAATTGTGTTGCATCGGATCCCTGTGATAAAGACGCTGAAAATTACGTCATATTTATGTTTCAGATGCTGAGACGAGTTGTACAGAGTATGGTTACACATCATCATGGTAACTGGAGTGTTCGCTACACATTATACGATCTCCAATGAAAGTATTCAATAAATATTAAATATTATAATAACCAGAGTGTTACCTGTATACACCTTACATGTGTGTGTTTTATTCATTAACTAAATCATCAAATTGACCGATCAAAAGAATATTATACAAGTTTCCGTCTCCTAACAGGAACTCTTCGGATAAATAGATGCAAGTCATCATGAGCCAGTACTTAACCGCTAGAACACACCCTGAACTCTGCTCTTACACATATTGGTTTACGAGGAACAGATACTTGATAATATCTAGTATATACACCCATCCTAATCACGTAGGACAGCCTGATATATACACCCATCCTAATTACGTAGGACAGACCGTTGTTAGGTAGGGTCTCATATATACAGCCTCTTTAACACTACGTACATATATATGTGTAAGGTCAACAGCTGATCGCTCGTAGTGGACTATCTAAATTAAAAACACAATCTAAAAATTCGTTCGTTTTTAAGGGACACGGCGATAAATCAAGATATAAAATTAAATTATATAAGATGACGTCATCCTAAGACTGCCGATGAAATATGACGTCGCTCTGAAACTTCTGATGAAATATGACGATCCTCTACGACCTATTGATACAGGATGACGTCACCCTTACACTTTTGGTAAAAGGATGACATCACCCTTAAACTTTTGGTAAAAGGATGACGTCACCCTTACACTTTTGGTAAAAGGATGACATCACCCTTAAACTTTTGGTAAAAGGATGACGTCACCCTTAGACTTTTGGTAAAAGGATGACGTCACCCTTATACTTTTGGTAAAAGGATGACATCACCCTTAAACTTTTGGTAAAAGGATGACGTCACCCTTAGACTTTTGGTAAAAGGATGACGTCACACTTAAATTTTGGTAAAAGGATGTCGACGCCTAAAGACTATTGTTAAATTATGACGTCACTCTCAGACTAATCCAATCATTTATTAATCAACATCATCAGCTATTAATCCAACTACCGATCACTTATCGTAAAAAAAGTCTTGTACATATCAAGGTACAAACAATATCACAGACTAAATGAAACCTCAATAATCCGGACTTAAAACATTTAATTTCTATGATGTCGAGGTCATTTTCTTTCGTTTGGTTACCCTTTTGACTGATCGTAAAATGCATGGAAAGGATAATAGCTTTACTAACGGAGGACTGTTAGGTTGTTCTGTCATGATAACATATAATATCACGTCCGGACGCAATTCCTACGTTATTGGCTCTCCCGTTAATCCGGACTCCGGTTAATGCAAACCATACACTTTTACATGGTTGCCTGCCTCTCTACCCCCTCCCGTCCACAAAAATAGAAAAAAAATACGTTCTTATTGAAAAATAAAAAATCATAAAAATTGAATTTTATATATGTATATAAACTTTTACTGACCCCCCCCCCCCCCCCCCCAGGTCAACCTCTGGACTACAAAGCTGTTCATTTTACATAAACTGTTCAGATGCACATAAAAACGTTTAAGTTTGGAAAACGGAATGAATTAAGTCCAACACTGTTTCGACTTTCAATTGTAATAAAACCCGGTAAGTCCAGATTGTGCATTAAACCCGGTTAGTCCGTATCGCGTGTTAAACCTGGTTAGTCCGGACTGTGTGTTAAACCTGGTTAGTCTGGATTGTGTGTTAAACCCGGTAAGTCTGGATTGTGTGTTAAATCCGGTTAGTCCGGATTGTGTTTTAAACCCGGTTAGTCCGGATCGCGTGTTAAACCCGGTTAGTCCCGATTGTGTTTTAAACCTCGTTAGTCCGGACTGTGTGTTTAACCTCGTTAGTCCGGACTGTGCGAGGCTACAGTGACGTATACCGGTTACACTTACCTTTCGTTAGTGAGATCCAGACGAGAAGTAGGGAGCTTGAGATCCTCATTCTATCGTGTCCCTGGTACAATCCCTGTATTCACCTACACATGTTACCGCGCCCAAATTGTAGATACCTGAGCGCGCGACTCAACACACCTGTCGGATGTTACTCTTAACACAATCACGTATTGAATTAAAACACAAAAAACAATCCAACTTAGTTAGAATTGCATATAGGTGTAGTATAGATCCCCAGAGCGCCGTACCTGTGATCGGATTTTAATGGTGCCCTATTCCAACACTACAGGTATGTGTTACACGGATCGTACACAGGTAAATGGACCAGGTGACCGGTCTCCCTCAGTTACATAAAGATGAGCGGCTACTGAAGTCGGAGACGAGGTGAGCTGTCTATTTGACTATTTGTCACCAAGGCCGTGACGAGTCTGACAGGCGAGACGGGAACAGCGATGGCAATCTACGTACCGGGACCGAAATCCTCTCTCACCTTATACCATACCGGGACCGAAATCCTCTCCTCGCATTATACCGTACCGGTACCGAAATCCTCTCCTCACCTTATACCATACCGGGACCGAAATCTTCTCTTCTCCTTATACCGTACCGGGACCGAAATCTTCTCTTCTCCTTATACCGTACCGGGACCGAAATCCTCTCCTCACCTTATACCGTACCGGTACCGAAATCCTCTCCTCACCTTATACCGTACCGGGACCGAAATCCTTTCCTCACCTTATACCGTACCGGGACCGAGATCCTCTCCTCACCTTATACCGTACCGGGACCGAGATCCTCTCCTCACCTTATACCGTACCGGTACCGAAATCCTCTCCTCACCTTATACCGTACCGGTACCGAAATCCTCTCCTCACCTTATACCGTACCGGTACCGAAATCCTCTCCTCACCTTATACCGTACCGGGACCGAAATCCTCTCCTCACCTTATACCGTACCGGTACCGAAATCCTCTCCTCACCTTATACCGTACCGGGACCGAAATCCTCTCCTCACCTTATACCGTACCGGGACCGAAATCCTCCCCTCACCTTATACTGTACCGGGACCGAGATCCTCTCCTCACCTTATACCGTACCGGGACCGAAATCCTCTCCTCACTTTATACCGTACCGGGACCGAAATCCTCTCCTCACCTTATACCGTACCGGGACCGAGATCCTCTCCTCACCTTATACCGTACCGGGACCGAAATCCTCTCCTCACCTTATACCGTACCGGGACCGAAATTCTCTCCTCATCTTAATACCGTACCGGGACCGAAATCCTCTCCTCACCTTATACCGTACCGGGACCGAAATCCTCTCCTCACCTTATACCGTACCGGGACCGAAATCCTCTCCTCACCTTATACCGTACCGGGACCGAAATCCTCTCCTCAATTTATACCGTATCGGGATCGAAATCCTCTCCTCACCTTATACCGTACCGGGACCATATCCTCTCCTCACCTCAATACCGTACCGGGACCGAAATCCTCTCCTTACCATATACCGTACCGGTACCGAAATCCTCTCCTCACCTTATACCGTACCGGGACCGAAATCCTCTCCTCACCTCAATACCGTACCGGGACCGAAATCCTCTCCTCACCTTATACCGTACCGGGACCGAAATCCTCTCCTCACCTTATACCGTACCGGTACCGAAATACTCTCTTCACCTTATACCGTACCGGGACCGAAATCCTCTCCTCACTTTATACCGTACCGGGACCGAAATCCTCTCCTCACCTTATACCGTACCGGGACCGAAATCCTCTCCTCACCTCAATACCGTACCGGGACCGAAATCCTCTCCTCACCTTATACCGTACCGGGACCGTAATCCTCTCCTCACCTCAATACCGTACCGTGACCGAAATCCTCTCCTCACCTTATACCGTACCGGTACCGAAATCCTCTCCTCACCTTATACCGTACCGGTACCGAAATCCTCTCCTCACCTTATACCGTACCGGTACCGAAATCCTCTCCTCACCTCAATACCGTACCGGTACCGAAATCCTCTCCTCACCTTATACCGTACCGGGACCGAAATCCTCTCCTCACATTATACCGTACCGGGACCGAAATCATCTCATCACCTTATACCGTACCGGGACCGTAATCCTCTCCTCACCTCAATACCGTACCGGGACAGAAATCCTCTCCTCACCTTATACCGTACCGGGACCGAAATCCTCTCCTCACCTTATACCGTACCGGGACCGAAATTCTCTCCTCACCTTATACCGTACCGGGACCGAAATCCTCTCCTCACCTTATACCGTACCGGGACCGTAATCCTCTCCTCACCTTATACCGTACCGGGACCGAAATCCTCTCCTAATCTAATATCGTACCGGGACCGTAATCCTCTCCTCACCTTATACCGTACCGGGACCGAAATCCTCTCCTAATCTAATATCGTACCGGGACCGAAATCCTCTCCTCACCTTATACCGTACCGGTACCGAAATCCTCTCCTCTCCTCACCTTATACCGTACCGTGACCGAAATCCTCTCCTCACCTTATACCGTACCGGTACCGAAATCCTCTCCTCTCCTCACCTTATACCGTACCGTGACCGAAATCCTTTCCTCACCTTATACCGTACCGGGACCGAAATTCTCTCCTCACCTTATGCCGTACCGGGACCGAAATCCTCTCCTCACCTTATACCGTACCGGGACCGTAATCCTCTCCTCACCTCAATACCGTACCGGGACCGAAATCCTCTCCTCACCTTATACCGTACCGGGACCGAAATCCTCTCCTCACCTTATACCGTACCGGTACCGAAATCCTCTCCTCACCTTATACCGTACCGGGACCGAAATCCTCTCCTCACCTTATACCGTACCGGGACCGAAATCCTCTCCTCACCTCAATACCGTACCGGGACCGAAATCCTCTCCTCACCTCAATACCGTACCGGGACCGAAATCCTCTCCTCACCTCAATACCGTACCGGAACCGAAATCCTCTCCTCACCTCAATACCGTACCGGGACCGAAATCCTCTCCTCACCTTATACCGTACCGGTACCGAAATCCTCTCCTCACCTTATATCGTACCGGGACCGAAATCCTCTCCTCACCATATACCGTACCGGGACCGAAATCCTCTCCTCACCTTATACCGTACCGGGACCGAAATCCTCTCCTCACCTTATACCGTACCGGGACCGAAATCCTCTCCTCACCTTATACCGTACCGGGACCGTAATCCTCTCCTCACCTTATACCGTACCGGGACCGAAATCCTCTCCTCACCATATACCGTACCGGGACCGAAATCTTCTCCCCACTTCAATACCGTACCGGGACCGAAATCCTCTCCTCACCTCAATACCGTACCGGGACCGAAATCCTTTCCTCACCTTATACCGTACCGGGACCGAAATCCTCTCCTCAACTTATACCGTACCGGGACCGAAGTCCTCTCCTCACCTTATACCGTACCGGGACCGAAATCCTCTCCTCACCTTATACCGTACCGGGACCGAAATCCTCTCCTCACCTTATACCATACCGGGACCGAAATCCTCTCCTCAACTTATACCGTACCGGGACCGAAGTCCTCTCCTCACCTTATACCGTACCGGGACCGAAATCCTCTCCTCACCTTATACCGTACCGGGACCGAAATCTTCTCCTCACCTTATACCGTACCGGGACCGAAATCCTCTCCTCACCTTATACCGTACCGGGACCGAAATCCTCTCCTCACCTTATACCGTACCGGGACCGAAATCCTCTCCTCACCTTATACCGTACCGGGACCGAAATCCTCTCCTCACCTTATACCGTACCGGGACCGAAATCCTCTCCTCACCTTATACCGTACCGGGACCGAAATCTTCTCCTCACCTTATACCGTACCGGGACCGAAATCCTCTCCTCACCTTATACCGTACCGGGACCGAAATCCTCTCCTCACCTTATACCGTACCGGGACCGAAATCTTCTCCCCACCTCAATACCGTACCGTGACCGAAATCTTCTCCCCACCTCAATACCGTACCGGGACCGAAATCCTTTCCTCACCTTATACCGTACCGGGACCGAAATCCTCTCCTCACCTTATACCGTACCGGGACCGAAATCCTCTCCTCACCTTATACCGTACTGGGACCGAAATCCTCTCCTCACCTTATACCGTACCGGGACCGAAATCCTCTCCTCACCTTATACCGTACCGGGACCGAAATCCTCTCCTCACCTTATACCGTACCGGGACCGAAATCCTCTCCTCACCTTATACCGTACCGGGACCGAAATTCTCTCCTCACCTTATACCGTACCGGGACCGAAATCCTCTCCTCACCTCAATACCGTACCGGGACCGTAATCCTCTCCTCACCTCAATACCGTACCGGGACCGAAATCCTCTCCTCACCTTATACCGTACCGGTACCGAAATCCTCTCCTCACCTCAATACCGTACCGGTACCGAAATCCTCTCCTCACCTTATACCGTACCGGTACCGAAATCCTCTCCTCACCTTATACCGTACCGGTACCGAAATCCTCTCCTCACCTCAATACCGTACCGTGACCGAAATCCTCTCCTCACCTCAATACCGTACCGGTACCGAAATCCTCTCCTCACCTTATACCGTACCGGGACCGAAATCCTTTCCTCACCTTATACCGTACCGGGACCGAGATCCTCTCCTCACCTTATACCGTACCGGGACCGAGATCCTCTCCTCACCTTATACCGTACCGGTACCGAAATCCTCTCCTCACCTTATACCGTACCGGTACCGAAATCCTCTCCTCACCTTATACCGTACCGGTACCGAAATCCTCTCCTCACCTTATACCGTACCGGGACCGAAATCCTCTCCTCACCTTATACCGTACCGGTACCGAAATCCTCTCCTCACCTTATACCGTACCGGTACCGAAATCCTCTCCTCACCTTATACCGTACCGGGACCGAAATCCTCCCCTCACCTTATACTGTACCGGGACCGAGATCCTCTCCTCACCTTATACCGTACCGGGACCGAAATCCTCTCCTCACTTTATACCGTACCGGGACCGAAATCCTCTCCTCACCTTATACCGTACCGGGACCGAGATCCTCTCCTCCCCTTATACCGTACCGGGACCGAAATCCTCTCCTCACCTTATACCGTACCGGGACCGAAATTCTCTCCTCATCTTAATACCGTACCGGGACCGAAATCCTCTCCTCACCTTATACCGTACCGGGACCGAAATCCTCTCCTCACCTTATACCGTACCGGGACCGAAATCCTCTCCTCACCTTATACCGTACCGGGACCGAAATCCTCTCCTCAATTTATACCGTATCGGGATCGAAATCCTCTCCTCACCTTATACCGTACCGGGACCATATCCTCTCCTCACCTCAATACCGTACCGGGACCGAAATCCTCTCCTTACCATATACCGTACCGGTACCGAAATCCTCTCCTCACCTTATACCGTACCGGGACCGAAATCCTCTCCTCACCTCAATACCGTACCGGGACCGAAATCCTCTCCTCACCTTATACCGTACCGGGACCGAAATCCTCTCCTCACCTTATACCGTACCGGTACCGAAATACTCTCTTCACCTTATACCGTACCGGGACCGAAATCCTCTCCTCACTTTATACCGTACCGGGACCGAAATCCTCTCCTCACCTTATACCGTACCGGGACCGAAATCCTCTCCTCACCTCAATACCGTACCGGGACCGAAATCCTCTCCTCACCTTATACCGTACCGGGACCGAAATCCTCTCCTCACCTTATACCGTACCGGTACCGAAATCCTCTCCTCACCTTATACCGTACCGGTACCGAAATCCTCTCCTCACCTTATACCGTACCGGTACCGAAATCCTCTCCTCACCTCAATACCGTACCGGTACCGAAATCCTCTCCTCACCTTATACCGTACCGGGACCGAAATCCTCTCCTCACCATATACCGTACCGGGACCGAAATCTTCTCCCCACTTCAATACCGTACCGGGACCGAAATCCTCTCCTCACCTCAATACCGTACCGGGACCGAAATCCTTTCCTCACCTTATACCGTACCGGGACCGAAATCCTCTCCTCAACTTATACCGTACCGGGACCGAAGTCCTCTCCTCACCTTATACCGTACCGGGACCGAAATCCTCTCCTCACCTTATACCGTACCGGGACCGAAATCCTCTCCTCACCTTATACCATACCGGGACCGAAATCCTCTCCTCAACTTATACCGTACCGGGACCGAAGTCCTCTCCTCACCTTATACCGTACCGGGACCGAAATCCTCTCCTCACCTTATACCGTACCGGGACCGAAATCTTCTCCTCACCTTATACCGTACCGGGACCGAAATCCTCTCCTCACCTTATACCGTACCGGGACCGAAATCCTCTCCTCACCTTATACCGTACCGGGACCGAAATCCTCTCCTCACCTTATACCGTACCGGGACCGAAATCCTCTCCTCACCTTATACCGTACCGGGACCGAAATCCTCTCCTCACCTTATACCGTACCGGGACCGAAATCTTCTCCTCACCTTATACCGTACCGGGACCGAAATCCTCTCCTCACCTTATACCGTACCGGGACCGAAATCCTCTCCTCACCTTATACCGTACCGGGACCGAAATCTTCTCCCCACCTCAATACCGTACCGTGACCGAAATCTTCTCCCCACCTCAATACCGTACCGGGACCGAAATCCTTTCCTCACCTTATACCGTACCGGGACCGAAATCCTCTCCTCACCTTATACCGTACCGGGACCGAAATCCTCTCCTCACCTTATACCGTACTGGGACCGAAATCCTCTCCTCACCTTATACCGTACCGGGACCGAAATCCTCTCCTCACCTTATACCGTACCGGGACCGAAATCCTCTCCTCACCTTATACCGTACCGGGACCGAAATCCTCTCCTCACCTTATACCGTACCGGGACCGAAATTCTCTCCTCACCTTATACCGTACCGGGACCGAAATCCTCTCCTCACCTCAATACCGTACCGGGACCGTAATCCTCTCCTCACCTCAATACCGTACCGGGACCGAAATCCTCTCCTCACCTTATACCGTACCGGTACCGAAATCCTCTCCTCACCTCAATACCGTACCGGTACCGAAATCCTCTCCTCACCTTATACCGTACCGGTACCGAAATCCTCTCCTCACCTTATACCGTACCGGTACCGAAATCCTCTCCTCACCTCAATACCGTACCGTGACCGAAATCCTCTCCTCACCTCAATACCGTACCGGTACCGAAATCCTCTCCTCACCTTATACCGTACCGGGACCGAAATCCTTTCCTCACCTTATACCGTACCGGGACCGAGATCCTCTCCTCACCTTATACCGTACCGGGACCGAGATCCTCTCCTCACCTTATACCGTACCGGTACCGAAATCCTCTCCTCACCTTATACCGTACCGGTACCGAAATCCTCTCCTCACCTTATACCGTACCGGTACCGAAATCCTCTCCTCACCTTATACCGTACCGGGACCGAAATCCTCTCCTCACCTTATACCGTACCGGTACCGAAATCCTCTCCTCACCTTATACCGTACCGGTACCGAAATCCTCTCCTCACCTTATACCGTACCGGGACCGAAATCCTCCCCTCACCTTATACTGTACCGGGACCGAGATCCTCTCCTCACCTTATACCGTACCGGGACCGAAATCCTCTCCTCACTTTATACCGTACCGGGACCGAAATCCTCTCCTCACCTTATACCGTACCGGGACCGAGATCCTCTCCTCACCTTATACCGTACCGGGACCGAAATCCTCTCCTCACCTTATACCGTACCGGGACCGAAATTCTCTCCTCATCTTAATACCGTACCGGGACCGAAATCCTCTCCTCACCTTATACCGTACCGGGACCGAAATCCTCTCCTCACCTTATACCGTACCGGGACCGAAATCCTCTCCTCACCTTATACCGTACCGGGACCGAAATCCTCTCCTCAATTTATACCGTATCGGGATCGAAATCCTCTCCTCACCTTATACCGTACCGGGACCATATCCTCTCCTCACCTCAATACCGTACCGGGACCGAAATCCTCTCCTTACCATATACCGTACCGGTACCGAAATCCTCTCCTCACCTTATACCGTACCGGGACCGAAATCCTCTCCTCACCTCAATACCGTACCGGGACCGAAATCCTCTCCTCACCTTATACCGTACCGGGACCGAAATCCTCTCCTCACCTTATACCGTACCGGTACCGAAATACTCTCTTCACCTTATACCGTACCGGGACCGAAATCCTCTCCTCACTTTATACCGTACCGGGACCGAAATCCTCTCCTCACCTTATACCGTACCGGGACCGAAATCCTCTCCTCACCTCAATACCGTACCGGGACCGAAATCCTCTCCTCACCTTATACCGTACCGGGACCGTAATCCTCTCCTCACCTCAATACCGTACCGTGACCGAAATCCTCTCCTCACCTTATACCGTACCGGTACCGAAATCCTCTCCTCACCTTATACCGTACCGGTACCGAAATCCTCTCCTCACCTTATACCGTACCGGTACCGAAATCCTCTCCTCACCTCAATACCGTACCGGTACCGAAATCCTCTCCTCACCTTATACCGTACCGGGACCGAAATCCTCTCCTCACATTATACCGTACCGGGACCGAAATCATCTCATCACCTTATACCGTACCGGGACCGTAATCCTCTCCTCACCTCAATACCGTACCGGGACAGAAATCCTCTCCTCACCTTATACCGTACCGGGACCGAAATCCTCTCCTCACCTTATACCGTACCGGGACCGAAATTCTCTCCTCACCTTATACCGTACCGGGACCGAAATCCTCTCCTCACCTTATACCGTACCGGGACCGTAATCCTCTCCTCACCTTATACCGTACCGGGACCGAAATCCTCTCCTAATCTAATACCGTACCGGGACCGAAATCCTTTCCTCACCTTATACCGTACCGGGACCGAAATACTCTCCTCACCTTATACCGTACCGGGACCGAAATCCTCTCCTCACCTTATACCGTACCGGGACCGAAATCCTCTCCTCACCTTATACCGTACCGGTACCGAAATCCTCTCCTCTCCTCACCTTATACCGTACCGTGACCGAAATCCTCTCCTCACCTTATACCGTACCGTGACCGAAATCCTCTCCTCTCCTCACCTTATACCGTACCGTGACCGAAATCCTTTCCTCACCTTATACCGTACCGGGACCGAAATTCTCTCCTCACCTTATGCCGTACCGGGACCGAAATCCTCTCCTCACCTTATACCGTACCGGGACCGTAATCCTCTCCTCACCTCAATACCGTACCGGGACCGAAATCCTCTCCTCACCTTATACCGTACCGGGACCGAAATCCTCTCCTCACCTTATACCGTACCGGTACCGAAATCCTCTCCTCACCTTATACCGTACCGGGACCGAAATCCTCTCCTCACCTTATACCGTACCGGGACCGAAATCCTCTCCTCACCTCAATACCGTACCGGGACCGAAATCCTCTCCTCACCTCAATACCGTACCGGGACCGAAATCCTCTCCTCACCTCAATACCGTACCGGAACCGAAATCCTCTCCTCACCTCAATACCGTACCGGGACCGAAATCCTCTCCTCACCTTATACCGTACCGGTACCGAAATCCTCTCCTCACCTTATATCGTACCGGGACCGAAATCCTCTCCTCACCATATACCGTACCGGGACCGAAATCCTCTCCTCACCTTATACCGTACCGGGACCGAAATCCTCTCCTCACCTTATACCGTACCGGGACCGAAATCCTCTCCTCACCTTATACCGTACCGGGACCGAAATCCTCTCCTCACCTTATACCATACCGGGACCGAAATCCTCTCCTCAACTTATACCGTACCGGGACCGAAGTCCTCTCCTCACCTTATACCGTACCGGGACCGAAATCCTCTCCTCACCTTATACCGTACCGGGACCGAAATCTTCTCCTCACCTTATACCGTACCGGGACCGAAATCCTCTCCTCACCTTATACCGTACCGGGACCGAAATCCTCTCCTCACCTTATACCGTACCGGGACCGAAATCCTCTCCTCACCTTATACCGTACCGGGACCGAAATCCTCTCCTCACCTTATACCGTACCGGGACCGAAATCCTCTCCTCACCTTGTACCGTACCGGGACCGAAATCTTCTCCTCACCTTATACCGTACCGGGACCGAAATCCTCTCCTCACCTTATACCGTACCGGGACCGAAATCCTCTCCTCACCTTATACCGTACCGGGACCGAAATCTTCTCCCCACCTCAATACCGTACCGTGACCGAAATCTTCTCCCCACCTCAATACCGTACCGGGACCGAAATCCTTTCCTCACCTTATACCGTACCGGGACCGAAATCCTCTCCTCACCTTATACCGTACCGGGACCGAAATCCTCTCCTCACCTTATACCGTACTGGGACCGAAATCCTCTCCTCACCTTATACCGTACCGGGACCGAAATCCTCTCCTCACCTTATACCGTACCGGGACCGAAATCCTCTCCTCACCTTATACCGTACCGGGACCGAAATCCTCTCCTCACCTTATACCGTACCGGGACCGAAATTCTCTCCTCACCTTATACCGTACCGGGACCGAAATCCTCTCCTCACCTCAATACCGTACCGGGACCGTAATCCTCTCCTCACCTCAATACCGTACCGGGACCGAAATCCTCTCCTCACCTTATACCGTACCGGTACCGAAATCCTCTCCTCACCTCAATACCGTACCGGTACCGAAATCCTCTCCTCACCTTATACCGTACCGGTACCGAAATCCTCTCCTCACCTTATACCGTACCGGTACCGAAATCCTCTCCTCACCTCAATACCGTACCGTGACCGAAATCCTCTCCTCACCTCAATACCGTACCGGTACCGAAATCCTCTCCTCGCCTAATACCGTACCGGGACCGAAATCCTCTCCTCGCCTAATACCGTACCGGGACTGAAATCCTCTCCTCACCTTATACCGTACCGGGACCGAAATCCTTTCCTCACCTTATACCGTACCGGGACCGAAATCCTCTCCTCACCTCAATACCGTACCGGGACCGAAATCCTCTCCTCACCTTATACCGTACCGGGACCGAAATCTTCTCCCCACCTCAATACCGTACCGGGACCGAAATCCTTTCCTCACCTTATACCGTACCGGGACCGAAATACTCTCCTCACCTTATACCGTACCGGGACCGAAATCCTCTCCTCACCTTATACCGTACCGGGACCAAAATCCTCTCCTCACCTTATACCGTACCGGTACCGAAATCCTCTCCTCACTTTATACCGTACCGGGACAGAAATCCTCTCCTCACCTTATACCGTACCGGGACCGTAATCCTCTCCTCACCTTATACCGTACCGGGACCGAAATCCTCTCCTCACCATATACCGTACCGGGACCGAAATCTTCTCCCCACTTCAATACCGTACCGGGACCGAAATCCTCTCCTCACCTCAATACCGTACCGGGACCGAAATCCTTTCCTCACCTTATACCGTACCGGGACCGAAATCCTCTCCTCAACTTATACCGTACCGGGACCGAAGTCCTCTCCTCACCTTATACCGTACCGGGACCGAAATCCTCTCCTCACCTTATACCGTACCGGGACCGAAGTCCTCTCCTCACCATATACCGTACCGGGACCGAAATCCTCTCCTCACCTTATACCGTACCGGGACCGAAATCCTCTCCTCACCTTATACCGTACCGGGACCGAAATCCTCTCCTCACCTTATACCGTACCGGGACCGAAATCCTCTCCTCACCTTATACCATACCGGGACCGAAATCCTCTCCTCAACTTATACCGTACCGGGACCGAAGTCCTCTCCTCACCTTATACCGTACCGGGACCGAAATCCTCTCCTCACCTTATACCGTACCGGGACCGAAATCTTCTCCTCACCTTATACCGTACCGGGACCGAAATCCTCTCCTCACCTTATACCGTACCGGGACCGAAATCCTCTCCTCACCTTATACCGTACCGGGACCGAAATCCTCTCCTCACCTTATACCGTACCGGGACCGAAATCCTCTCCTCACCTTATACCGTACCGGGACCGAAATCCTCTCCTCACCTTGTACCGTACCGGGACCGAAATCTTCTCCTCACCTTATACCGTACCGGGACCGAAATCCTCTCCTCACCTTATACCGTACCGGGACCGAAATCCTCTCCTCACCTTATACCGTACCGGGACCGAAATCTTCTCCCCACCTCAATACCGTACCGTGACCGAAATCTTCTCCCCACCTCAATACCGTACCGGGACCGAAATCCTTTCCTCACCTTATACCGTACCGGGACCGAAATCCTCTCCTCACCTTATACCGTACCGGGACCGAAATCCTCTCCTCACCTTATACCGTACTGGGACCGAAATCCTCTCCTCACCTTATACCGTACCGGGACCGAAATCCTCTCCTCACCTTATACCGTACCGGGACCGAAATCCTCTCCTCACCTTATACCGTACCGGGACCGAAATCCTCTCCTCACCTTATACCGTACCGGGACCGAAATTCTCTCCTCACCTTATACCGTACCGGGACCGAAATCCTCTCCTCACCTCAATACCGTACCGGGACCGTAATCCTCTCCTCACCTCAATACCGTACCGGGACCGAAATCCTCTCCTCACCTTATACCGTACCGGTACCGAAATCCTCTCCTCACCTCAATACCGTACCGGTACCGAAATCCTCTCCTCACCTTATACCGTACCGGTACCGAAATCCTCTCCTCACCTTATACCGTACCGGTACCGAAATCCTCTCCTCACCTCAATACCGTACCGTGACCGAAATCCTCTCCTCACCTCAATACCGTACCGGTACCGAAATCCTCTCCTCGCCTAATACCGTACCGGGACCGAAATCCTCTCCTCGCCTAATACCGTACCGGGACTGAAATCCTCTCCTCACCTTATACCGTACCGGGACCGAAATCCTTTCCTCACCTTATACCGTACCGGGACCGAAATCCTCTCCTCACCTCAATACCGTACCGGGACCGAAATCCTCTCCTCACCTTATACCGTACCGGGACCGAAATCTTCTCCCCACCTCAATACCGTACCGGGACCGAAATCCTTTCCTCACCTTATACCGTACCGGGACCGAAATACTCTCCTCACCTTATACCGTACCGGGACCGAAATCCTCTCCTCACCTTATACCGTACCGGGACCAAAATCCTCTCCTCACCTTATACCGTACCGGTACCGAAATCCTCTCCTCACTTTATACCGTACCGGGACAGAAATCCTCTCCTCACCTTATACCGTACCGGGACCGTAATCCTCTCCTCACCTTATACCGTACCGGGACCGAAATCCTCTCCTCACCATATACCGTACCGGGACCGAAATCTTCTCCCCACTTCAATACCGTACCGGGACCGAAATCCTCTCCTCACCTCAATACCGTACCGGGACCGAAATCCTTTCCTCACCTTATACCGTACCGGGACCGAAATCCTCTCCTCAACTTATACCGTACCGGGACCGAAGTCCTCTCCTCACCTTATACCGTACCGGGACCGAAATCCTCTCCTCACCTTATACCGTACCGGGACCGAAATCCTCTCCTCACCTTATACCATACCGGGACCGAAATCCTCTCCTCACCTTATACCGTACCGGGACCGAAATCCTCTCCTCACCTTATACCGTACCGGGACCGAAATCCTCTCCTCACCTTATACCGTACCGGGACCGAAATCTTCTCCTCACCTTATACCGTACCGGGACCGAAATCCTCTCCTCACCTTATACCGTACCGGGACCGAAATCCTCTCCTCACCTTATACCGTACCGGGACCGAAATCCTCTCCTCACCTTATACCGTACCGGGACCGAAATCCTCTCCTCACCTTATACCGTACCGGGACCGAAATCCTCTCCTCACCTTATACCGTACCGGGACCGAAATCTTCTCCTCACCTTATACCGTACCGGGACCGAAATCCTCTCCTCACCTTATACCGTACCGGGACCGAAATCCTCTCCTCACCTTATACCGTACCGGGACCGAAATCTTCTCCCCACCTCAATACCGTACCGTGACCGAAATCTTCTCCCCACCTCAATACCGTACCGGGACCGAAATCCTTTCCTCACCTTATACCGTACCGGGACCGAAATCCTCTCCTCACCTTATACCGTACCGGGACCGAAATCCTCTCCTCACCTTATACCGTACCGGGACCGAAATCCTCTCCTCACCTTATACCGTACCGGGACCGAAATCCTCTCCTCACCTTATACCGTACTGGGACCGAAATCCTCTCCTCACCTTATACCGTACCGGGACCGAAATCCTCTCCTCACCTTATACCGTACCGGGACCGAAATCCTCTCCTCACCTTATACCGTACCGGGACCGAAATCCTCTCCTCACCTTATACCGTACCGGGACCGAAATTCTCTCCTCACCTTATACCGTACCGGGACCGAAATCCTCTCCTCACCTCAATACCGTACCGGGACCGTAATCCTCTCCTCACCTCAATACCGTACCGGGACCGAAATCCTCTCCTCACCTTATACCGTACCGGTACCGAAATCCTCTCCTCACCTCAATACCGTACCGGTACCGAAATCCTCTCCTCACCTTATACCGTACCGGTACCGAAATCCTCTCCTCACCTTATACCGTACCGGTACCGAAATCCTCTCCTCACCTCAATACCGTACCGTGACCGAAATCCTCTCCTCACCTCAATACCGTACCGGTACCGAAATCCTCTCCTCGCCTAATACCGTACCGGGACCGAAATCCTCTCCTCGCCTAATACCGTACCGGGACTGAAATCCTCTCCTCACCTTATACCGTACCGGGACCGAAATCCTTTCCTCACCTTATACCGTACCGGGACCGAAATCCTCTCCTCACCTCAATACCGTACCGGGACCGAAATCCTCTCCTCACCTTATACCGTACCGGGACCGAAATCTTCTCCCCACCTCAATACCGTACCGGGACCGAAATCCTTTCCTCACCTTATACCGTACCGGGACCGAAATACTCTCCTCACCTTATACCGTACCGGGACCGAAATCCTCTCCTCACCTTATACCGTACCGGGACCAAAATCCTCTCCTCACCTTATACCGTACCGGTACCGAAATCCTCTCCTCACTTTATACCGTACCGGGACAGAAATCCTCTCCTCACCTTATACCGTACCGGGACCAAACTCCTCTCCTAATCTAATATCGTACCGGGACCGAAATCTTCTCCCCACCTCAATACCGTACCGGGACCGAAATCCTTTCCTCACCTTATACCGTACCGGGACCGAAATCCTCTCCTCACCTTATACCGTACCGGGACCGAAATCCTCTCCTCACCTTATACCGTACCGTGACCGAAATTCTCTCCTCACCTTTTACCGTACCGGGACCGAAATTCTCTCCTCACCTTATACCGTACCGGGACCGAAATACTCTCCTCACCTTATACCGTACCGGGACCGAAATACTCTCCTCACCTTATACCGTACCGGGACCAAACTCCTCTCCTCACCTTATACCGTACCGGGACCGAAATACTCTCCTCACCTTATACCGTACCGGGACCGAAATTCTCTCCTCACCTTATACCGTACCGGGACCGAAATCCTCTCCTCACCTTATACCGTACCGGGACCGTAATCCTCTCCTCACCTCAATACCGTACCGGGACCGAAATCCTCTCCTCACCTTATACCGTACCGGTACCGAAATCCTCTCCTCACCTTATACCGTACCGGTACCGAAATCCTCTCTTCTCCTTATACCGTACCGGTACCGAAATCCTCTCCTCACCTTATACCGTACCGGGACCGAAATCCTCTCCTCACCTTATACCGTACCGGTACCGAAATCCTCTCCTCACCTTATACCGTACCGGGACCGAAATCCTCTCCTCACCTTATACCGTACCGGGACTGAAATCCTCCCCTCACCTTATACTGTACCGGGACCGAGATCCTCTCCTCACCTTATACCGTACCGGGACCGAAATCCTCTCCTCACTTTATACCGTACCGGGACCGAAATCCTCTCCTCACCTTATACCGTACCGGGACCGAGATCCTCTCCTCACCTTATACCGTACCGGGACCGAAATCCTCTCCTCACCTTATACCGTACCGGGACCGAAATCCTCTCCT
This sequence comes from Mimachlamys varia, assembly GCA_947623455.1. Taxonomy (NCBI): domain Eukaryota; kingdom Metazoa; phylum Mollusca; class Bivalvia; order Pectinida; family Pectinidae; genus Mimachlamys; species Mimachlamys varia. The sequence continues at coordinate 33,314,437 of OX392543.1, forward strand.
CACCTTAATACCGTACCGGGACCGAAATCCTCTCCTCACCTTATACCGTACCGGGACCGAAATCCTCTCCTCACCTTATACCGTACCGGGACCGAAATCCTCTCCTCACCTTATACCGTACCGGGACCGAAATCCTCTCCTCAATTTATACCGTACCGGGATCGAAATCCTCTCCTCACCTTATACCGTACCGGGACCATATCCTCTCCTCACCTCAATACCGTACCGGGACCGAAATCCTCTCCTTACCATATACCGTACCGGTACCGAAATCCTCTCCTCACCTTATACCGTACCGGGACCGAAATCCTCTCCTCACCTCAATACCGTACCGGGACCGAAATCCTCTCCTCACCTTATACCGTACCGGTACCGAAATACTCTCTTCACCTTATACCGTACCGGGACCGAAATCCTCTCCTCACTTTATACCGTACCGGGACCGAAATCCTCTCCTCACCTTATACCGTACCGGGACCGAAATCCTCTCCTCACCTCAATACCGTACCGGGACCGAAATCCTCTCCTCACCTTATACCGTACCGGGACCGAAATCCTCTCCTCACCTCAATACCGTACCGTGACCGAAATCCTCTCCTCACCTTATACCGTACCGGTACCGAAATCCTCTCCTCACCTTATACCGTACCGGTACCGAAATCCTCTCCTCACCTTATACCGTACCGGTACCGAAATCCTCTCCTCACCTCAATACCGTACCGGTACCGAAATCCTCTCCTCACCTTATACCGTACCGGGACCGAAATCCTCTCCTCACATTATACCGTACCGGGACCGAAATCATCTCATCACCTTATACCGTACCGGGACCGTAATCCTCTCCTCACCTCAATACCGTACCGGGACAGAAATCCTCTCCTCACCTTATACCGTACCGGGACCGAAATCCTCTCCTCACCTTATACCGTACCGGGACCGAAATTCTCTCCTCACCTTATACCGTACCGGGACCGAAATCCTCTCCTCACCTTATACCGTACCGGGACCGTAATCCTCTCCTCACCTTATACCGTACCGGGACCGAAATCCTCTCCTAATCTAATATCGTACCGGGACCGTAATCCTCTCCTCACCTTATACCGTACCGGGACCGAAATCCTCTCCTAATCTAATATCGTACCGGGACCGAAATCCTCTCCTCACCTTATACCGTACCGGTACCGAAATCCTCTCCTCTCCTCACCTTATACCGTACCGTGACCGAAATCCTCTCCTCACCTTATACCGTACCGGTACCGAAATCCTCTCCTCTCCTCACCTTATACCGTACCGTGACCGTAATCCTCTCCTCACCTCAATACCGTACCGGGACAGAAATCCTCTCCTCACCTTATACCGTACCGGGACCGAAATCCTCTCCTCACCTTATACCGTACCGGGACCGAAATTCTCTCCTCACCTTATACCGTACCGGGACCGAAATCCTCTCCTCACCTTATACCGTACCGGGACCGTAATCCTCTCCTCACCTTATACCGTACCGGGACCGAAATCCTCTCCTAATCTAATATCGTACCGGGACCGTAATCCTCTCCTCACCTTATACCGTACCGGGACCGAAATCCTCTCCTAATCTAATATCGTACCGGGACCGAAATCCTCTCCTCACCTTATACCGTACCGGTACCGAAATCCTCTCCTCTCCTCACCTTATACCGTACCGTGACCGAAATCCTCTCCTCACCTTATACCGTACCGGTACCGAAATCCTCTCCTCTCCTCACCTTATACCGTACCGTGACCGAAATCCTTTCCTCACCTTATACCGTACCGGGACCGAAATTCTCTCCTCACCTTATGCCGTACCGGGACCGAAATCCTCTCCTCACCTTATACCGTACCGGGACCGTAATCCTCTCCTCACCTCAATACCGTACCGGGACCGAAATCCTCTCCTCACCTTATACCGTACCGGGACCGAAATCCTCTCCTCACCTTATACCGTACCGGTACCGAAATCCTCTCCTCACCTTATACCGTACCGGGACCGAAATCCTCTCCTCACCTTATACCGTACCGGGACCGAAATCCTCTCCTCACCTCAATACCGTACCGGGACCGAAATCCTCTCCTCACCTCAATACCGTACCGGGACCGAAATCCTCTCCTCACCTCAATACCGTACCGGAACCGAAATCCTCTCCTCACCTCAATACCGTACCGGGACCGAAATCCTCTCCTCACCTTATACCGTACCGGTACCGAAATCCTCTCCTCACCTTATATCGTACCGGGACCGAAATCCTCTCCTCACCATATACCGTACCGGGACCGAAATCCTCTCCTCACCTTATACCGTACCGGGACCGAAATCCTCTCCTCACCTTATACCGTACCGGGACCGAAATCCTCTCCTCACCTTATACCGTACCGGGACCGTAATCCTCTCCTCACCTTATACCGTACCGGGACCGAAATCCTCTCCTCACCATATACCGTACCGGGACCGAAATCTTCTCCCCACTTCAATACCGTACCGGGACCGAAATCCTCTCCTCACCTCAATACCGTACCGGGACCGAAATCCTTTCCTCACCTTATACCGTACCGGGACCGAAATCCTCTCCTCAACTTATACCGTACCGGGACCGAAGTCCTCTCCTCACCTTATACCGTACCGGGACCGAAATCCTCTCCTCACCTTATACCGTACCGGGACCGAAATCCTCTCCTCACCTTATACCATACCGGGACCGAAATCCTCTCCTCACCTTATACCGTACCGGGACCGAAATCCTCTCCTCACCTTATACCGTACCGGGACCGAAATCCTCTCCTCACCTTATACCGTACCGGGACCGAAATCTTCTCCTCACCTTATACCGTACCGGGACCGAAATCCTCTCCTCACCTTATACCGTACCGGGACCGAAATCCTCTCCTCACCTTATACCGTACCGGGACCGAAATCCTCTCCTCACCTTATACCGTACCGGGACCGAAATCCTCTCCTCACCTTATACCGTACCGGGACCGAAATCCTCTCCTCACCTTATACCGTACCGGGACCGAAATCTTCTCCTCACCTTATACCGTACCGGGACCGAAATCCTCTCCTCACCTTATACCGTACCGGGACCGAAATCCTCTCCTCACCTTATACCGTACCGGGACCGAAATCTTCTCCCCACCTCAATACCGTACCGTGACCGAAATCTTCTCCCCACCTCAATACCGTACCGGCACCGAAATCCTTTCCTCACCTTATACCGTACCGGGACCGAAATCCTCTCCTCACCTTATACCGTACCGGGACCGAAATCCTCTCCTCACCTTATACCGTACTGGGACCGAAATCCTCTCCTCACCTTATACCGTACCGGGACCGAAATCCTCTCCTCACCTTATACCGTACCGGGACCGAAATCCTCTCCTCACCTTATACCGTACCGGGACCGAAATCCTCTCCTCACCTTATACCGTACCGGGACCGAAATTCTCTCCTCACCTTATACCGTACCGGGACCGAAATCCTCTCCTCACCTCAATACCGTATTGGGACCGTAATCCTCTCCTCACCTCAATACCGTACCGGGACCGAAATCCTCTCCTCACCTTATACCGTACCGGTACCGAAATCCTCTCCTCACCTCAATACCGTACCGGTACCGAAATCCTCTCCTCACCTTATACCGTACCGGTACCGAAATCCTCTCCTCACCTTATACCGTACCGGTACCGAAATCCTCTCCTCACCTCAATACCGTACCGTGACCGAAATCCTCTCCTCACCTCAATACCGTACCGGTACCGAAATCCTCTCCTCGCCTAATACCGTACCGGGACCGAAATCCTCTCCTCGCCTAATACCGTACCGGGACTGAAATCCTCTCCTCACCTTATACCGTACCGGGACCGAAATCCTTTCCTCACCTTATACCGTACCGGGACCGAAATCCTCTCCTCACCTCAATACCGTACCGGGACCGAAATCCTCTCCTCACCTTATACCGTACCGGGACCGAAATCTTCTCCCCACCTCAATACCGTACCGGGACCGAAATCCTTTCCTCACCTTATACCGTACCGGGACCGAAATACTCTCCTCACCTTATACCGTACCGGGACCGAAATCCTCTCCTCACCTTATACCGTACCGGGACCAAAATCCTCTCCTCACCTTATACCGTACCGGTACCGAAATCCTCTCCTCACTTTATACCGTACCGGGACAGAAATCCTCTCCTCACCTTATACCGTACCGGGACCGAAATCCTCTCCTCACCTTATATCGTACCGGGACCGAAATCTTCTCCCCACCTCAATACCGTACCGGGACCGAAATCCTCTCCTCACCTTATACCGTACCGGGACCGAAATCCTCTCCTCACCTTATACCGTACCGGGACCGAAATCCTCTCCTCACCTTATACCGTACCGTGACCGAAATTCTCTCCTCACCTTATACCGTACCGGGACCGAAATTCTCTCCTCACCTTATACCGTACCGGGACCGAAATACTCTCCTCACCTTATACCGTACCGGGACCGAAATACTCTCCTCACCTTATACCGTACCGGGACCGAAATTCACTCCTCACCTTATACCGTACCGGGACCGAAATACTCTCCTCACCTTATACCGTACCGGGACCGAAATTCTCTCCTCACCTTATACCGTACCGGGACCGAAATCCTCTCCTCACCTTATACCGTACCGGGACCGTAATCCTCTCCTCACCTCAATACCGTACCGGGACCGAAATCCTCTCCTCACCTTATACCGTACCGGTACCGATATCCTCTCCTCACCTTATACCGTACCGGTACCGAAATCCTCTCCTCACCTCAATACCGTACCGGGACCGAAATCCTCTCCTCACCTTATACCGTACCGGGACCGAAATCCTCTCCTCACCTTATACCGTACCGGGACCGAAATCTTCTCCTCACCTTATACCGTATCGGGACCGAAATCCTCTCCTCACCTTATACCGTACCGGGACCGAAATCTTCTCCTCACCTTATACCGTACCGGTACCGAAATCCTCTCCTCACCTTATACCGTACCGGGACCGAAATCTTTTCCCCACCTCAATACCGTACCGGGACCGAAATCTTCTCCCCACCTCAATACCGTACCGGGACCGAAATCTTCTCCACTTCAATACCGTACCGGGACCGAAATCCTCTCCTCACCTAAATACCGTACCGGGACCGAAATCTTCTCCCCACCTTATACCGTACCGGGACCGAAATCCTCTCCTCACCTTATACCGTACCGGGACCGAAATCCTCTCCTCACCTTATACCGTACCGGGACCGAAATCTTCTCCTCACCTTATACCGTATCGGGACCGAAATCCTCTCCTCACCTTATACCGTACCGGGACCGAAATCCTCTCCTCACCTTATACCGTACCGGTACCGAAATCCTCTCCTCACCTTATACCGTACCGAGACCGAAATCTTCTCCCCACCTCAATACCGTACCGTGACCGAAATCTTCTCCCCACCTCAATACCGTACCGGGACCGAAATCCTCTCCTCACCTTATACCGTACCGGGACCGAAATACTCTCCTCACCTTATACCGTACCGGGACCGAAATCCTCTCCTCACCTTATACCGTACCGGGACCGAAATCCTCTCCTCACCTTATACCATCCCGGGACCAAAATCCTCTCCTCACCTTATACCGTACCGGGACCAAAATCCTCTCCTCACCTTATACCGTACCGGGACCGAAATCCTCTCCTCACCTCATACCGTACCGGGACCGAAATCCTCTCCTCACCTTATACCGTCCCGGGACCGAAATACTCTCCTCACCTTATACCGTACAGGGACCGAAATCCTCTCCTCAATTTATACCGTACCGGGACAGAAATCCTCTCCTCACCTTATACCGTACCGGGACCAAACTCCTCTCCTAATCTAATATCGTACCGGGACCAAAATCCTCTCCTCACCTTATACCGTACCGGGACCGAAATCCTCTCCTCACCTTATACCGTACCGGGACCGAAATCCTCTCCTCACCTTATACCGTACCGGGACAAAAATCCTCTCCTCACCTTATACCGTACCGGGACCAAAATCCTCTCCTCACCTTATACCGTACCGGGACCGAAATCCTCTCCTCAATTTATACCGTACCGGGACCAAAATACTCTCCTCACCTTATACCGTACCGGGACCGAAATCCTAACCTCACCTTATACCGTACCGGGACCGAAATCCTCTCCTCGCCTCAATACCGTACCGGGACCGAAATCCTCTCCTCACCTTATACCGTACCGGGACCGAAATCCTCTCCTCACCTTATACCGTACCGGGACCGAAATCCTCTCCTCACCTTATACCGTACCGGTACCGAAATCCTCTCCTCACCTTATACCGTACCGGGACCGAAATCCTCTCCTCACCTTATACCGTACCGGTACCGAAATCCTCTCCTCACCGTATACCGTACCGGTACCGAAATCCTCTCCTCACCTCAATACCGTACCGGGACCGAAATCCTCTCCTCACCTCAATACCGTACCGGGACCGAAATCCTCTCCTCACCTTATACCGTACCGGGACCGAAATCCTCTCCTCACCTTATACCGTACCGGGACCGAAATCTTCTCCTCACCTTATACCGTATCGGGACCGAAATCCTCTCCTCACCTTATACCGTACCGGGACCGAAATCTTCTCCTCACCTTATACCGTACCGGTACCGAAATCCTCTCCTCACCTTATACCGTACCGGGACCGAAATCTTTTCCCCACCTCAATACCGTACCGGGACCGAAATCTTCTCCCCACCTCAATACCGTACCGGGACCGAAATCTTCTCCACTTCAATACCGTACCGGGACCGAAATCCTCTCCTCACCTAAATACCGTACCGGGACCGAAATCTTCTCCCCACCTTATACCGTACCGGGACCGAAATCCTCTCCTCACCTTATACCGTACCGGGACCGAAATCCTCTCCTCACCTTATACCGTACCGGGACCGAAATCTTCTCCTCACCTTATACCGTATCGGGACCGAAATCCTCTCCTCACCTTATACCGTACCGGGACCGAAATCCTCTCCTCACCTTATACCGTACCGGTACCGAAATCCTCTCCTCACCTTATACCGTACCGAGACCGAAATCTTCTCCCCACCTCAATACCGTACCGTGACCGAAATCTTCTCCCCACCTCAATACCGTACCGGGACCGAAATCCTCTCCTCACCTTATACCGTACCGGGACCGAAATACTCTCCTCACCTTATACCGTACCGGGACCGAAATCCTCTCCTCACCTTATACCGTACCGGGACCGAAATCCTCTCCTCACCTTATACCATCCCGGGACCAAAATCCTCTCCTCACCTTATACCGTACCGGGACCAAAATCCTCTCCTCACCTTATACCGTACCGGGACCGAAATCCTCTCCTCACCTCATACCGTACCGGGACCGAAATCCTCTCCTCACCTTATACCGTCCCGGGACCGAAATACTCTCCTCACCTTATACCGTACAGGGACCGAAATCCTCTCCTCAATTTATACCGTACCGGGACAGAAATCCTCTCCTCACCTTATACCGTACCGGGACCAAACTCCTCTCCTAATCTAATATCGTACCGGGACCAAAATCCTCTCCTCACCTTATACCGTACCGGGACCGAAATCCTCTCCTCACCTTATACCGTACCGGGACCGAAATCCTCTCCTCACCTTATACCGTACCGGGACAAAAATCCTCTCCTCACCTTATACCGTACCGGGACCAAAATCCTCTCCTCACCTTATACCGTACCGGGACCGAAATCCTCTCCTCAATTTATACCGTACCGGGACCAAAATACTCTCCTCACCTTATACCGTACCGGGACCGAAATCCTAACCTCACCTTATACCGTACCGGGACCGAAATCCTCTCCTCGCCTCAATACCGTACCGGGACCGAAATCCTCTCCTCACCTTATACCGTACCGGGACCGAAATCCTCTCCTCACCTTATACCGTACCGGGACCGAAATCCTCTCCTCACCTTATACCGTACCGGTACCGAAATCCTCTCCTCACCTTATACCGTACCGGGACCGAAATCCTCTCCTCACCTTATACCGTACCGGTACCGAAATCCTCTCCTCACCGTATACCGTACCGGTACCGAAATCCTCTCCTCACCTCAATACCGTACCGGGACCGAAATCCTCTCCTCACCTTATACCGTACCGGTACCGAAATCCTCTCCTCACCTCAATACCGTACCGGGACCGAAATCCTCTCCTCACCTCAATACCGTACCGGGACCGAAATCCTCTCCTCACCTTGTACCGTACCGGGACCGAAATCCTCTCCTCACCTCAATACCGTACCGGGACCGAAATCCTCTCCTCACCTTATACCGTACCGGTACCGAAATCCTCTCCTCACCTTATACCGTACCGGTACCGAAATCCTCTCCTCAACTCAATACCGTACCGGGACCGAAATCCTCTCCTCACCTTATACCGTACCGGGACCGAAATCCTCTCCTCACCTTATACCGTACCGGGGCCGAAATCTTCTCCTCACCTTATACCGTACCGGGACTGAAATCCTCTCCTCACCTTATACCGTACCGGGACCGAAATCCTCTCCTCACCTTATACCGTACCGGGACCGAAATCCTCTCCTCACCTTATACCGTACCGGGACCGAAATCTTCTCCCCACCTCAATACCGTAACGGGACCGAAATCCTCTCCTCACCTTATACCGTTCCGGGACCGAAATACTCTCCTCACCTTATACCGTACCGGGACCGAAATCCTCTTCTCACCTTATACCGTACCGGGACCGAAATACTCTCCTCACCTTATACCGTACCGGTACCGAAATCCTCTCCTCACTTTATACCGTACCGGGACAGAAATCCTCTCCTCACCTTATACCGTACCGGGACCGAAATCCTCTCCTCACCTTATACCGTACTGGGACCGAAATCCTCTCCTCACCTTATACCGTACCGGGACCGAAATCCTCTCCTCACCTTATACCGTACCGGGACCGAAATCCTCTCCTCACCTTATACCGTACCGGGACCGAAATCCTCTCCTCACCTTATACCGTACCGGGACCGAAATTCTCTCCTCACCTTATACCGTACCGGGACCGAAATCCTCTCCTCACCTCAATACCGTATTGGGACCGTAATCCTCTCCTCACCTCAATACCGTACCGGGACCGAAATCCTCTCCTCACCTTATACCGTACCGGTACCGAAATCCTCTCCTCACCTCAATACCGTACCGGTACCGAAATCCTCTCCTCACCTTATACCGTACCGGTACCGAAATCCTCTCCTCACCTTATACCGTACCGGTACCGAAATCCTCTCCTCACCTCAATACCGTACCGTGACCGAAATCCTCTCCTCACCTCAATACCGTACCGGTACCGAAATCCTCTCCTCGCCTAATACCGTACCGGGACCGAAATCCTCTCCTCGCCTAATACCGTACCGGGACTGAAATCCTCTCCTCACCTTATACCGTACCGGGACCGAAATCCTTTCCTCACCTTATACCGTACCGGGACCGAAATCCTCTCCTCACCTCAATACCGTACCGGGACCGAAATCCTCTCCTCACCTTATACCGTACCGGGACCGAAATCTTCTCCCCACCTCAATACCGTACCGGGACCGAAATCCTTTCCTCACCTTATACCGTACCGGGACCGAAATACTCTCCTCACCTTATACCGTACCGGGACCGAAATCCTCTCCTCACCTTATACCGTACCGGGACCAAAATCCTCTCCTCACCTTATACCGTACCGGTACCGAAATCCTCTCCTCACTTTATACCGTACCGGGACAGAAATCCTCTCCTCACCTTATACCGTACCGGGACCGAAATCCTCTCCTCACCTTATATCGTACCGGGACCGAAATCTTCTCCCCACCTCAATACCGTACCGGGACCGAAATCCTCTCCTCACCTTATACCGTACCGGGACCGAAATCCTCTCCTCACCTTATACCGTACCGGGACCGAAATCCTCTCCTCACCTTATACCGTACCGTGACCGAAATTCTCTCCTCACCTTATACCGTACCGGGACCGAAATTCTCTCCTCACCTTATACCGTACCGGGACCGAAATACTCTCCTCACCTTATACCGTACCGGGACCGAAATACTCTCCTCACCTTATACCGTACCGGGACCGAAATTCACTCCTCACCTTATACCGTACCGGGACCGAAATACTCTCCTCACCTTATACCGTACCGGGACCGAAATTCTCTCCTCACCTTATACCGTACCGGGACCGAAATCCTCTCCTCACCTTATACCGTACCGGGACCGTAATCCTCTCCTCACCTCAATACCGTACCGGGACCGAAATCCTCTCCTCACCTTATACCGTACCGGTACCGAAATCCTCTCCTCACCTTATACCGTACCGGTACCGAAATCCTCTCCTCACCTCAATACCGTACCGGGACCGAAATCCTCTCCTCACCTTATACCGTACCGGGACCGAAATCCTCTCCTCACCTTATACCGTACCGGGACCGAAATCTTCTCCTCACCTTATACCGTATCGGGACCGAAATCCTCTCCTCACCTTATACCGTACCGGGACCGAAATCCTCTCCTCACCTTATACCGTACCGGTACCGAAATCCTCTCCTCACCTTATACCGTACCGGGACCGAAATCTTTTCCCCACCTCAATACCGTACCGGGACCGAAATCTTCTCCCCACCTCAATACCGTACCGGGACCGAAATCTTCTCCACTTCAATACCGTACCGGGACCGAAATCCTCTCCTCACCTAAATACCGTACCGGGACCGAAATCTTCTCCCCACCTTATACCGTACCGGGACCGAAATCCTCTCCTCACCTTATACCGTACCGGGACCGAAATCCTCTCCTCACCTTATACCGTACCGGGACCGAAATCTTCTCCTCACCTTATACCGTATCGGGACCGAAATCCTCTCCTCACCTTATACCGTACCGGGACCGAAATCCTCTCCTCACCTTATACCGTACCGGTACCGAAATCCTCTCCTCACCTTATACCGTACCGAGACCGAAATCTTCTCCCCACCTCAATACCGTACCGTGACCGAAATCTTCTCCCCACCTCAATACCGTACCGGGACCGAAATCCTCTCCTCACCTTATACCGTACCGGGACCGAAATACTCTCCTCACCTTATACCGTACCGGGACCGAAATCCTCTCCTCACCTTATACCGTACCGGGACCGAAATCCTCTCCTCACCTTATACCATCCCGGGACCAAAATCCTCTCCTCACCTTATACCGTACCGGGACCAAAATCCTCTCCTCACCTTATACCGTACCGGGACCGAAATCCTCTCCTCACCTCATACCGTACCGGGACCGAAATCCTCTCCTCACCTTATACCGTCCCGGGACCGAAATACTCTCCTCACCTTATACCGTACAGGGACCGAAATCCTCTCCTCAATTTATACCGTACCGGGACAGAAATCCTCTCCTCACCTTATACCGTACCGGGACCAAACTCCTCTCCTAATCTAATATCGTACCGGGACCAAAATCCTCTCCTCACCTTATACCGTACCGGGACCGAAATCCTCTCCTCACCTTATACCGTACCGGGACCGAAATCCTCTCCTCACCTTATACCGTACCGGGACAAAAATCCTCTCCTCACCTTATACCGTACCGGGACCAAAATCCTCTCCTCACCTTATACCGTACCGGGACCGAAATCCTCTCCTCAATTTATACCGTACCGGGACCAAAATACTCTCCTCACCTTATACCGTACCGGGACCGAAATCCTAACCTCACCTTATACCGTACCGGGACCGAAATCCTCTCCTCGCCTCAATACCGTACCGGGACCGAAATCCTCTCCTCACCTTATACCGTACCGGGACCGAAATCCTCTCCTCACCTTATACCGTACCGGGACCGAAATCCTCTCCTCACCTTATACCGTACCGGTACCGAAATCCTCTCCTCACCTTATACCGTACCGGGACCGAAATCCTCTCCTCACCTTATACCGTACCGGTACCGAAATCCTCTCCTCACCGTATACCGTACCGGTACCGAAATCCTCTCCTCACCTCAATACCGTACCGGGACCGAAATCCTCTCCTCACCTTATACCGTACCGGTACCGAAATCCTCTCCTCACCTCAATACCGTACCGGGACCGAAATCCTCTCCTCACCTCAATACCGTACCGGGACCGAAATCCTCTCCTCACCTTGTACCGTACCGGGACCGAAATCCTCTCCTCACCTCAATACCGTACCGGGACCGAAATCCTCTCCTCACCTTATACCGTACCGGTACCGAAATCCTCTCCTCACCTTATACCGTACCGGTACCGAAATCCTCTCCTCAACTCAATACCGTACCGGGACCGAAATCCTCTCCTCACCTTATACCGTACCGGGACCGAAATCCTCTCCTCACCTTATACCGTACCGGGGCCGAAATCTTCTCCTCACCTTATACCGTACCGGGACTGAAATCCTCTCCTCACCTTATACCGTACCGGGACCGAAATCCTCTCCTCACCTTATACCGTACCGGGACCGAAATCCTCTCCTCACCTTATACCGTACCGGGACCGAAATCTTCTCCCCACCTCAATACCGTAACGGGACCGAAATCCTCTCCTCACCTTATACCGTACCGGGACCGAAATCCTCTCCTCACCTCAATACCGTACCGGGACCGAAATCTTCTCCCCACCTCAATACCGTACCGGGACCGAAATCCTTTCCTCACCTTATACCGTTCCGGGACCGAAATACTCTCCTCACCTTATACCGTACCGGGACCGAAATCCTCTTCTCACCTTATACCGTACCGGGACCGAAATACTCTCCTCACCTTATACCGTACCGGTACCGAAATCCTCTCCTCACTTTATACCGTACCGGGACAGAAATCCTCTCCTCACCTTATACCGTACCGGAACCAAACTCCTCTCCTAATCTAATATCGTACCGGGACCGAAATCTTCTCCCCACCTCAATACCGTACCGGGACCGAAATCCTTTCCTCACCTTTTACCGTACCGGGACCGAAATCCTCTCCTCACCTTATACCATACCGGGACCGAAATCCTCTCCTCACCTTATACCGTACCGGGACCGAAATTCTCTCCTCACCTTATACCGTACCGGGACCGAAATCCTCTCCTCACCTTATACCGTACCGGGACCGTAATCCTCTCCTCACCTCAATACCGTACCGGGACCGAAATCCTCTCCTCACCTTATACCGTACCGGGACCGAAATCCTCTCCTCACCTTATACCGTACCGGGACCGAAATCCTCTCCTCACCTTATACCGTACCGGGACCGAAATCCTCTCCCCACCTTATACCGTACCGGGACCGAAATCCTCTCCTCACCTTATATCGTACCGGGACCGAAATCCTCTCCTCACCTTATACCGTACCGGAACCGAAATCCTCTCCTCACCTTAATACCGTACCGGGACCGAAATCCTCTCCTCACCTTATAACTTACCGGGACCGAAATCCTCTCCTCACCTTATACCGTACCGGGACCGAAATCCTCTCCTCACCTTATAACTTACCGGGACCAAAATCCTCTCCTAATCTTATATCGTACCGGGACCGAAATCCTTTCCTCAATTTATACCGTACCGGGACCGAAATCTTCTCCTAATCTTATATCGTACTGGGACCGAAATCCTCTCCTCACCTTATACCGTACCGGGACCAAAATCCTCTCCTAATCTTATATCGTACCGGGACCGAAATCCTCTCCTCAATTTATACCGTACCGGGACCGAAATCTTCTCCTCAATTTATACCGTACCGGGACCGAAATCCTCTCCTCACCTTATACCGTACCGGGACCGAAATCCTCTCCTCACCTTGTACCGTACCGGGACCGAAATCCTCTCCTCACCTTATACCGTACCGGGCCTGAAATCCTCTCTTCACCTTATACCGTACCGGGACCGAAATTCTCTCCTCACCTTATACCGTACCGGGACCGAGATCCTCTCCTCACCTTATACCGTACCAGGACCGAAATCCTCTCCTCACCTTATACCGTACCGGGACCGAAATCCTCTCCTCACCTTATACCGTACCGGGACCGAAATCTTCTCCTCACCTTATACCGTACCGGGACCGAAATCCTCTCCTCACCTTATACCGTACCGGGACCGAAATCCTCTCCTCACCTCAATACCGTACCGGAACCGAAATCCTCTCCTCGCCTTATACCGTTCCGGGACCAAAATCCTTTTATGAATTTTGTCGAGATCATTATTAAGAATTTCTGCACTTACTCTAGGAAGTTCAACAGTGACATAGAGAGAGGTGTCGTCGGCAAATAACTTTATCGTAGCTTGAATGTCTTTAATGATATCATTTATGTAAATCAGAAATAGAAGGGGTCCGACAGTTTAGAAAGAAGACCTTTATGCCAAACACGGTCAAACGCTTTATTAATATCACAGAAGACCATACGAATTTCCTTAACTTTGCTGTTAACACGATTGTTTGATTAAATAATATGTTCTACAATATTCAATTTGTCTAGACTTAAAAACACATTTACCTTAAATCAATGAATATGCAGTTATGTTTTTGTAGTACTAGTACATCAATGAATGAAGTAGAAAAATTATCCAGTAATTCTTTCGAAAACCAGTTTGATTTTATAATGCTTCAGGTTTCCTGCAAGCAACTGGTCCGGTATCTTACCCCTATTAAAAATGAAACAAGAGGCCCAGAGGCAATCTGGCTTTCAGTAAATGCAACAAAAAGTTTTGTGCAAGTTAAATAACATAAAAGTTTCCAGTGTGTGATCTGCCACATCATTGTCCTTAATGAAACCTAACTTTCTGATTAAAAAGATCATTTAGAGGAAATTTATTTGAAATTAGTTTATATTATTGCATGCCCTCTATATGCCAAGCAATTGAAGTGTATTGTGTTTGGAAGTCTGCAAGGGGCGTGGCAATCGCTAGGATCAAATCTGAAATCATGTTTGTGATGTGTTATGACTCAAGAGTTAAGTCTGAAAGGGCGTGGTAGACCATAGGATCAAATCTAAAATCATATGTGTGATCGTCTCTTTATGCTCAGCGATTGTATATATAGTTTTGTTGTGGGGATTACAACCGTTTAAAAGTCATGACTCAAGAGTTAGGTTTGCAAGGGCGTGGCAGACCATGGGGTCAAATCTAAAATATGGACCCCTTTTGACCCCGCCCCTCGGGTCCCTGGGGGGTCAGCCCTATCATTTGTATAAATCTGAATCCCAGACACCTAAGGATGCTTCCTACCAAATATAATTACATGCTGATCAGCGGTTATACTTAAGAAGAAGTCGATAATCACTTGTTGTCGGACGGACGACGGATGCCACGGTATGGCTAATTAAAGGCCCAATATACGTAACTTCAGGGAAGTTTTCATGATTCTGAAAAATTCTGTTGATAACCATGCAAAAATAAGCCTAAAACGAAGTAAACCTGAGTGGTAACTAACAAGAAACTCTTGACAAAAAAAATCCAAAAAATTGAAAATAATTCAGGTGGGGCCCACTTCAACAACAAGCCGAAGGTAGAACACGGTTCGAAATGGACGCGTGTTTACACATAGCGTATTTCAACTGATGCTGTACCGGTAACCGCGAATGAATTCAACTTGAATATTGCTGATATCAGTTAATCTTACTAAATCTATAAATATAATAAGTAATTAGGCTTGATTTTCGCTTCAAGTTTTGCCAAAAGTTACGTATATTGGACCTTTAAAGAGTTTGACATGCAGATCAATCATTGATACAGTGTAACTGATTTTATCGTCAGAT
Source organism: Mimachlamys varia (assembly GCA_947623455.1). NCBI lineage: Eukaryota > Metazoa > Mollusca > Bivalvia > Pectinida > Pectinidae > Mimachlamys > Mimachlamys varia. The sequence goes on from OX392543.1 coordinate 33,330,275, forward strand.
CATAATCTTTTTGATTTGTGAAGCTTCAGAGCACTTAGAACTTCTTCCTTGCTAAAAACATTATTTAGTTGGAAACATCTAAATTAAAAAGATTTTTAAAAGATATTTTGTGAAGTTTTGTATTTGTATAAAAAATAATTTAACTAAGAATTTGAATCCATTTGGAACAAAATGATAACCATTCCTGCCATTTTCAAAGTAATCCATTGTTATCCAAGTGTTTGCCAGTATGAAACAATTATAGCTGTTTATAACAGTCCAAAAGTTGAAAATGATTATTTGAAAATTAGACAATAAAAACCAAAACCGAAAAAAAAAGATCAAAATTGTCAAGTGCAAAATTGTTCCCTCAAATTTAGAGTGAATAATTATACCTCAGCAATGAAGTTAGGGGGATATACTGGATTCAGATTGTCCGTCCGTCCGTCTGTATACACAGTTTTGTCCGGTTATGCATTCGCTCAGTTTTCAACTGATCTTTTGTGGAAATAGACAGTACAGTATGAAGATGTGTCCCCTTAAGTAAGGATTTTCGACCCTTTTTCAGAAAGTTATTCCCCTTTTTATGTAAAAAATTGACCACAATTTGTCCGCTATGCATTCCTTCACTTTTCAAAGGATCTTTTTTTTAAATTTTGTGGGAACAGACAGTAGAATATGTAAATGTGTCCCTGAAGTAAATTTGCATTTTTTATCCTTTTCAGGGAGTTATTCCCCTTTTATGTAAATGAACACAATTTTGTCCTGCTATGCATTTGCTCAGTTTTCACGGATCTTATAAAATTTTTATGGGAATAGACAGTATATACAGTATGAAGATGTGCCCCCTGAAGTAAATTTGATTTTCTCCTCATTTGTTGTACAATTATTTTTAAGGGGTAGGAGTTTGCCTCCGGACAACAGTTCTAGTTATTCGTTGTTTTTATATATACTTAACATTCGTAATTTGTGCATTTTATCATGGACTTGGATAGCATCTAATCAAATGTCCGTGATTTAATGTAAAAACAAAGACATACGTTGTACGTGTTTTATACGTCTTTGGAAAAAAAAAGATAATATAATTATGGTGAAAGTGTGATTTTTTTTTTCATTTTTTTTTCAAATTCAAAGTAACTTTTTCATTGTTTTTTTATTACAAGGTATATCTTTCATTGTAGTTGGCTTAGTTAAACTGAGAATTAAAAGAACAGGTGATTTATACTTGTAAATATCGAAGTAAACTAGTACATGTACTATACAAAGGCTTGTCCAGGTACATTGTAAGTACAGGTAATGTTGTTTTAAGATGTTGACCGAGTGGGAACAAAGCCCTAGTATGAAACAGACTTTAATTAGTTTGCCATTGTTTTTTTTGTCTTTTTAGAACCAAACAAATGAGAAATCAAGAGACTCAATGATATCTTATTCAGACTCAGAGCTAGAACTTTGGCCAACTCTGACTTATAATTACAAGTAGATATATATACATGTACGTACAATGTACTTATCAAGCAAATGTTTTAGGAATTAATTTATCTCATCATTCATTCCCTTTATTCTGTAGATTTATTTCATTACAGGAATATTTCTCTACAAATTACATGTACATTGTAATGTACTGCTCGGAAAGAAAGCTTCTTCCCCAAAACTATCATTCAATGGATCTCTCACCCACCTGACTTGGCCTCTAGTGCCACACTCTTGTCCTTTAAATCAGCCATCAGTAACTATAAATACACTAATTAATATATTTCTTCCCCAGCCTGCCCATTCACCTCAAACTTGCATAATCTTCATTCTGTAGTTGTGTCACATCTACTACATGAAGTAGGCAAGTAATTGGTAGAAGTAGAAGCATTGAGTAATCCAGGTAGTATAATATTTCATCATTTAATAGATCATGCACAAGAAACAGGGGAAGTAACTCTGAATAATCCCTGGTACAAAAACTACAAAGCAGGCAGCAGCCATATATATATTCATTTATTGAGAATAACATACCATTCATTTTTCTGCTGTCAATGTGATTTTACATTTATAAAAACACTGTGCTATAAAATGGTAGTCTGATGTATATCCTCTCCAACCATTGTGTTTTTTACATTCCTACGCAACATGATATTAATTGTCATCAAAGACATTTTCATAATGCTTCCAGTTGATTCTACGATTCAAAACATTCATAATAGAATACCACCATGACATGTTAGGTTTGAAAAATATTATCATCCTGTTTCCTGATAGCATCTTGGTGTCTTCTGGAACACTAACTGTTCGCTTCTTAATCAAGGGAGCTACGTGATGAAGCAGACTCAGACCATATCCATTTTCCCACAAGTTGCCGGGATTGGTAGTTTCTCTATGGTGAACACAATCTCATTTGTGTCTATGCTGTTGAGGTCAGTCTTCAGTAATTCACTGACTTGCTTGTGTAATCCCTGAGATCAACTAAACTCTTGTTCAAGGTAAAAACGAAAATCATTGTCATGTTTCATCGTCTTCATCATCATCTGCAAATGATAAAAGTTTAGAATTTTTCACTTTTTTTGAACCAGAAATTTTCTTATCATCCGAGTCTTTCTTTTTCTTTTTTGATGTTGTGGGAATTAATTCTGAAGAGTCCGGGTCCGTGGTGGAACGTTTTTCTGGTCGTTTGAAGGTGATCTTTCCATCTCTGATAGCTTTCTCATCTGAAAACAAGAAACTCATATTTTACTGAACTGCCTCCAGCAGCATGCACTTTCCTACAAAAGTTTTTCATTTTAACTTCTTGCACCACAGGTACTTGTCTTATCCAGGGTTGACTACGTTACATTATCTGTATGTTACGTAGTCAACCCTGGGCAACACTGAGGAGGGACTAATGATGGAACCAAGTACCTGTGCCCTGCACCTCTGGACTATGCCATACTAAACTCCAAGGCTGACCAGCTTGTTGATGAGACAACATTAAATGATATTAAAATAATCCTAAAGCTGGGTGTCATTCCACAGGCACTTGTTTCAATCAATAGTCCCTCCTCAGTCTTGTATGGTAGTCGACTGTGGGTAAGACTGAAAGGATTATTGATTGAAACAAGTGCCTGTATTATTATTCTACTGTAATCTTCAAAGGATATGTATTTTGGAAAAATCACACCTTTTTTTTCATTGGGAATGGGTCAGTTTACCGTAACTAAAAAGAGGGGTGACAAAGCCTTGGACACATCCTGATCATGGAAAGTTTTATCATCTCAATGACTACCTAACTGTTCAATAATCCCCTCTCTTCATTAGCCCTCGATCTTATAATGACTCTTTCCCTTCCACCACCCCCCACACTCTTTAAGAAAAACATTGACTCTGACCTTCCTCCTTGCTTTGAATTTTCTCTGCAACCTCTGCTTGTTCCGCTGTTAGGTCACCGGGACGTGTAACAACGACAACTGGTTTCTCATCATCAGCCTCTGGACGGTCGTCATCATCATCAAAGTCTGGCAAAGCTTGTCTCTGAAATGATAAAAGCAAAGTGAGCAAGTGACCTTTGACCTTCAACATTGACCGATGACCACCAAAATCTAATCAGGTGTAGAAGTTGGTAGTGTGATGCTATGGTGTGAATCAATCTAACCTTATTTTAATGAAATACTCCCTAGTGCAGATACTGATTGACACACAAAAGAGCTAACTTTCACTTCGCCATGGGCCGCTTCGCGATTACACCGTCGCTTATAACTTTAAAAATAAGGTTATGTGTAAAGGGGGATAACTCTAACACTTCAATTCTTAACACACAAGATTGCGGACGATGTCGCTGTTCCACTGTATCCCCCAAAGCAAGCCAGGTCGTATGTTTGGAAACAGTTTTCATTCTGTTACTGTTGTTTCCAAGGAGGATATAAAATTTATATTTGTTATGAACTGACAGTTTGTTGAGTTTTATTTCAAGAGTCAAAACAGTACAATGTTAGATAAAAAAAAACCAACAAGTTAACATTGTGTAAAAAGTTTCATTATCTGCATCAAAACACAATCCATTCAGAATGCAATTCAATAAACAATATAAATATAGCTAATGAGCTAATACATGTAGCTAATAGCTACAAATTACACACAAAAAGTGTCAAAAAAGTAAATATACTAAATATACACCATGAATTTGTGCAAAACTATTGCCAACATATGATCGATTATTAATCGATGATTGATCGGTTTATTGAAACCAGTGATCGATTATGAAATATAAACCAATTCCAAACACTAGTGAATATGAACCAAATCTGTCCAGGGGTTTGAGATATCTTGTATATATGCACAGACGGACACATGCAGAAATAGTATGTGATTACTACCCCTGTATATACCATGTACCCCTTTACCTTAGTGGGGGTATACTAATAAATAAATCAGCACATTAAGTTAAGCTGGTGTATGTAGGTGAATCAAACATTCAAACATGATACCTTGAAAATAAATGGTATCTGATGGTATCTTCAGTGTTTAGCATCTTTAACCGAACGCTTGGTGCATCCCACAACATCAGTTCTGCTTATCAAAAGTGGCCCACTGGGCACTCGCAGAAAATATTAGTCATTCTTAAATGAACAATCATAGAGAATTATCTTACATGTACACTGAAATAAGAAACCCTTTACCAAATCTTCTAAAAAGATATAACTGTAGTACCCCTCCACCTCATCAGATTAACTTGATTTTGCTGCGTCTAAAGGGAGATAATCTAGTTGTCTCCTTATCATATCATACTACATATGTATAACCTGGGTGGAAAAATGTACGGCCCACTAGACAGGACCTTGGAAACTGTAGACAAGCGCTCAACCAATTGAGCTAATTATCTGGTCATTGATGATCGACCTTGTCCATTCCAACTATACATTCCTCAATCCTTCCTCTTTTCCAAGTCCTTATAATTGCCCCAAAGACCAATTTACAACCCAGCGTGATTGGGTATCATCTTGACCAGGGGTTTTTCTAGGTTAATAATTGGGAAAAGACTATTCCATGAGTGAAATTCGGAAAAACCATCATTATATCAACACAAGAATTCCACGGAAGTGGATGTGTTGCCTGCGCAGCAAGTTGGGAGATAAGGTTTTAGGAGCTAGCTATGACCCTGAAAAGCAATCCCAAGCAAGCTCTTTTGGTAACGAAGCATTGCAAGAAGTGTGAGTTTAATTTGAACAAGAAAACCGTCATAAAACAGAAAAAATTATAGAAACAGTGACCTTGACCTTTGCCTGTGAAAAGCAATATCAAGCAAGCACTTTTGGTAAGGAAGCACTGTATGAAGTTTGAGTTTGATTGGCCAAAGGAAACTCAAGTTATTGCACAGAAACATAATTTCTATTTATAGCAACAGTGACCTTGACCTTTGACCCTGAATAGCAATCCCAAGCGAGCACTTTTGGTAAGGAAGCACTGTATGAAGTTTGAGTTTGATTGGCCCAAGGAAACTCAAGTTATCGCACGGAAACTGTTGGTGCCAGACGCCGCTGCCGTCGACGCCAACATAGTGATCCCTATATGTCGCCTTTTCAGGCGACACACAAATTAAGTTTCTTGAATAAAAATAATCTATTAATACATGTATATCATATTAATTAAACAGCAAAATATACATTGTTTTTGTCGTCATTGTTTGCAGTGCACAAGTTTTCACATAAATTTCAGAAATTTTAAAGCAATTACAGACTGGAATTTAGACTAACTAATTCAAGTGATTGGGAAAATAAATTACTGGGAAAGTTACCTTAAACAGATTTACAGCCAATGCATCCTTAACTTTTCGGGCCCGCTGGCCATGGTGAGCCGGTGAAATATAACATTGCATTTAAATTAACAGTCCTTCAAATAATAAAAGGAATTCACTTACTTATCAATAATAAACAAAAGAAATTGATTGGTTGACTTTGACATACTTAAATTCAAACATGACGTGAAGTTTGACACAACCAAATCAAAATGCACATGATACTGTAGGGCACGTGCCTGTGGGTGAACTAGCCTAATGTTAGGCTTATACTCGCCTTTGTATCGACGTTCGGCCCTTCTTTGTAGCCTATGTTCTGTTTAAATTGTCTGATAAACGCCGGCTCTTCATTTTGTACATACGAGATCGCGTTCTTCCCTTTTCCTCGACCAGACATTGCCAGCGGTACAAGCTAGGCCTACCGTAAAACACACACAATGTTGCAAGGGAGATAACTTTATCAGAAACGTTAAGGATGCGCAGTCTCAATATGGAAAGATTGTTTATTTGTTTATCCAAGAGCATCACTACTTTGGTACCTGTTTTGGGGGGGGGGGGGCGTCTGTGTGATATAGATGCAAACTAAAGCAATCACCCTTACCAGAGACAAAGTGTATATTGTATAGATCTGCAGTACAGTGCGTGTACGTACCTCACCGCAATGGTTACCAATTTGTTATTTCTTTTCTACAGTGTAACCTCGGAATCATCATTTCAGACCTTAAATTATTATTCTATATATCTTTGTATTTTAAACGTCACTATTCTAAGACCACTTCGCTATTTAGACTAATTTTGAAAAGTCCATTATACCACTTTTTCACCTCACTACGTACTCAGACCACCGATCAAATCCAAAGTCACATGCTGTGTATTCCACTGTGTACACCTGTCGAGTGTCTGATCAGTAAGCTATGTTTTGGTGTCAAATTGGCTAATCAGTTACAATTACAGTGTATTTAGCATTATAAAGACTATCTATTAGTTATAATGGACGATGAAAACATGTCAAATAGTGGATTTAAGAGAAATCTGTCTGCATGATCAACCTCGGTATTAAACCACCCGCTATCAAGACCACTTTGGTGCGGTTCCTAATATAAGGTGGTCTTAATAGAGAGGTTTCACTGTATATATCTTCGAGTCTTTAATTGAAATAAACCATTATCTATATTGCTCTATGGCGGGGGGTTTGTCATCGTCGGAAACCCACAGTACACTTCTCTAACGTTTGCATCCCGTGGGCCATAATCGGTATAAACCTTCGTTTCCCCGAATAGAAGTTTATTCGGAGATTTCAACCAATCAGAATGGTCGTTTCTCGTGACACTCTGTTAGATGATTTTACCGTGACCACGACCAGCATATATTTCTTTAGGCATGACGCAGATGTTAATCGCCATATAGCAGGACCTTATATTTTAATCACAATCGGCACAATTATAACACAATCGACAGGTTTTGTTGACAGGCGGTGCTACAAATGAAACGGGATATCCCGGCTTGATGTCCCGGCTGTATGTAGTCACGGATGAAACCATCGATATGATTGGCTACTAGATATATTTTAGTACGAAGACGAGAGTTTCTTTCGATATTAGCCCACGGGATGCAAACGTCAGTGCAGTGTACCGTGGGTTTCCGACGATTGGGGTTTGTATACGATCTCTTTTTAATATATTGATTGTTTAACCACGGACTTAGATTAGCTATACATTCCCGCATCCATTACTCTCCTCATGGGTATAAACCGTTTACGTTAAAGGCCCAATATACGTAATTTCAGGAAATTTTTCGGGATTCTGAAAATTATGAAAAAAAAATCCAGTTGATAACCATGCAAAAATAAGCCTTAAACGAAGTAAACGTGATCGGTAACTAACGAGAAACTCCTTACAGAAAAATCCAAATAATTGAAAATAATTCAGCTGGGGCCCACTTTAATAACAAACCGCAGGTAGAAGACAGTCAAAATGGTCGCGTGTTTACAAATACCGAATTTAAACTGCTGCCGTACCGGTTACCGCGTAAGAAGTCATCTTGGATATTGCTGATATCAGTTAATCTTAACTAAATCTATAAAAATGATAAGTTATTAGGCTTGATTTTCGCATCAAGTTTTGCCGAAAGTTACGTATATTGGGCCTTTAACGCTAGTTATACTTCAAAAATAATTGTTAAGTAAATGAACTTTGTCGCCATCGTCAGAAACATTACAATTCGTCGTTGGGTCCGTCATTGAAGGAATGTTTTGGTAATGTCCATCGGATTTCGTGAGTCGTTTTACAAATTTCCAATAAGATTTCGGATCAGAAGAAGCATATTCGTCAATCAGTCCATGTACATTTTCTTAAAAAAGGAGTCGAGCATTCTTTTCATATTATTTACTCTGTGTCGCTGAGCTTTAAATTTGTCAATGTCTGAAAGCCGCAGTGCTGCCCTGGCAATTTTATGCAGTCGATCACAGATTCTCAAATGTTTTTTTTTTATGACGTCATACAATTGTAACTCATACTGGATAATTTGCATAGATCCTCCCACATGTACTGTTGTCGGCGTCATAGAAATTTGGCACGTTCTCAAGTATATTTATTTAAGGATTAACCTTTTATTTTGTTCAGTTTATTAGATCATAAATCCAATGGTGCACGAGGTAAATTGCGTTTACGTTAAATTTACCGACTGCTCCATTAGATTTATGATCTCATAAACTAAACAAAATCAAATATTTGTTAATTCTTATATTTACAGTATTTTTCTGTAAATGGTTCATAATTATTCTGTTCGATATAGCCCAATCTGCGGACATACAAATGTATATTTCATTTCAAACCTTTCAAATGTAAAATCTATTCATTAAATGTAACAGCATGACGTTTGCATCAGCCTTGCTTAGCTCCGCCTATGCCCATTGTTAATGACGTAACACACACATATGCTGCGCCTTTTGTATTTAGTTAACGACACAGTATGCCGAAAAATGAATTAAATTGCATCATACAGCTGTTTCGTTCTCCTAGGACTCTTCAGTGATACTAGGGACACAAGTTGGGAATCCGTGTCTAAACTAATGTAGAAGCAGAAGGGTCATGTGCGTAAAACCCTTTTTATTTAGGAATTTAGAAGTAAACTTAAACTAGTTCTGTATAATTTCAGATCGTGTACTACGAAAATGTGTACATTATGTACCGCGCCTTTACTCAAATGAGATCACTGTGGCTATGGAGGCTCCAGCAAACCTCGGGGACTAAAACATCTCCCAGCAGAGTCCTCAGATAATAATTGCAGGACAATGGTTATCGAATGAATGTCAGTGTAGACTGTACATATATATGTTTATATACCTGATGTATAGGAGGTATATACCTGATGTATAGGAGGTATCAGAGACGTATAAAGCCAGAGATTGGCAACTCGCGTAGATCTCGCAATTTCTCGCATGAGCCTATTGTTCTCAGAGATTTGTCGCGAGATAGGGCTGCGGTCCGCGTGTAGTAGATACTGGAGACAAGTCTAATGACAGATCTCAAAAAATAAACATGCGATAATATAGAAGTCCATCTTATTTATAAAATAGATGTATATGAACTTTGCACAATCCATGGGGATCGTTATAAGTGTAAAATAAGGGTGACTAACTTGTGTGAAAATGTAAATTATATACTTTTACCTGTAAGAGATTGGGTATGAATTGGCAGTTGGCAGGGTGTGTAAATATGTTATGAACTTCGCCTAGAATAGTTATACTAATTAGTCAGAAGTGTAAGATTACAATTAACAGTACTGAACGATCCCTTGAGGCGTTTTTTCCCTACCCACACCTTCCTCCTTTTGTTCGGCTCCCGTAAGATCGCCACACAGGCAAGTCATCTCACACCTGTAATGACCCCCGCGGCTCTCCATCCCCGCAGGGGTTAATTGTGTGTCCCAGTATATAATTAGCGTTGAAATGGCAACAAACAAACAGGCGAAGTGAATAAAATGACCATTTGGATGCTCATATAAAATGCTCATTGTGAAATCACATGGTTTTTTAAAAATATATTTTTAATGTTATAGTTCACCCTATATTCAGTTAGATTTTATTTCAAATCGATATATGAGAAGGGATATTAAGAGAAAAAATTTGAATTTAAATCATGAATAGATTTAAAATTAAACGTCCAGAAAAAAGGAGTTTAACGACAGTTTTGCCTGTTTTTGTTTTGGTATTATGACTTCCTCATTTTGAAATACTGGTACATTCTCAGATGAATTAAACAATTTTGCAGTTATTTCCCGAAGCTGAACCAAACAAGACTGATATAAAACATATTATAAAATACAAATAACCAAACAGATTTAAAATTGACCGTCTAGAAAAAAAGGAGTTTAAAGAACATTCTTGCCTATTTTCTTTACACAGTAAATCACGGTAATTTTTCATATTTTAACCTCATTTTGAAATACTGGTATATTCTCAGATGAATTAAGCAATTTTGCAGTTATTTCCCGAAGCTGAACCAAACAAGACTGATATAAAACATATTATAAAATACAAATAACCAAACAGATTTAAAATTGACCGTCTAGAAAAAAAGAAGTTTAAAGAACATTCTTGCCTATTTTCTTTATACAGTAAATCACGGTAAATTTTCATATTTTAACTGCATAGTCATTATTTTATGGAGTTGAAGTGAAAAACAACAAATAATAACAATAATAGTAATCAAAATAGTTATGTTGAAATAAATCTTCTAGGGAAAATCAAAGCATAATATTGATTTTTTTATTAAGATAACAAGATTTGCAATGCCGCCTATGGCAGCCGTAATTTTTGCATTTCGGAACTCCTCTAACAATATCATAGACCGTAGCAATGAAATTGATGGATTCCGCATAGTCCGCCCGACACGGGTGAGCTCCGGTAAGAGAAAGAGAGAGTTGCCAATCTCTGGCTTTATACGTCTCTGGAGGTATATACCTGATGTACAGGAAGTGTATAACTGATGTATAGGAGGTATATACCTGATGTATAGGAGATATATACCTGATGTATAGGAGGTATATAACGCATTTTCTTTTCATTTGCTAAATATGAATAAACTTTGATATCAGAACTGTTTTATTAAAAAAAAAACTGAAAAAAATATGATTTTTCTCACTAAAAAATAGTCCAAATTGATCTCCTGAGTAAAAATGTGAAGTTAAAGAAATTTTACTTCAATAACTTAGAAGAAAACACTATTTTTTGTCATTTCTGCAATCATTCATCCATTTCGGATAACAAAATCGGAAAATATTGTATGAAGATGCCCCGCAATTGGTCAAAATGTATTTGAGGAAAAAAGTTTGATTCAAGAAAAGTTTGACTTCTCAGAGGTGTACATGCATCCATAAGTACCATACAGGATATATTACTTATATATTGTGATAAATGGACAATGATGAGCTTTGTCCAAGGAGATATACTCAATGGCTAACAATACTAATGTATAAATTGGGAAGATGTATTGATACGTTTTACGTAATTAGAGGGAACTTATGTTATATAAATCTTTAAAATATATCTATATATATATATTATAACAATCTTATTTAAATACATCAATTAAACTTGGTGATACTATTTTCTTTAGGTGTTTGCCTACAATGTACTTACAGCTCCCGTTTATAACATTCTTATAGTACAAAAGAATAATACCAGGTGTTCAGAAAGAGTAAACGTCTAGTTATAGCTTAACGTCTGTTTCATCGACTACACTCGCCATGTAAATATTTGTCACATCCAAGTAGTAAACATCAAGTCTTCAAAATGAGTATCGAGTCATCATTGTCAATCACTACAAGTAAACACACTAATGAGCATACTCAAAAACATCCATCTTCATAACTTAAGATACAGTAACAGAATATTTCTCAATGAGACAAATCTAAGATGCGTGCATGCATAAATATGGCGACATTAAACTTGCCCATATATATATTATACATGTGTAGTTCTGCCAACTTGTTTAAATACTTATAAAACCCGACTGTGATATCATTATCATTTTGTTATGTCACTTTTGGTTCTACTGTGATATTCATGTTGCATGTACCTGTCATCTAATAAATATAATACCGCTACATATGTATGAATTTGTACATTGCAGCGGGGCCTAATAATTTAGTGGTGTGCTACCTATGACAATCCTCGATCCAGACTTTCTGTATCGCTCGATGGAAATCAATATTTTCGTCATTGTCGACTCCTTTGACCTTAGAGAAATTGTGTCGTTGTATTTCACTGGATTTAGATGCTACTGAAGCTGATATAACAACTTAATTTGGTAGATTTGGTGATTGGCTGCATTCACTCCGTCAAACCGGAAGTGAAGGTGTATTTTTACGGAAGTGTCATGGTAGCACTATGAGTACAATTCGTCTGCAACCTCACGATCATTTCATTCGGTTTGTATATTACCTGTCATGTCGCCCCCATTTTAAGTTATTTTCTTTACATTCTTTCGAAACATTTACACGATTCGTTTTTAGAAGACTTTGCTGGACCATGTGGTGAACTTAATGTGATGCTATTTTATTGAATACACACCTGTTGTTCGTCTGATTGAATCAGGTGTCGACTAAAATTACCCCAACTTTCGTTTCACTTTCGATCTTCAGTCGTTGGCAGAATATATAAATGGAAATGGATTTTAATTTCGGACCAAATTTGCACTTACTTTTATAACATTATCCTAAAATATCTAAGTGATACCGGTGATGACTGTCGCACAGAGCAGCTGAATACAAGATTTTACATGTACATGTATAACGTTACGTACTAGCTATAGATGTCTACCTTAATATTGCATTGATATTCAAATGTCAATGAGATTGATAGTGTTGAACATCTGTACTTATGGCGGATATATGTATGCAACACTTTTAATGTGACATGACATTGAATTCAACAGTGAAATTATAAGGAAGAGTAAGATACGATAGTATACTGCAGTAGCACAGGCAATTAAGTGAAATTATGCCATATAGCCAGATTTGACCATATAACGTCACGTTACCACACTTGGTACACTACCCCAATTTGGTACACGGTCTGAAAATGATTGGAAACGTTTTTGAAAATATTATTTCAGCTTTTTCCTTTGACAGTCAAAACAAGATATTTGTCAGCATTGTCATCAAATATATTAGTTTTCTGTAACAATTTACAACGAAATTTTGGAGAATTTTGAAGGGAGTAATTTTTTAAGCATGTTTAAAGGTTGAGTTTTGGTCTTATGACCGTATAATATCAAAGTGGGTATGGATAACTGTAGTCCAGTATGGTATTTATAAAATGAGTATATTTTGTTGCAATAGGCACATTTATTAGTCAGAATAAAAACAAATACCATAATCTGTGATACGGTGTACCAATTTGGGTACTATATCACGGCTAAAAAATGGACCAAATATCTGTTTTCGTGCTGCGTTGTGTTTTCAAAATTGAATCACGTAGGATGATATTTTTTTCTGAAAATGAACCAACATATGTAGTCTTTGTCAAAAACCAAGAACTTATCCAGGTACAACATCTCCATTTGTAAATATCACTGAGTGAAAAACTGTCAAAATTGTACCAATTGTGGTAGTGTGACATTAGCCAAATATGACTATAATGTGTGTATATGTAGGGCAAATGTAAACAAACAGACCGGTAATGGTTGTAATTAGCTGGTGTACTTTGATACATTAGAGCCCACCAAACATGTGAGTCGGTAGAATGAAAGGTTCATTTACATTTAAAAACTCATTTAATTTCTCATTCATTTGCTTGAATTTCATTGTTAGGTTTCTGCCTTGTCAATGTACTTCACTTATTAGTTACAAACTACAGTTAGCGTGACTGTTCAAAATGGTGTCTGCTTTGTGACTGAAGATAAAAGCATCATAATGATGCAGATTTGGCTCATACTTTCAGAAGATACTTCCATTTAGCCTGGAAACTTTTCACAGTATGGAATTTTATTATTTTCGTGCATGGAATATTTATATGGAAATTCTGGCGGTATCAGTCATGCTGTTTTGCAATGTGCACCTATTATACTTTCGTACATACAATGTAGAGTTTGAGTTGTGCTAAATATGTTGACATGTGGATCTATTTGTGGAGATTGAATGCCAGCGAAATAAGCGAAAAAATCCACACCATGAAGTATTCAACATTTACAAAAATGCTCTTTCTTAACCAAAGGTTGGGTAAGATAAGGAAATGCCAACATAGGGATTTTCAAATTATCAAATTTGGAAACCGCTGGGTGGAATATCTCTATCTTAATTAGGTCATAAAATATAGTCTTCAATATTATCTTAAAATGAAGGAATAGTCTACAATATATTCACTGATTGGAAGTATGTTAAATTTACAGTTCGAGTCTGGCAGTCTCCCTTAATTGGTTTGGTTTGGTTTATTTTGTTTTACGTCCTACCAGGGTCTGATTTAAAGGACATGCTAGGTTTTGGAGGGGGATGAAAAGCCATACCACCTACCTACGGCAGTACCTGGCAACTGCCCCACGTGAGTTTTGGACCCTGAACCTAGAGTTAGAGGGCTAGCGGTAGAATGTCGGGACACCTTAACATTCGGCAACCGCAGTCCTGAGGTGCAGGGCTAGTGGTAGAATGTCGGGACACCTTAACCTCTCGGCCACCGCGGCCCAGAGGTGGAGGGCTAGTGGTAGAATGTCAGGACACCTTAACCTCTCGGCCACCGCGGCCCAGAGGTGGAGGGCTAGTGGTAGAATGTCGGGACACCTTAACCTCTCGGCCACCGCGGCCCAGAGGTGAAGGGCTAGTGGTAGAATGTCAGAACACCTTAACCTCTTGGTCACCGCAGCCCAGTGGTCTCCGGCTAGTGGTAGAATGTCGGGACACCTTTACCTCTCGGCCACCACGGCCCAGAGGTGGAGGGCTAGTGGTAGAATGTCGAGACAGCTTAACCTATCGGCCACTGTGGCCCAGAGGTGAAGGGATAGTGGTAGAATGTCAGAACACCTTACCCTCTTGGCCACCACAGCCCAGAGGTGGAGGGCTAGTGGTAGAATGTTGGGACACCTTAACCTCTCGGCCACTGCGGTCCAGAGGTGGAGGGCTAGTGGTAGAATGTCGGGACACCTTAACCTCTCGGCCACTGCGGTCCAGAGGTGGAGGGCTAGTGGTAGAATGTCGGGACACCTTAACCTCTCGGCCACTGCGGTCCAGAGGTGGAGGGCTAGTGGTAGAATGTTGGGACACCTTAACCTCTCGGCCATCGCGGCCCAGAGGTGGAGGGCTAGTGGTAGAATGTTGGGACACCTTAACCTCTTGGCCACTGCGGTCCAGAGGTGGAGGGCTAGTGGTAGAATGTCGGGACACCTTAACCTCTCGGCCACTGCGGTCCAGAGGTGGAGGGCTAGTGGTAGAATGTCGGGACACCTTAACCTCTTGGCCACTGCGGTCCAGAGGTGGAGGGCTAGTGGTAGAATGTTGGGACACCTTAACCACTCGGCCACCACGGCCTAGAGGTGGAGGGCTAGTGGTAGAATGTTGGGACACCTTAACCACTCGGCCACCACGGCCCAGAGGTGGAGGGCTAGTGGTAGAATGTTGGGACACCTTAACCTCTCGGCCACCGCGGCCCAGAGGTGGAGGGCTAGTGGTAGAATGTTGGGACACCTTAACCTCTCGGCCACTGCGGCCCCGTAAATACTGAGAGGATGCAAGTTATCAAGTAATTTAAAAAGAAAGCATTGTACAGATGAAGATTGACGGGACATATTGGTTTTCAGAATAAATTACTGATTGTCATTAACTGGTTGGTGACATCTGTTACTAGATTGTATATCCATGATAATGCTTGATCAGCTAGCTAGGTTTGGTGGAGGACCCAGCGTCCTAGCTGTAGTCCTGTTCAATTTAACTGTGAAATTTAGTGTTATCATAAACACAGGCATATAGAACCAGAAGATACATGGACAATCTGTTTGGCTGTATGCCTTCTAATAATATTGTTCCCAATACACACACAAATATTTTACTGATGTATAATAAATCTGCTCACTTTCTGAAAAATACTGATTGCAAGAAAAGTTTTCTAATGAAAGACAGATCATATGACAGAATTAATGTATGTGGTGAATTTCATTGCTCACTTAAGGCCCCCCCCCCCCTTTCCATACCCAGGGGCCTGTCAAACTCAGTGTTTTTGCTACCAGCCTGTGCCTTATTAAATTGGGAAAAATAAAGTAGGATTTTCAGACAAATTGGGAAAACATTTTGCTTTATTTTGGGAAAATAGCACAAATTTTGACTGGGGGAAACAGCCTTATATCGGCTGTAACAATGGGCAAACAAAATCACTGAAACTAATGATATGCATCAGTTTTATTTCAACTAGCATTATGTGGTTATAATAAGTTTATTTGCTTGGCAAGTCTCAGTGTTCCATGTTTCAAAATTAAATCATGAAGAAACCAAACTATTGCCATCATTGTTCTCACGACACCATATTTAATGTTATTTTGTTGCACTTTTGAAAGGTGTGTTGATATTTTTAATTACATGTGCTTACATTTAATCAAGGGATACCAATATATATATTTATGTTCACACGTTTACCAAAGATCATGCTTTCAATATTTTTTCTCCAACAGAGTTGTGTCTGTTACAGATAAAAGGATGGAGTAGAGCGGTCAGACTTTATCAGCTTTCTGTGTGTCGTGGTCAGATGAGGGTTATTGTGTGATTTGACCGCAGTGAGAGAATGGCCCTGCCCAGAGCTGTCCGTGAATGGCTGTCCGAGTATAAGGTAAACACACCTGTTTCTGCCTCGAAAAAGATGGAACAAATTGTGACATTTTATGAAATTACTGACTTTTATTGCCGAGCTACAACATTATCATACTTTCCAACTTTTTGAAATTTCCATGGGGGAGATTACGCGTGCTCAGAATTGAAAACATAAATAATATTATACATGTACATTCAGAGGAAAAATAACACTTTTAAATGGCTTCTTTTGAGCTTTTCTTTCAGATGAAATCATCAGATCTTTAAAAACAGGAACAGTTAAGCAAATTCCAAAGTTGAAAATGCAACATTTTAGGGTTAAAAACGGGAGTCTCGACTAAATAGGAGGGTTGGCAAGTATGGTTTATGACAACATCATGTCAGCTTGTAGATATATATAGAACATGATTGTGTGGTTTAGGCTTGGACAACACTTGAGTGTCACTATATTATAGAGACGGTCACTCTGTAACGCTACAATGGGGCAGGGAAATGACGGGGACTTCTTGGGTATTTTGGGAATTGCCACAAATCATCAAATTCGGAAGATTAATGGCGGAAAGGGGGGGGGGGGGGGGGGGGGGGGGGGATGGGGAACTTTGTAAAACTACTTCTCAAAATAAAATACCGGTATTATTGATGTGACTTGTTTCTAATATTGCATTATTATTGCTTATTCACCTGTCCTTTTAATTTTCTTCATCTTTTTCTTTATCACAATATTTTAAATGACTGCATATTTGAATTTTATTGATAATTACCCCACTGGCCCAAAAAATCACATATCATAAACGGTATGTCTGTAAATAAATAAATTACAATAAAATTCAAATAGATACCTTCAATTTTATTTGGAAAAAATATTAATTAATTTTGAAATCTACTGTTTCATCTTTTTATTTTTAATTGCACCAGGCCTAAAATAATCTCAATTTTCTTCATAATCATGTGTTTCCCTTTATAAACTTAAATAGTGATCGTATAGTTATCATATTGAATTGAAATTATCATGAAAAATGAAGTTTTTGTGACTGATGTGTCAAACTGGGAAAACCATGGGCTATTTATGGTTTTGGCACCAAAAATGATTAACGCCCCTCAACCATGTTTTAATAGGCATTGCATCACGGATTACGCAAGATTGTTCAGGTTCTAAGATGGCCGCCACGTGCAATCTGCTTAACTTATAATCAAGGCCTCTTTAGTTTAGTTTTTACTCCTCTGAAAATTGTACCAGCAGTCATTTGTTGATAAAGACTTCATAGCTACCTTATTTCAAGCAATGAATTTGATGGTCAAAACCAATGCATGAAAGGTACGTTTGGTATTTTTGTTGAATAGAGATCTATTACAATGCTTCTGTCTTCTTCGGACAGTCACGTTTCATTTTGTATTTCTTATTATCGTGTATATTTGTTGGTCATCCCTGAAATCAAAACATTGATTGAAGCCTTAATTAGGCCAAAGATGCATATATTATTATAATCAGAAGAATTATGGAACGGTAATTAGCCCCTGTTGTTGACTTTTAATTCACACCTGTGTAGCGGATCTGGACCGGGTTGAGCGTCCGTCTAGAGTTTGGAAGGTCCCGGGTTGGAATCCCAGTCTGGACGCTACATTTTCTTTTTCTCCTGTTACACCTGTTGGCAGTCCACATCCCTACACTGGACACAGATTTCGGACTTTATAACGAAAAAAAAAAGGATTAAAAAAAAATCCGGATTTGAGAACAGCATCAATATTGGGATTGTTTTTTTTGTAATTGGGAATTTTTTTCTTTTTTTTTCTGATTTGGAACGATACCAATATTCGGTACCATTTATATAGACAGGAATGACATCAGAACATAAGAATTAAACATAATGGAACCCATGTCAGCTGTATAGAGACTGCTGATGGGATAAAGCGAAATGATCTGTTTCAGAATTTTTAGCATGTGTAGAGAAATGTGGTAAATTTTTTTTTTTTTGGCAAAAGAACTCAAGGAAAAACTCAATATTTTCAAGTTGTTAGCCAATCAGAACACTTTTCAATGGTTTCTGAGCTAGTCTCCAAATTTCTGTATAGAAGCAAAAACCTTGGGCAAGCAACACTTTTAACCAGAATCCCACAAATGGAATTTCCTAAGTACACTGTTCGACATAACAGAGTCTATGACTATGATTTGTATATAGACAGCTTATTTATCTTCAGTAGGAAAAAATGCGACTATTTTTTGCCTTTATACACACAGTGTCACGCTTTGTAGTAGTTAAGTACGGCTAATGTTCTGTCTGAGCAAAAGTCACAAAAACTGAAAGAGGATTATACAGATGAGCAGTATTTGTCTAAAATCAATTTTGTAATCCGATCAGTGGTAGGACTGTGGGGATATACATGTATATAGTTATATCAGTGGTATACAGGACTGTGGGATATATATAGTTATATCAGTGGTAGGACTGTGGGATATATATAGTTATATCAGTGGTAGGACTGTGGATATATATAGTTATATCAGTGGTAGGACTGTGGGGATATATATAGTTATATCAGTGGTAGGACTGTGGGGATATATATAGTTATATCAGTGGTATACAGGACTGTAGGATATATATAGTTATATCAGTGGTAGGACTGTAGGATATATATAGTTATATCAGTGGTAGGACTGTGGATATATATAGTTATATCAGTGGTAGGACTGTGGGGATATATATAGTTATATCAGTGGTAGGACTGTGGGGATATATATAGTTATATCAGTTGTAGGACTGTGGGGATATATATAGTTATATCAGTGGTAGGACTGTGGGAATATACATAGGTTACACAATGAGTGGTTGTTGGATATGGAATTTATTTTATTCTCATTAATTATTTTTTAAAAGTTACAAAAGGCATGAGCTTTAATTAGCGAGTGTTGCTTTTGACTAACTTTTAAAAAATAATGAAAGGGAGAGAAATAAATTCTATATCCAATAACCACGAGTCGTGTGACCTGTTTCTACTACAATCTCAGTGGGAACCAGCTGGAGAGAACCACGGACTATGGTATTCACAAAACGTATCATCTCGTATATATTCCCGGCAAGTGGTGACGACGTCAACAATCGATGATGTGGTTAACAATCAGCAAGTGACGTTGCTCTATTCAAAGTTCATTATGTCAGCCAATCAAAATGTGTTTAGAGTTTATTTCATGTGTGGTATAAACAAAATTTTATTCAACAGTGGTAATGGTTATTTGATACCATGAGAGTTGAATAACACCCACCTATTGTGGTAGAATAACACCCACCTATTGTGGTATAATAACACCCACCTATTGTGGTATAATAACACCCACCTATTGTGGTATAATAACACCCACCTATTGTGGTAGAATAACACCCACCTATTGTGGTAGAATAACACCCACCTATTGTGGTATAATAACACCCACCTATTGTGGTAGAATAACACCCACCTATTGTGGTATAATAACACCCACCTATTGTGGTAGAATAACACCCACCTATTGTGGTATAATAACACCCATCTATTGTGGTAGAATAACACCCACCTATTGTGGTAGAATAACACCCACCTATTGTGGTATAATAACACCCACCTATTGTGGTAGAATATCACCCACCTATTGTGGTAGAATAACACCCACCTATTGTGGTAGAATAACACCCACCTATTGTGGTATAATAACACCCACCTATTGTGGTATAATAACACCCACCTATTGTGGTATAATAACACCCACCTATTGTGGTATAATAACACCCACCTATTGTGGTAGAATAACACCCACCTATTGTGGTAGAATAACACCCACCTATTGTGGTAGAATAACACCCACCTATTGTGGTATAATAACACCCACCTATTGTGGTAGAATAACACCCACCTATTGTGGTATAATAACACCCACCTATTGTGGTAGAATAACACCCACCTATTGTGGTATAATAACACCCACCTATTGTGGTATAATAACACCCACCTATTGTGGTATAATAACACCCACCTATTGTGGTATAATAACACCCACCTATTGTGGTATAATAACACCCACCTATTGTGGTAGAATAACACCCACCTATTGTGGTAGAATAACACCCACCTATTGTGGTATAATAACACCCACCTATTGTGGTATAATAACAGCCACCTATTGTGGTATAATAACACCCACCTATTGTGGTATAATAACACCCACCTATTGTGGTATAATAACACCCACCTATTGTGGTAGAATAACACCCACCTATTGTGGTATAATAACACCCACCTATTGTGGTAGAATAACACCCACCTATTGTGGTAGAATAACACCCACCTATTGTGGTAGAATAACACCCACCTATTGTGGTAGAATAACACCCACCTATTGTGGTAGAATAACACCCACCTATTGTGGTAGAATAACACCCACCTATTGTGGTAGAATAACACCCACCTATTGTGGTAGAAATATAGTCATATTGAAGTTTTATGATTATGTGCCCCTGTAATGTGTAGTCCACCATGTTTGTGATGTAACAACACTTTTTAATGGTGGATATTGTATATCATAAAATGTAAGTGTGTATTTAAATTTCCTAGGCACAAACTTTTGGTACAACGAAATGTATTAATTAGGGTCGTCAAAGGGATAAGGTGCCTTTAGGACTCGCACAGCTAAATCAGCTTATCACGAAGTGTTTCATACGTTTGTAGTCCCTACTGAAAATTTGTTCTGGCTAAGTACTGTGATTCTGAGTAATTTGAATAGGTAATTGTTGACCTATTCTGCATTGAATGAAATCTATAGATATTTAACTTTACAAAAATATATACTTTTGGTAGATTTTGATATGTGATGGTTGATTGATATTGGGTCAAAAGTCAGAGAGGGTGTTCCCGTCCCATTTCACAGGTGTGACATGTAAATTTCCCGTTGTCCAAAGCAGACGCCTGTGACGAGCCAAAATGCCAGTAAACTCCTCATAAAATGCCCTTTGAAGCCTTTGTCATGTATGTATCTGTGAATCTAGGCAGTTGTCACAAGTGTTGAACTTCAAATATTAAAGTTATTAGCTCGAAAGTTTAGTAATAACATAAAGTAAATTATTTAGTTGTGTGAGTCCTTTAGTAATCACTGTCTGTCCATCCATCCATCCATCCGTCCGTCCATCTGTCCATCTGCATGTCCACAAGTTCAGCTCCTAGCTGATAACTTAACCCACTCAACACTGCAGTCACCAGTAAACCGGTCCGAGGAAATACCTTAATACAGTCAAACCTTGTTATCTCAAAATCGACGGACCAAAGGAAAACTTCCAGTTATCTGAGTATTCCAGTTAAATGAGTTGGAATGGTAGTGGAACCGACAAAATACTTTGAATTAAAGAGAGTCTTCAAGTATACAAGTTAGAGATAACGAAGTTCTACTGTATAGTGTCATTGAACACCTTTTAGAGATTATATTGTAAAAAGAAGTCAGTTGACCAAAGATCAAGCTCATTGGGTTTGTCCATTGGGTCAAAAGCTCAAGGACTGATGATTATTAGAGATAATAGCGACACGACGAGGCCCTTGCTGACCTTTCAGTGTTCTAGGTTTTGTTTTTTGTCACATTCTGAGAATAGTGGTAGGATGCCGGGTTTGTGATCAAAGGGTTGCGAGTTTAAGTCCCCGTCACGGCACTTGTGTTGTATACTTAAGCAAGATACTTTACTCTGCTTGTTCTAGTCTACTCAGCTGTAAATGAGTACATGGTTGGGTAGTGTTAGAAATTGTAGAATGCTAGCTGTGAGCACCGAAATGGCAGCACCGGTTGTTATGATGCTCCCAAGGGAGTTGAAAACGATATTGACTGGTTGCTAAGGCCCTGTAACCTTGCACGGATAGTAATTTGTGAACCACTTTGAGGCGGCCTTCATGTTGTGATAAAGCGGTATATAAGAACATCAAATTATTATTATTATACGTAATTGTACAAGTTTGCCATTTGAGACAAGTATGTCCATGCTGCAATATTTGTTTGGTTTTCTGTCTTCACCCCAGGACTGAAACCAAAAATTTGGCTATAACTGTTAAAACCATGGCCTTCAATCAAGCCCACACAATGTGAGACACTTAGACTATTATATTTATATGTAATAACTTACTTGCTGTGCATGAAGAGATGAAAAATTGATTGTAAAGAATCATTTAGTACCTGGGGCAGGCGGACACAAAATGGAGCCAATTGGATACCAAGGCATTAGACAGTCACACCAGGATAAGACTGTGACGCGATGGCTGGGGGTTGAAATTAAGAAGAATTAGTAGTTTTATATTCAATTAATAATTTCTTCCTCTGATATTGGGTTTCCTTGTGCAAATATGATAATCGGTATATTGTTTTTCCTTATTTCAGGCCTTATCAGCTGATGAACTTCCCAGCTACGTGTCGACTGTGAGGCAGAATGAAGAACTTGTCACCAGTCTGTACTGTCTGTTTGATAGTCTACCCTCACTGGAGGTAAGTCACCAGTCTGTACTGTCTGTGTGATAGTCTACCCTCACTTGAGGTAAGTCACCAGTCTGTACTGTCTGTGTGATAGTCTACCCTCACTGAGGTAAGTCACCAGTCTGTACTGTCTATGTGATAGTCTGTCCTCACTGGAGGTAAGTCACCAGTCTGTACTGTCTGTGTGATAGTCTGTCTCACTGGAGGTAAGTCACCAGTCTGTACTGTCTGTGTGATAGTCTGTCCTCACTGGAGGTAAGTCACCAGTCTGTACTGTCTGTGTGATAGTCTACCATCACTGGAGGTAAGTCACCAGTCTGTACTGTCTGTTTGATAGTCTACCCTCACTGGAGGTAAGTCACCAGTCTGTACTGTCTGTGTGATAGTCTACCATCACTGGAGGTAAGTCACCAGTCTGTACTGTCTGTGTGATAGTCTACCCTCACTGGAGGTAAGTCACCAGTCTGTACTGTCTGTGTGATAGTCTACCATCACTGGAGGTAAGTCACCAGTCTGTACTGTCTGTGTGATAGTCTGTCCTCACTGGAGGTAAGTCACCAGTCTGTACTGTCTGTGTGATAGTCTACCCTCACTGGAGGTAAGTCACCAGTCTGTACTGTCTGTGTGATAGTGTAACCATCACTGGAGGTAAGTCACCAGTCTGTACTGCCTGTGTGATAGTCTGTCTCACTGGAGGTAAGTCACCAGTCTGTACTGTCTGTGTGATAGTGTAACCTCACTGGAGGTAAGTCACCAGTCTGTACTGCCTGTGTGATAGTCTGTCCTCACTGGAGGTAAGTCACCAGTCTGTACTGTCTGTGTGATAGTCTACCCTCACTGGAGGTAAGTCACCAGTCTGTACTGTCTGTGTGATAGTCTGTCCTCACTGGAGGTAAGTCACCAGTCTGTACTGTCTGTGTGATAGTCTACCCTCACTGGAGGTAAGTCACCAGTCTGTACTGTCTGTGTGATAGTCTGTCCTCACTGGAGGTAATTCACCAGTCTGTACTGTCTGTGTGATAGTCTGTCCTCACTGGAGGTAAGTCACCAGTCTGTACTGTCTGTGTGATAGTGTAACCTCACTGGAGGTAAGTCACCAGTCTGTACTGTCTGTGTGATAGTCTGTCCTCACTGGAGGTAAGTCACCAGTCTGTACTGTCTGTGTGATAGTCTACCCTCACTGGAGGTAAGTCACCAGTCTGTACTGTCTGTGTGATAGTCTACCCTCACTGGAGGTAAGTCACCAGTCTGTACTGTCTGTGTGATAGTCTGTCCTCACTGGAGGTAAGTCACCAGTCTGTACTGTCTGTGTGATAGTGTAACCTCACTGGAGGTAAGTCACCAGTCTGTACTGTCTGTGTGATAGTCTGTCCTCACTGGAGGTAAGTCACCAGTCTGTACTGTCTGTGTGATAGTGTAACCTCACTGGAGATAAGTCACCAGTCTGTACTGCCTGTGTGATAGTCTGTCCTCACTGGAGGTAAGTCACCAGTCTGTACTGTCTGTGTGATAGTCTACCGTCACTGGAGGTAAGTCACCAGTCTGTACTGCCTGTGTGATAGTCTGTCCTCACTGGAGGTAAGTCACCAGTCTGTACTGTCTGTGTGATAGTCTGCCCTCACTGGAGGTAAGTCACCAGTCTGTACTGTCTGTGTGATAGTCTGTCTCACTGGAGGTAAGTCACCAGTCTGTACTGTCTGCGGATAGTCTACCCTCACTGGAGGTAAGTCACCAGTCTGTACTGTCTGTGTGATAGTCTACCATCACTGGAGGTAAGTCACCAGTCTGTACTGTCTGTGTGATAGTCTACCCTCACTGGAGGTAAGTCACCAGTCTGTACTGTCTGTGTGATAGTCTACCCTCACTGGAGGTAAGTCACCAGTCTGTACTGTCTGTGTAATAGTGTATCCTCACTGGAGGTAAGTCACCAGTCTGTACTGTCTGTGTGATAGTTTGTCCTCACTGGAGGTTAGTCACCAGTCTGTACTGTCTGTGTGATAGTGTGTCCTCACTGGAGGTAAGTCACCAGTCTGTACTGTCTGTGTGATAGTCTACCATCACTGGAGGTAAGTCACCAGTCTGTACTGTCTGTGTGATAGTCTGTCCTCACTGGAGGTAAGTCACCAGTCTGTACTGTCTATGTGATAGTCTGCCCTCACTGGAGGTAAGTCACCAGTCTGTACTGTCTGTGTGATAGTCTACCCTCACTGGAGGTAAGTCACCAGTCTGTACTGTCTATGTGATAGTCTGTCCTCACTGGAGGTAAGTCACCAGTCTGTACTGTCTGTGTGATAGTCTACCCTCACTGGAGGTAAGTCACCAGTCTGTACTGTCTATGTGATAGTCTACCCTCACTGGAGGTAAGTCACCAGTCTGTACTGTCTGTGTGATAGTCTACCATCACTGGAGGTAAGTCACCAGTCTGTACTGTCTGTGTGATAGTCTGCCCTCACTGGAGGTAAGTCACCAGTCTGTACTGTCTATGTGATAGTCTACCCTCACTGGAGGTAAGTCACCAGTCTGTACTGTCTGTGTGATAGTCTGTCCTCACTGGAGGTAAGTCACCAGTCTGTACTGTCTGTGTGATAGTCTACCCTCACTGGAGGTAAGTCACCAGTCTGTACTGTCTGTGTGATAGTCTACCATCACTGGAGGTAAGTCACCAGTCTGTACTGTCTGTGTGATAGTCTGTCCTCACTGGAGGTAAGTCACCAGTCTGTACTGTCTGTGTGATAGTCTGTCTCACTGGAGGTAAGTCACCAGTCTGTACTGTCTGTGTGATAGTCTGTCCTCACTGGAGGTAAGTCACCAGTCTGTACTGTCTGTGTGATATTCTGTCCTCACTGGAGGTAAGTCACCAGTCTGTACTGTCTGTGTGATAGTCTACCCTCACTGGAGGTAAGTCACCAGTCTGTACTGTCTGTGTGATAGTCTACCCTCACTGGAGGTAAGTCACCAGTCTGTACTGTCTGCGGATAGTCTACCCTCACTGGAGGTAAGTCACCAGTCTGTACTGTCTGTGTGATAGTCTACCATCACTGGAGGTAAGTCACCAGTCTGTACTGTCTGTGTGATAGTCTACCCTCACTTGAGGTAAGTCACCAGTCTGTACTGTCTGTGTGATAGTCTACCCTCACTGGAGGTAAGTCACCAGTCTGTACTGTCTGTGTGATAGTCTACCCTCACTGGAGGTAAGTCACCAGTCTGTACTGTCTGTGTGATAGTCTGTCTCACTGGAGGTAAGTCACCAGTCTGTACTGTCTGCGGATAGTCTACCCTCACTGGAGGTAAGTCACCAGTCTGTACTGTCTGTGTGATAGTCTACCATCACTGGAGGTAAGTCACCAGTCTGTACTGTCTGTGTGATAGTCTACCCTCACTGGAGGTAAGTCACCAGTCTGTACTGTCTGTGTGATAGTCTACCCTCACTGGAGGTAAGTCACCAGTCTGTACTGTCTGTGTAATAGTGTATCCTCACTGGAGGTAAGTCACCAGTCTGTACTGTCTGTGTGATAGTTTGTCCTCACTGGAGGTAAGTCACCAGTCTGTACTGTCTGTGTGATAGTCTACCATCACTGGAGGTAAGTCACCAGTCTGTACTGTCTGTGTGATAGTCTGTCCTCACTGGAGGTAAGTCACCAGTCTGTACTGTCTGTGTGATAGTGTAACCTCACTGGAGGTAAGTCACCAGTCTGTACTGTCTTTGTGATAGTGTAACCTCACTGGAGGTAAGTCACCAGTCTGTACTGTCTGTGTGATAGTCTACCCTCACTGGAGGTAAGTCACCAGTCTGTACTGTCTGTGTGATAGTATGCCCTCACTGGAGGTAAGTCACCAGTCTGTACTGTCTGTGTGATAGTCTGTCCTCACTGGAGGTAAGTCACCAGTCTGTACTGTCTGTGTGATAGTCTACCCTCACTGGAGGTAAGTCACCAGTCTGTACTGTCTGTGTGATAGTCTACCCTCACTGGAGGTAAGTCACCAGTCTGTACTGTCTGTGTGATAGTCTACCATCACTGGAGGTAAGTCACCAGTCTGTACTGTCTGTGTGATAGTCTGTCCTCACTGGAG
Source organism: Mimachlamys varia (assembly GCA_947623455.1). Lineage (NCBI taxonomy): Eukaryota > Metazoa > Mollusca > Bivalvia > Pectinida > Pectinidae > Mimachlamys > Mimachlamys varia. Next base: position 33,357,340 of record OX392543.1, read on the forward strand.
GTAAGTCACCAGTCTGTACTGTCTGTGTAATAGTGTACCCTCACTGGAGGTAAGTCACCAGTCTGTACTGTCTGTGTGATAGTGTAACCTCACTGGAGGTAAGTCACCAGTCTGTACTGTCTGTGTGATAGTCTACCCTCACTGGAGGTAAGTCACCAGTCTGTACTGTCTGTGTGATAGTCTACCCTCACTGGAGGTAAGTCACCAGTCTGTACTGTCTGTGTGATAGTCTGTCCTCACTGGAGGTAAGTCACCAGTCTGTACTGTCTGTGTGATAGTGTAACCTCACTGGAGGTAAGTCACCAGTCTGTACTGTCTGTGTGATAGTCTACCATCACTAGAGGTAAGTCACCAGTCTGTACTGTCTGTGTGATAGTCTACCCTAACTGGAGGTAAGTCACCAGTCTGTACTGTCTATGTGATAGTCTACCCTCACTGGAGGTAAGTCACCAGTCTGTACTGTCTGTGTGATAGTCTACCCTCACTGGAGGTAAGTCACCAGTCTGTACTGTCTGTGTGATAGTCTGTCCTCACTGGAGGTAAGTCACCAGTCTGTACTGTCTGTGTGATAGTCTGTCCTCACTGGAGGTAAGTCACCAGTCTGTACTGTCTGTGTGATAGTCTACCCTCACTGGAGGTAAGTCACCAGTCTGTACTGTCTGTGTGATAGTGTAACCATCACTGGAGGTAAGTCACCAGTCTGTACTGCCTGTGTGATAGTCTGTCTCACTGGAGGTAAGTCACCAGTCTGTACTGTCTGTGTGATAGTGTAACCTCACTGGAGGTAAGTCACCAGTCTGTACTGCCTGTGTGATAGTCTGTCCTCACTGGAGGTAAGTCACCAGTCTGTACTGTCTGTGTGATAGTCTACCCTCACTGGAGGTAAGTCACCAGTCTGTACTGTCTGTGTGATAGTCTGTCCTCACTGGAGGTAAGTCACCAGTCTGTACTGTCTGTGTGATAGTCTACCCTCACTGGAGGTAAGTCACCAGTCTGTACTGTCTGTGTGATAGTCTGTCCTCACTGGAGGTAATTCACCAGTCTGTACTGTCTGTGTGATAGTCTGTCCTCACTGGAGGTAAGTCACCAGTCTGTACTGTCTGTGTGATAGTGTAACCTCACTGGAGGTAAGTCACCAGTCTGTACTGTCTGTGTGATAGTCTGTCCTCACTGGAGGTAAGTCACCAGTCTGTACTGTCTGTGTGATAGTCTACCCTCACTGGAGGTAAGTCACCAGTCTGTACTGTCTGTGTGATAGTCTACCCTCACTGGAGGTAAGTCACCAGTCTGTACTGTCTGTGTGATAGTCTGTCCTCACTGGAGGTAAGTCACCAGTCTGTACTGTCTGTGTGATAGTGTAACCTCACTGGAGGTAAGTCACCAGTCTGTACTGTCTGTGTGATAGTCTGTCCTCACTGGAGGTAAGTCACCAGTCTGTACTGTCTGTGTGATAGTGTAACCTCACTGGAGGTAAGTCACCAGTCTGTACTGTCTGTGTGATAGTGTAACCTCACTGGAGGTAAGTCACCAGTCTGTACTGTCTGTGTGATAGTCTGTCCTCACTGGAGGTAAGTCACCAGTCTGTACTGTCTGTGTGATAGTCTACCCTCACTGGAGGTAAGTCACCAGTCTGTACTGTCTGTGTGATAGTCTACCCTCACTGGAGGTAAGTCACCAGTCTGTACTGTCTGTGTGATAGTCTGTCCTCACTGGAGGTAAGTCACCAGTCTGTACTGTCTGTGTGATAGTGTAACCTCACTGGAGGTAAGTCACCAGTCTGTACTGTCTGTGTGATAGTCTGTCCTCACTGGAGGTAAGTCACCAGTCTGTACTGTCTGTGTGATAGTGTAACCTCACTGGAGATAAGTCACCAGTCTGTACTGCCTGTGTGATAGTCTGTCCTCACTGGAGGTAAGTCACCAGTCTGTACTGTCTGTGTGATAGTCTACCGTCACTGGAGGTAAGTCACCAGTCTGTACTGCCTGTGTGATAGTCTGTCCTCACTGGAGGTAAGTCACCAGTCTGTACTGTCTGTGTGATAGTCTGCCCTCACTGGAGGTAAGTCACCAGTCTGTACTGTCTGTGTGATAGTCTGTCTCACTGGAGGTAAGTCACCAGTCTGTACTGTCTGCGGATAGTCTACCCTCACTGGAGGTAAGTCACCAGTCTGTACTGTCTGTGTGATAGTCTACCATCACTGGAGGTAAGTCACCAGTCTGTACTGTCTGTGTGATAGTCTACCCTCACTGGAGGTAAGTCACCAGTCTGTACTGTCTGTGTGATAGTCTACCCTCACTGGAGGTAAGTCACCAGTCTGTACTGTCTGTGTAATAGTGTATCCTCACTGGAGGTAAGTCACCAGTCTGTACTGTCTGTGTGATAGTTTGTCCTCACTGGAGGTTAGTCACCAGTCTGTACTGTCTGTGTGATAGTGTGTCCTCACTGGAGGTAAGTCACCAGTCTGTACTGTCTGTGTGATAGTCTACCATCACTGGAGGTAAGTCACCAGTCTGTACTGTCTGTGTGATAGTCTGTCCTCACTGGAGGTAAGTCACCAGTCTGTACTGTCTATGTGATAGTCTGCCCTCACTGGAGGTAAGTCACCAGTCTGTACTGTCTGTGTGATAGTCTACCCTCACTGGAGGTAAGTCACCAGTCTGTACTGTCTATGTGATAGTCTGTCCTCACTGGAGGTAAGTCACCAGTCTGTACTGTCTGTGTGATAGTCTACCCTCACTGGAGGTAAGTCACCAGTCTGTACTGTCTATGTGATAGTCTACCCTCACTGGAGGTAAGTCACCAGTCTGTACTGTCTGTGTGATAGTCTACCATCACTGGAGGTAAGTCACCAGTCTGTACTGTCTGTGTGATAGTCTGCCCTCACTGGAGGTAAGTCACCAGTCTGTACTGTCTATGTGATAGTCTACCCTCACTGGAGGTAAGTCACCAGTCTGTACTGTCTGTGTGATAGTCTGTCCTCACTGGAGGTAAGTCACCAGTCTGTACTGTCTGTGTGATAGTCTACCCTCACTGGAGGTAAGTCACCAGTCTGTACTGTCTGTGTGATAGTCTACCATCACTGGAGGTAAGTCACCAGTCTGTACTGTCTGTGTGATAGTCTGTCCTCACTGGAGGTAAGTCACCAGTCTGTACTGTCTGTGTGATAGTCTGTCTCACTGGAGGTAAGTCACCAGTCTGTACTGTCTGTGTGATAGTCTGTCCTCACTGGAGGTAAGTCACCAGTCTGTACTGTCTGTGTGATATTCTGTCCTCACTGGAGGTAAGTCACCAGTCTGTACTGTCTGTGTGATAGTCTACCCTCACTGGAGGTAAGTCACCAGTCTGTACTGTCTGTGTGATAGTCTACCCTCACTGGAGGTAAGTCACCAGTCTGTACTGTCTGCGGATAGTCTACCCTCACTGGAGGTAAGTCACCAGTCTGTACTGTCTGTGTGATAGTCTACCATCACTGGAGGTAAGTCACCAGTCTGTACTGTCTGTGTGATAGTCTACCCTCACTTGAGGTAAGTCACCAGTCTGTACTGTCTGTGTGATAGTCTACCCTCACTGGAGGTAAGTCACCAGTCTGTACTGTCTGTGTGATAGTCTACCCTCACTGGAGGTAAGTCACCAGTCTGTACTGTCTGTGTGATAGTCTGTCTCACTGGAGGTAAGTCACCAGTCTGTACTGTCTGCGGATAGTCTACCCTCACTGGAGGTAAGTCACCAGTCTGTACTGTCTGTGTGATAGTCTACCATCACTGGAGGTAAGTCACCAGTCTGTACTGTCTGTGTGATAGTCTACCCTCACTGGAGGTAAGTCACCAGTCTGTACTGTCTGTGTGATAGTCTACCCTCACTGGAGGTAAGTCACCAGTCTGTACTGTCTGTGTAATAGTGTATCCTCACTGGAGGTAAGTCACCAGTCTGTACTGTCTGTGTGATAGTTTGTCCTCACTGGAGGTAAGTCACCAGTCTGTACTGTCTGTGTGATAGTCTACCATCACTGGAGGTAAGTCACCAGTCTGTACTGTCTGTGTGATAGTCTGTCCTCACTGGAGGTAAGTCACCAGTCTGTACTGTCTGTGTGATAGTGTAACCTCACTGGAGGTAAGTCACCAGTCTGTACTGTCTTTGTGATAGTGTAACCTCACTGGAGGTAAGTCACCAGTCTGTACTGTCTGTGTGATAGTCTACCCTCACTGGAGGTAAGTCACCAGTCTGTACTGTCTGTGTGATAGTATGCCCTCACTGGAGGTAAGTCACCAGTCTGTACTGTCTGTGTGATAGTCTGTCCTCACTGGAGGTAAGTCACCAGTCTGTACTGTCTGTGTGATAGTCTACCCTCACTGGAGGTAAGTCACCAGTCTGTACTGTCTGTGTGATAGTCTACCCTCACTGGAGGTAAGTCACCAGTCTGTACTGTCTGTGTGATAGTCTACCATCACTGGAGGTAAGTCACCAGTCTGTACTGTCTGTGTGATAGTCTGTCCTCACTGGAGGTAAGTCACCAGTCTGTACTGTCTGTGTAATAGTGTACCCTCACTGGAGGTAAGTCA